>JAAGVU020000129.1:20699937-20724340 GCA_011763525.2 Mormyrus iriodes
CAGTTCTGAAGGCGAAAGGGGGTCAAACACCGTATTAGTATGGTGTTCCTAATAATCCTTTAGGTGAGTGTATATCTAAGCAATGAATTATACTTGTAGAGCTGTGGTGGTGTCATTATGGACCTTGCCTCACAACAAGGTCTTCAGAACAGTGCACAGGGCACTCCACTGTTCTGAGGCAGGTCTAGTCAGGACATTCCTATTCTAAGCATGTGAACACAACCTAACAGCAATATTCATAATGAGAAAACTGAAGCAAAGATCAGACGGGAGCCAGCGTTGCTGAGTAATCACTTTTATTCTGCACAAGTCCAGAACCTCATAGCAGTGTATGGGACGCACTAAGGCCCGACTCGAGTGGCCGTAGATGTCCATGAATGTTCACCGACTGCGTACTGGCCCGCTTTCCTGTGATTCATTAATTCCTTCAGTTTAAGGTTCTTTCAATAACAGCTGCAAAGAATGGTGAGTCATTTTAAAGGAAACGTCTCAACCAATAATTAATTCCGGACAAAACAAGTCCTCCAACCCAAGATGAAGGACTTTAAAATTTCACCAGTGTCCAACAAGCCTGGATTATTTATTTTTTTTAGCAAAGTCAGCCGTTACCCATAATGCCATCTGACAGTTCCATAACACATATAAACATCATAGCATATTACACTGCATAAATGTGTTCAAATTAAATTAATGCGTTCATTAATTTTTCCTTATTCCCACTTCTGGCAATTTCTCTCAAGTTCATCCATCAATCAAGCTGAAGAGCAGTTCCATACACTGAAGAAACATACTGAATGAAAATATTTTGTGGAAAAGTAAAAGGCTTATTTTGATTCAGTTTCTTCAGTCCACCATTACCCATAAAATATGGGATCCGTGACTCTCACATACGCCCAGTTTAAGCAGCACAGGCACCTCAGAGCGGTGGAGGGTTCCTGTAGTCCGACGGCCTTTAAAAGGTAAGCCTGCCATTTTTAAACGCACCCAGGATACATACGACACATGCACAAACACACCACTGCGTAATACTTTCCATTACACTTGTCTACACTCATACCTAAACTCCATTCACCAACTGTCCAATATATCATACAACCAAAAATGTGTACATTTTTTTAAAACCTCAAACTATACAAGTCTTTCTAAAATGATTTTCTCCATTATTAGACTGATAAGCTTAACATTCCAGTAATCTAAAGCTCCTGTCTCTATCTGCTATATATATATATATATATATATATATATATATATATATATATATGATAATGCTTGACACTTTTGCACATTATGGAATATAAAAATAGTGTTTTAAATACAGTTCCTGAAAATACATGTATATCACGCACATAGTGATATCATTCATCCTCAGTCTCGCCGTAGTCTCCCATAACACGACCTGTTATAGTATTTGGATCATTAGTCATTCCATGACTGCTGTATCCGACATGAAACGTACAGGATTACTGCATGCAGAGCTTCTGCCAAAAATGAAATTTTTCATACCACAGAACAGCACAATACATCTTACAGACATCTCGGTTAAAGCTTAGAGAGAGACTGCAGAGCTGCGGGGGTCCATCCTATGTTCTCTCATGATAATGTCAGCATCCAAACAGACCCGGTCACAAGTCCCCAAAATATATATTGAGGCACCACAAGGGAACACAGATATATTCCTAAGTGGATTCATACTATGAATGTTTCAGTCACTAGTCTTTCAATCATTGTTTGTCAAGCTGTCGGAAAGCAGGTAGCACAGCAAAGGATTTTAAATAATAATAAACATCTGGTGATGTGTTAGTGGCTGTCTCTTATAAAATATTCCCCCATCAAAGCTATACCATTACAACATGAAGAGAGAGACTGGGCTGAGTGACCTGCAGGGCGGACAACAAGCTTTTATTACACGCCATTGTATTGTCTACAGCTTCAGAGAATTATGAGTTGAAGCACAAGTAAAAGGTTTAAAAAGAATATGAATCTGATAATGCGTTTCAGTTCAAACCCTAGAATAACACAGGAAGGAGCGATTTCTCGTCCAGAGAGAGCCCCCCCAGGGCGCCCTGTGCCAGGCTGGCTTGTGATGACGGCTGCGTGTGCAGAGGTACTTGTGTATGGGACGTATGGCTGTGGAAGTCAGTACTGCGGCGCTAGAATGAAATCAAGCTGAGTGGTAGACGTCAGAAGCCACGCTTCCACAAGAGGGTGGCGGCCATGACGTCGATCCAGGCGTGTTGAGAAAATGTGCGAGGTGGCAGTAGGTCACAGGACGTACAGGAAGTAAAGCTAGGTGTGGAAGGGCCGGTCCATCACGATACACTGAAGCATTCATTTACACACCAGTAAATCAAACCCAACTCCAAGAGGCTCATCGTTCCAATTCGGGAAGCCAGAGAGAAGCTAAGAACACACAGGGCAAGAGCAGGGGCCAGGTTGAAACCCTGGGAAAGGACCCATCCACCTGAGCCTCCCTTAAAGGTATTTTTGCAAATCTACAAGTCCATTCAGATGCTCTCCTGGATGTATGTACAACACTTTTCCTTAAAAAAGGCTGCATATGGGACACAGATGGGCGACTAAGCAGCGAAAACGATACAGAACTCTCCCAACGGACGATGGTGAGAGGGAGGGTCCAGGGTCTGCCACCTGCTGGCTGACTTTTGTGAGTGCGCCCTGCTGGCGTCCGCATCACCTCCCTGAACGTGCAGGCGAAGGCACTTGCATCTTCTCTCGGTCCACATTATCGCTCTCTTCGGCAGCCACACAGGACGGGGGATATTTACTGAGGTGAGAAAGAGAAGGGGGAGTTGTGTATATGAATTGAAGAAAGGCAGAGAGAAAGGAGGAAATGTGAGGAAGTGTGAAGGTGGGGGCGAGAGTGGACCTGTCCCCGGTCTGCGTGATGAGCCTCCGGCACGTCTCCATCTGCACGTCCAGGCCCCGCTTCATGGAGCACATCTCCATGTACTCGTGCAAATGCCGGTTCATGTCCGATTTGGCCGTGGCCAGCTCCAGCTGGTGAGCATGCGTGTACACACACATACAGACACACACAGAAATACGCAAACATGTACATGCACATGTACAGAGGATTTCACCCCCGTTAGAACTAAGTCAACACATTTTCCACAATAAACGACGTTAAATTAGAGCTTCTTTTTGGAAGAAAATGAAAAAATCAGCACAGAATACAAGTAGACAAATACACTGAACACCATCTGTTACCATGACAACCAAAGGTTATACTAGTTTATCTGCATTATTCTGCGTGGAATTGCTACTGGTTACTGCTGGTTTATAACATTGTGCGGCAAGAATGTGCATTTATTTGTTGCCTTTTAATGAACTGAATTTCCAAAACAAAAAAAATAGGAAATGACAACTGTCGAAACGCACCTCAATTTGGTCGATGGTTTCCTGGTACTCCTTCTCACGGGATTTAAAGAGGCACTCTGTGTCCTTAATGACCTTCTCGAGGCATTCTTCCTGCTGTGGACATGCAGACCACAGTGAAACACTTAAATGCCAACCTGGTGGAATCTGTCACATGACCTCATCACCTGACACAACGGCCCCACAACACAGTTTCATTTACCTTTTATTTTTCACTATATCCATTGTTATCTTAAATCCTCCAAGCTGGTAGCATAGTGGTTGAGAACATGGTTCTCTGCTGGGTGGCACCTTACCTCATTTCAGCATCGTCATCACAATGTGCCCATGCACGATATTCACATCGCAGGACAAGCGATGTCGCGTACGGCTAATTAAAGGGGACGCATCACGCCGCAACTGTTCTGCTGCTTGAAACCAAAGGAAAACTTGCACGGTTCTCCTTTTCCACGAATAATCTGTAGGCCAAGTCAACTCAGTTTTATTCGTATAGCACATTTAAAAATAACCGGAGATTGTTTTTTTTTTTTTTGTTTTGAGTACAACAGGTTTGTCTGATATAGCATAATTTACTGATTTAAGTGTTTTTGGAGTTTATTGCTAGAAAGTGACATGCAGGCTCTGCATGCACAGCAAACCAGTCGTTACACTGAGGGCTGAGCGATATTAATATCAACACTGCATATTATGCGCATGCAAAACTATAAGGACCGCGATAGCTGGGCTGAGATCAGGCTATTTCATACCTTCATACAGTCCAGACAGAATACCGGCAGTACATGGTATTTAAAAAAACAAAGTTATATTGCAATACAGTTCCAGTATTTTGAAATCTTGGCGATAAGATTTGCAGAGCTTGAGGGTGGTTTAAGTTTGGATAAAACATTTTTACTCTGTCATAGGAAACAATACTTAGCAAGCTTTGCAATTTTAATGATTGTTCCTTTTCAGGATTATCCATCATATGTTCAAAATCAGTTTAAAGTTTACCGGCAGTGCATTTGCATGAGCTCTGCATGTGCTCTCCGAATCCATCAATTGTTTTGATCCTTGCTGTGTACATCATTCTTATATGGGTTTGTGAGAAATTTATTTCATCACAATATTTATTGCAAAAAACCCACATGGCGATATTTGAATTTTTTCTAATATTGTGCATTACTAGTATATTACAGCAAAAACTATTTTATTTCTTGAGATGTCATTCAGATCTTGTTGTACCTGTTCTTCCGACCAGATCACAAAGCTTGGGTCTCTTCATTTGTCCTCCTTCATTTGGCATCCACTTTTTTTTATGTTTATCAGAATTTTCTGAGATGGCAACTATGCTTTTTCAGGATGGCGGATGTATTTTGTACTTGCTAGGCAGGTTATTTGCATAGCCAATCTACAATAAACAAAGTCCCACCCCAAACACCAAAGTACGAAAAGTTATTCCTGCTGGTTTGGTACTGTTGGTACTGGTACTCGCCTGGAAGTCAACGAAAGAGAGAAAGTAAAGAACTTTTAGTACTAAAAGTATGGTACCTGGTGATGTGGAAAAACGCCCCAAGATAAAAGGGTACATCGAAAAACTGACCTATCCGCCACCTAAACTCCGTTCCCCTGGTATAATTTTAGACATGTTCAAATATTATATTAAATATTTTAATATTCATTACATTAGTCTAACTATCCAATCAACTACTAAGTAGAAAGTGATGGAAAAAAAAGACTTAAGTCTGAGCTTAGGGAAGTAGAAAATATTTCGCTTCACTGAAGTTCCTTTTATCGGCCTAAGGGTGGCGCCATTTTGCCCAATACATTGTTAGACATTATTTGAAATCCCATACTTTTTGGTTTCACATATAAGTCCTGCGGGGAAAAAAAGCCTGCATGACTAGTTTTTCACATCGTTGTGGAGGAATTCTAGCCCCCTCTTTACAGTATTGCTTCAGTGCATTGAGGTTTGCAGGCATTTGTTTATGTACAGCTCTCTTAACCTGCCACAGCATTTCAGTCAGGTTGAGGTCTGGACTTTGACTGGGCCATTGCAACACCTTGACTCTACAATACTTCAGTATACAGTTCATGGAGTTCATGGTCGACTCAATGACTGCAAGATGTCCAGGTCCTGTAGCTGCAAAAAAAAGGCCAAATCATCACCCCTCCCCCACCGTGCTTTACAGGTGGTATGAGGTGTTTGTGCTGATATGCTGTGTTTGGTTTTCGCAAAGACATGGCGCTGTGCATTTTGGCCAAACATCTCCACTTTGGTCTCGTCTCTCCAAAGGACATTGCTCCAGAAGTCTTGCAGTTTGTTCAGATGCAACTTTGCAAACCTAAACCGTGCTGCCATGTTCTTTTCAGAGAGAAGAGGCTTTCTCCTGGCAACCCTTCCAAACAAGCCATACTTGTTCAGTGTTTTTCTAATTGTACCGTCATAGACTTTATCGTTATCTGAGGCCTGTAGAGTCTGAGATGTAGCTGTTTTGCAGTTTCTCTGAGCATTGCACAGTCTGACCTTGGGGTGAATTTGCTGGGACATCTACTGAGAAAATTGGCAACCGTCTTCAGTGTTTTGGCCTTATAACCCTTCCCAGATTGATGGGCAGCAACAATTGCTTCTATAAGATCATTGCTGAGGTCTTTCCTCCTTGGCATTGTGTTACTGAATGCTCCAGACCAGCAAACTGCCAGAACTTCTGCTTTTATAGAGGTGGTCACACCTGCTGGTGATCAGTTAATCAAGTGCATTTGACCAGCAGCACCTGGCTGCAACTTACCCTCTTAATTCCTATGGAAGCAGTAAGAGTGTATTTAATTTTTAACACTTTGCTTCTGCATTTTAGCTTAGTTTTGTTAAATAAATAATGACACGGTGTAATACGTCATGTGATATTATTCATCTGAGGTTGTATTTAAACTATATTTTAAGACCTGATAAGAACCAGATGATTTTTTATGATGTCCTGAAATGTAAAACCATACAACTGAAAGAGGGTGCACTTTCTTTTTCACATGACTGTAGATGACTGTTATGACATTTTGGAATTAAAAAGATTCTTTTATTACTTCTACTTTTTTTTGGCTATGCACTGCTTCACTTTTTGTCTCAAAGAAACCTCCACTGCTGCAAATACATTAACCACCATTCAGAGTCAGGGATAAGCTTCGACCTGCCTACCTCCCCCTGTGTCTCCACTCCCAGGCCGCAGCCAGGAAAATCCTCCCACAGTAACAGAGTCTCCTCTGTCTCCTCCCAGGCCAGACTGTCGCAGTCGTCCTCAAACTCACTCTCCCGCCTATTTAAAAAAAAAAAAAAAAAACAGAACAAAACACCAACCTCAGATCCGGTCCGAGGGAATATGATAGCTTCCACACTGACACAGCCTGAAAGCCATACCCCTGTTTGTGTTGACAGAATTATTCCTGATCAGTCAAAAACACGGAATTATACAAACAATTAGAGGCATAAACATTTACCATGTTTTGAATCACTGGTGCCTAGGGCCATTACACTGAATGGAATAACAGAATAGATACTTTATTCGTCCCCAGGGTAAAACACTTGTTTGCCTATCCCACCTTGTTTCCCATGAGACACACAAATACAGGTGAGAGCAAGTTTAAGGGTCACACTGCAGGTTCAGCCAGCATGCAGTGCTCCAGGAGCAAATAGGGGTTAAGGGCTTTGCTCGGTGTTCCAACTGGCATCACTCTACCGACCACAGTATCTGAAACAACAACCTTCTGGTCACAGGCCTCACCCCGAGCCACATACCATTAAACTGAGGAATCACAGTTTTCCACAGACAATGTACTGTTATTCAAGGTTTTATAATCACTCACAACTGATTCAACATCCTCTGCATTTCCTCGTTGATCTGATTGGCCGAGGAGGGGTCTTCCCTGGCTCCGCCCCCCTCACTCTCAGAGGCGCTTGTCAGGTCGTCCGCCTCACTGGCAGTCGCAGTCGTGGGTGGGGGAGCATGTCTGCGAGGGCGCCTGTTCGCAGTTGAGGGTGGAGTGGGCACCTGCACAAGCGGACAAGGAGGTTAAAGCTAAAGTGGGAAGGACTTGGAGGTGGAATGAGGCCACTGGGGACAGCAGAACCAGAGGCTACCTGGAACATCTTGATCATGTCCTCACAGTTCCTCTGCTGGGCGACATCGCACAGCCGGGCAGTGATGTCAATCCGGCGACAGATGTCCATGTCCACCTTCATAGCTTTCTCCTGGATCTTACTGTCGAGCTCAGACAGATTCTGACAGACACAAGGGGGACCAATCGGTTACACATTTCAGCAGGGCCAGCTAGGAAAGGCGGACGAATCTCTGCATATCAAATGTTACTAAGCTCATCAGGAATGAATATCAGTTTATAATCTGGAAAATTGTAACATTATCAGACGTTTTTATCCAAACATACAGTTGAGAAAGCAGGGTCAGACACTCCCTGTTGCAGTTGGGGTTAAAGGTCTTGCTTAAGGACCCAATGGTGAAATAACTCTGCCAACCACAGGATTTGAACCGACAGCCTTGTGATCACAAGGACAGAGTCCTATGCCAAACACCGCCTCTAATACATCCTTAATATGACCTGTTATTCAGACTTTCCAACCCTTCGACGGGAAGGGTGTCCAAAAGTTAACGCAGCCAATCCAGGATTCAGATGAGGGCTTCATCTACTATGATTCCTGATTACTACCCAGTAGCACACTACACCTGACATTCCCATCACCACCCGCTTTCCACAGCCATGCACCCAATATCAAATACATGATAAGCATCAAGTACACAAGCAACATGGGCACACAAAGCATCCCTGCATTTCTGAGAGGAGCACTCTCAGAAGGTTTTATCAAATATCAGGCCTGCAACACAAACAAGCCCCCAAAACACTCTCTCTCTGTACGATGCTTAAAGTATAGATTTCCTACTTCTAGTAAACACTGATCAGGTGACCACAGGGTAGCAATGAAACTGAAAACAAATGGATCTACCGGGCTTAAGGTTAGAGACATCTATGTCCTGACGCCAATAAAACAGTTTCACACTCCCCTTGACAACTATGAGTGTGAAGCTAACGGTCTTTGCTTACATTAAGCAGTGCTGATAAAACATCACCAACATATCACAGTCGAACACTGTGCGCTAATGCCTTTGTACAAGCTGACACATGATTAAAAATATCTTCAGAAATATGCACCATCAGGCCAGCATTTCCCATAAAAGGTATCAGACCTTATACATCCTGAAATAACTTTACTGACAAGCAGAATTTCACCTTTAGGGCTTAATTTTTTTAAACGCTACACTGAAAACAATTACAGGCATATAATGACCCCCATTCTGATATGGACGACCTTAAATTTAGTCAGACTTTAAACTAATGGAGATCTGTCAAGCAGAAAAAGGCAAGAATTTATACAGACTTCACAAATAAAGTGCAGTTTCAAACATATTTTATTCAAAACACCATTACAGTGGACCTAAAAAAGATGGGCAGTGCTATTTAAATCCCTGACATTATAATTTTTTAAGAAATGGGTCAACATGAGTCTGATGGAACAACACAGTCAAACAGGGCACGTTCTAACAGGACAGTGATGCTGAAAGCAGCACAAGTACAGACACTCCCTCCCAAAATCAGCTCCATGCCTCCCTCTCTCTCTCACTCACAGTTCACCCCTCTCAGAGAAACAGGACACCATCTTAGCAATTACTGATGTGGGAAGATGGGTGAGATTATGATTTATGGGGGCAGGCTGCAGGGTTTTGGGCAGGCAGCGGGTGTTCATGGGAACCCAGTGCGTGTTGTGACAGGGGTGCGGGGGCCGGCACGGGGCTGGGCAGGCTGCAGGGTTTTGGGCAGGTAGCGGGTGTTCATGGGAATCCAGTGCGTGTTGTGACAGGCTGAAGCGAGGTGGCAGAGACTCACGTTACTCATGAGCCCCTTGAAGAGGACAAGCTCCGCCTTCAGCTGCTGCACCCGCAGTGCCAACTCATCCTGACTGGACTCGCTCTCCTGCAGGTCCTGCAGGGGGCAACAGGCAGGAGAAACGATTCAAAGCCAGGCCGCAACAGGGCGGCGCTATTGCGGCGACAGTGCCGAGTGGGCTGGACGAAATCCAGGCAGTCAGAGTCACTGTGGAAATAATGCACCCGCAAGCTCGTCTAGTCGTTTGGACGGAATGGGAGTTTCGAAGGTGCTGAGCCATAAGGCTTTGGGGCTGCAATCCCAGCTGGATTCTAGCTGGTGTGTTTCCAATCTTACATAGGACTGCCTACACTGGTAAAACAAGCAAGCCCTTATCCAGCAAGCCCTATATGTCAGAAGCTTTTAACGGACAATTATCCAACAGAACCAAAACCAAAAATCATTAGGGCTGGCAAATATGCAATGCTTCCTAAATTAAAGTCCTGTTCTCTCATGAAATAAGGCTCTTTCCCTCCACAGAAACTTATTTATTTTTTTAGTCCCTACTCTGGGGACTCTAGCCCCTAAGGACTCTTTGCTCGACCAGGAAATACCAGGGAGGGGCTTACAGCAATAAACTTTGCTGATTGGTTGGCCACAAGCACCGGTGCCAACTTGGAAGTTAGAAGAGCAGGGAAGTAGTGGAGCAAAAATGGAGCAAGGGTATCTCAAGTATTTTAAATGCTTTAATGAATACCTTTCTTTTAATCTCCGTATTTCTGCTTCAGAAAGTGCGATCCCCAGAATTCAAAGTAAAAGTCATCTTCTCCTTTGTGCTCTGGCTTTCCAGTCATTTTTTTGTCTTGTCATATACATCTTTAAGTCATTTATCTATAATATATATTCCATACTACATACTAGTGCTTCACAGATGTGGATATGTTGACTGATGACCAAAACATTTTTCTATATTACAGCCAATACCAATAACCGACTAACCTTCAAGACTTGTCAAACACGAGGGCTGCCAATGGTAAAACTTGCCAGCACTGATCATTGGAATGATGTTGCATCGTTTTTTATTATGTGGAAAATGAAAGATCGACCTGCAGGCTGTACTTCATAGTGAATTATAAACGTGTCCCGAGGCAGTGCTTTGAGGTACTTTGAGCCTATATCATCACCACTTCTTAGTGATGAATGAGCTGATGAAATCCCTCGTCATCCACTAAGGAAAATGGCTTATCATCCAATGTAATCATCTCCCTAATTCAGTAGCTATGTCTTTGGTGCTGCTACCTTTGAATATTGATAAAGTTTAAATATCGGGCGGCAATATCAGCCAAGAGTGACATATTGGATCGATGCAAAATTCTTGATTTCGCTTAATGAATATCAGCCAAAACCACTATGTCATGCATCTCTTGTACATATATTAACGAACAAATACAAAACAATATCTAACAAAATGACTTGTTCATTCTCCATGGGTTTGGAGTAGTGAAGCAATCTCTTGTAATTTTAACCCCCATGTTTCTTTAGCATTAAGGGCACAATTCCTGTTGTGTGGTGGAAAAGAGACACAAAAATGTCCCAACAGCTGAGGAACTCGGAACCAAGAATCAGGTTCCTGAACTTTGCCGGGGACAGGCCTACAGTAATAATTCTGCTGCAACAATGACTACAGGAACTGACCACTTTTGAAATAGTATAATGTACCAACTTCCAAAACTGTAAAACTAACAGTGTCCAGATTACATACATGCTGAAGATAATTTCAAGTTATTGACTGCTTAAATAGTAACACACAACACGTCTTGTTTACACAACTGCAAATGCTATCATTACAGTGTATTCTTGCAATCCCAAATAAGCTGTTGGACACCAGATTCAGTGCAGGAGGCAAAGTAATTCAATACAAATACACAAACAATACAGCTGGCAGTAGGTACCACAAGATTAAGGCTTTAGGATTTAGACCGTAACAAGCAGGATCGCTATATTACTCTGGGTTTAAAAACTGCAGTGAGAAACACTTTCACTGCTCATTTAAAATGAATAAACTTCACCTTACTGGGATGAGCAGCTAATGCTTTCGGAAGCAGACAGTTTAAGCAGGCAGTTTCGGACACGTGCGGTGACAAAGCCGCAGGCAAGCGCAGGGCAGTGTGCAGGGTGAGCCGAGGGCCCCGCGTCCTCTCACCTCCTGCAGCTCTGAGACCTTCCCCTGGAGATCCACTCGCATCGTGTACTCCTCTTCCCACCTACAGAGAACCACGGGGGACAAAAACCATGGGATTAAAACGAAAACAGCATCCAAGTATCCACAAAAAATAAACAAATGCAACTGTGAATTATTCCTAATCGTTACTCTGTGCTGAGTGTTTCCTTTTCTCAGCTGGAACAAAACAATTAATGAGAGATAAATGTTTTCAAGGATGCAAGATTTCATACAGACCATACTGTATTACATTATGACTGGAAAAAAAGGAAGGTGTGCAGTGCAATTCCAGTAATGCAGAACATCGTAAAAAAGTCACACCTTTCACAAATCACATACCGTATTATGTAGGAACCAAATACATTGGTAGGATGCTAATGTTTTGTTTGACCATAAACAAATGTGATTGTGCTATAATTATAACAATGATTAAATATACTGCTGTAAGTCAGGGAGGGGACATGAATTTGAAGGGGGTGTGTCTCTAAATTCCCCTGAACTGCTACCAAGCAGTAACTGCCAGTATAAAATACTGCATTGCAGATGCAGTGTGGACGCATATTTGGAGTCGGGGGGAGGGGGGCCTGAAAGGCCATAGGCTTAGAAATAACATGAAAAAGATTAATTCTAAACACAAATTGTGATTTTCTAATTTGGCCAGCAATACATATACGGTTTTAAGGCTCGACAGGAGCACACCGGGACCGATTACATACCCTGGTGTTAAACAAGCGTGTCTCTTTCACACAATATGCATCCAGATCGGGACCGCACAGCATCTGATTTAACCTAGTTATCGTCCATCACATGGCACGGCAATGCGATCCAGTTTACGAAATACATAAATGGGTCCAAAAGCCTGAGTACTCGCAAATATCTCAAAAGCGATTTAAATATAAATCACGTTTCATTAATTTTACTGCCCGCCCGTAAAGTATTCACTACATTTAATGCCCGTCTGTCAATACACTTTACTGCCACTTTTATCTGGTTAGGAATCCCAGGGGAGTTTTACACTTAATCTTGAAGCGTCTAAGGACTAAAAGAACCTAAATGCCCGAAAATCCTGCTGGCATTAATTCAGTATATTTAATTGGCAAGGTAAACTACAGGCCTCTAGGTACAAATGTGCAAATAAATATACATTATTCAATTTCCTGACATGACATCCGACTTTCCTTTACAGAAGGAAACACATGGATTAAAAAAGGAAAAAACAAAGGTATTAAAAAATTTAAACTACTGCTATGATACGTGAGGCTCCTTTTCAGGTCATTAGCTGCGACAATTACATGTTAGTGCGTCACTTCAACGCAATTTTTCAAGATTTTGATAGTTTCTTTCAAATAGCAGGCAAAGCAGATACTACTGAAACACATAATTACAGACGCACAAATATACAACGTGTTTGGCTTAATTATGAAGCAATGATAAGGAAAGTTAGAAACGTATACGTCCAAAACGCACCAGTCTAGTAATTAATTAGCAACAATATACACACACATTTCTTGCACTTGTCCTTTTTGCCGATTTATTCTCTGGATCAACACCTTAATTTGTCATTAAAAAAACTGAAACTTAACAGCAATTATGCTTATCACCAGATATACTTGTATATCCTTAATAAGAAGCATCGCAGTAATACACGAAGTAATACTTTGCATTATTTAAGTAACTTGCATTAATGAAAATCAAGCGATAGTTAGTATTACAGAAAAATAGCAAAAAAAAATTTATTATTTAAAAGTAGGCTTATATTTACCTCCGTCTATACTCGTCTCTCTCCCTCTTCACTTTCCCCAGCACATTGTAGAGAGCCCTTATTTCGGGGGTGATGGTATCGATCTGCACCCCTACTCCGTCCGGGTGCATCCAGGACACCCCAGGGCTCGTCACCCGGGTCTCGATACCAGATCCCAGCTTGCGAGTGTGGTTGTAAGACCAAATGGTACCGGGAAGAAACCTGGGAGGTGGGTTAGTGGAGGTGACCGGCCCATTCTTGGTATTGATGTTGGAGTTTGCCGGCGTCCCGTTTGGGGTCGGCGGACCCAACACGATATTGGGGTTGGAGTTAGTATCCGGGCCGCCGGTGTTTGGGTCATCGGAACCTGCCGGGACTCTGCTGCCCGGATCAAGCGTAAGGACTGTAGTGAGAGGAGGCATGAAGAGGGTCGCAGGTCGCTGTAGCGGGTTATTCGCGTTGTGGAAAGGCAACGAACTGGGCCGGAGCGAGATCGGCCCCACAAAGCCCGTCTGGACAGCCATCTCTTTGGTGGGCGGCTTCTTCGCATCCCCGACACCATCGTCTTCCAGCGCCTGTTGCAGCTGCTTTTCCAAAATCTTATTCCTCCTTTCCAGCTCATGCACTTTGGCTAAAAAGCAGCGGAAGCGTAGATTCAGGGACTTCAACGAGCTGATATTGGAGCCCAGGTCGTTTCGGAGGGCCATTGCTGCGGGTGGCGTCGGAGGGGGCATGTGCAAAAAATTGTTAATGTGACAGTAAGCGACGCCGGTCTGCGGTTGAGCGCTGAAATCCAGTCCCGATATGCTCCCTGTGCACAATCCAGGTTGCTCGTTTAGAAAAGCCGACGGATCGGACAGGCCTGTCGGGGACTGAAGCTGGAGCTGAGCCGATCCCTGGTTCTGCTGCTGCTGGAGAAGCACATTGGCCCCCAACGAAGGATTCATTCTACCGCTGGAAAATCTGAAATGCTCCAGATCCGGCATGAACACGGACTTGATGGGCTGATTTAGACAAACGGGTATTTTTCCAGCTATAATTATCAATAAGCTATTAGTTAATTAGATGCACCAGTCCGGTGGGTCTCTGTAGATCAAAAGGACGAGGCTTTACAGCGTTTTAGGAGGCGACAACAGACGGTCTGCGAAATTTAGAGAAAATAGCGTATCTGGTTACTGATTTGTCTTAATACGGAAATGTTTTCATCTACAAAATTCTGCAATTTTAAAGTCCGCACAGACTGACTTGACTCGCCGACACTAGCTGTCCGGCTCGACCGTAATCCTTCTGCAAAATACACAAACATGGGCTAATGCGGGATTTGGTTTACTACCGTAAGTACTTAAATAAGGGACCTCCTTCGTTTGTCTCCAGTTCCTGTTCGTATTACAACTCGCCTCTTTGTTGATAATCTCCGTATTTACGGTAACACGGCTTTTACGTCAAAGCATAATTAAACATCATCGGTGGTCTTATAATATTAAATTCATTCAGCTATGCCGACCTGGCATCTCTCGGGAGGTTATTGCCATTAAAGCTGCCTTTTAAGTTTATGTACAAGTGCACTCTGCTGAGCACCTTGAGAATAATATTTTTCATCCTTGTGACGTGATTTGTGAAGTGAAAGTGCAAAGATTTATGCGTAAATAAGATCTGGAAAATGACTTTACTGAGTAGCATTCAGACAAGAGAGCGCACAGAATTCTCGAAATGTTTCCTATATATAGCTTTATATAAAGAGAAAAACTATGATATGTAAAATAGTGTTCAGTATTAAATTAAGATTTTAAACGGCCATTGTACAATGTAGAATGTTTTTAGAAGATGTGTGTGGCACGATGTATACTATGGAGAAACGCACTTAATTCTAACAATAAACTATACAACAAAGCTATTTTTTAATATAGAACTATTGTTATAGCCAAGATTATTCTCATCCTGATTTCACATTTAATGTGATAGTATTGGTTGTTTGCTTAGTTACATCTACATGACAATTAACTAATATCCATCCATTTGTCCATCCACCATGACTGCCTATTCATTGCATGGAACAAATCTTCATGAGGGAGAAGGGGGGAGCAGTGCTGTTACCAGGACTCCATGGGGGGAGGCAAAGGTAAAACGTCAGAATCAGAACTCACTTTATTGCCAGTATGTACAAACGTATCAGAATTGTTTGTGGTCCAGTGCCAAACATGAAGTAATGTAACGATATAAAAAGACGTACACGAGAAATACTTCACAGATCACATTGTGCAAAAAATAGGGATACAAACGAGTGCGAAAATTCATAGATGATGATCATATACAAGATATAGTGCAAGACATCTTAAGACAATTAGTTAAAGATTATAACTAGTGCAAAATCCATAGTAGTGCAGGTTGAAAGGATATTGCACATATGCTATGAAGGGAAGATGTCAGACAGATGGGATAAATCTTCCATTTTTAGCATCTTTGGGTGTTTTTTTTGTGGGGTGCAGTCATTTGGGGTGGTTCGGCCCCTCCCAGTGCCCCCCATGGTGCCAACACTGGCAAGGAATCTAGCCCAGGCAGCATAAGCCATGAGGCAGTTATGTAACTCCTGGCCCTGTTCCTGCTAATGCATCCCCACCTGCTCCATGCTCATCTGGGAAACAAGCTGGTAAAAGATGGCGATGGAGATGGATACAGCTGCATGTGGCATGCAGGCTGAAAGGAAGGTGCAACTACAGCCTAAAGAGGAGAGAGAGAGAGAGAGAGAGGAGAGGATGCAGCAGATATGTGCACACTGGCACTGCACTACAGAGGGTGCCACTAAGGGTAGGACAGAAATAAAGAGAGGGAGGTGTGTCCCCTGGAGCTTTGCTGAGGAGGGAGGGAAAGTTGCCAGGGAGCGAGTGGAGCAGCAGCAGCTGGGTCATGGCAACAGGCAGGTCCACAATCAATGGGACAGTGTGGAGGACAGTGTACATCAGCAGTGTTAGCACACAGCCCAATATCATGTTATCAACAAATCAGGAGACATTTGCGTGAAACCTAAATTAGCTATGTGATAAACTGAATGCACTTGTCTGCTAAGAGGAGTGGAAGTTAGTCTTATGGATTAATGAGTCATAATTTGAAATATCTGGGTGCAAATGCCACGTATTTCTATGACATTGAAAGGATTAGAGTATGAGTTCTGCTTGTCTGGGTCCTCCTAACAGGTAGGGGGCAGTGTCACGAACAGGGGTCCCTTTGCTGGTGACAGAGTTGGTGATCTATGATCTTTGCTGGGCATGGTAACATGTAGTGAGAGACCCCTTTGTTATTTGAGTTGTTAGAGGCCCCGGTACTGTTTTCGACAATGGCGTAGTTATCGACTGGAGTGGGGGCAATAATAGAAGTTGAATAGCCCCGGGGCGGGGGATGTTTAAAGTTCTATTAAGGAAGGTTAGTTTAGGCCCAATTTTAGCAGAGGCCCCTGATGTCTAGTAATTTCCCGTTGAAACCTGATGGCTCATGTTTGTGAGGCTGTTATCACAGAAAATGGTGACTCTTTCGAGGAAACCAAGATGTAGTGGTAATTTTCAAAATTGCGGAACTCTGTTTTATTTTGCATACGGTCATGTTCTTAATTTTCCATAACTTACAGAAAAATCTATTATGCAAAACATTATTGAAAGTGTACTTAAACTGGTAACATATTTAAATACTGTGATATGCTATTGGGGTCATGTGGATTAGCTTGTGCTTTTGATCTGAAGCACAGTGGCTGGCAGAGTGATGCCACTATTGGGCCTTTGAGCAAAGCCATTAACCCCAATTGTTACAGGGGAGCTGCGCACTGGATGACCCTGTTCTTTGACCCTCAAACGTTCTCTCACCTGTGTGTGTGTGTGTGTGTGATTCTCATGCAGAGCAAAAAAGGTCTAGATAAAAAAGACAATTTCCCTATGGGGATGAATAAAGGATCATAACTCTGTAATCAAACAGTATCAACACTGCACTCTTTGACACTTTCACATTTTCACACAACCCGTGTTTCTCTGTGTCTCCCTTCGTGACCCAGCACACCTGGGTGTTACTACCTTCACCCTTTACCAGGATGCCAGATGGTAAAACGCAAAGATACAGTGACTAGTGAGGACTGCAGAGCGCGGGACAGGCAGATGTGCCTTCTGCGACTGAAGCAGATCGTCATTCACTTCCTTGGGAAGAGACAGTCGGAGGGTAATTTAGAGCATTCAGTAGTTAATAAGTAAACTGGTAACTACAACTATGTCAGCCTTAGGAATATCTGAGAGAGACAAGAAACAGAAAAATGGCTGTCAGGATGTGTAGCCAAGTATCAGTATGAGATTCCAGTGCTAATGTGTTTGCCGTTTATTCTAAGGGTTTCTGGTCCATAACATCTAAATCTCAGTGCGGGCAGAGCTGCCCAGACTGAGGTGCAGAGGCAGGGCTGCCCAGACTGAGGTGCAGAGGCAGGGCAGCCCTGCAGGGAAACAGAGAATAGCCCTCAGTTAAAAGAGGCCAGATATCCACCAGTTATCCTATGCAGCAGCGAGCCATCCTCAGTCAAGCTAATCAGGCCTGGTTCCTGCTCTGAGATGAAGGGTGGGCCCAGGGATTCACTAGGGGTGGGATGGGGGCCCACCCTGCCCCCCTT
Source organism: Mormyrus iriodes (assembly GCA_011763525.2). NCBI lineage: Eukaryota > Metazoa > Chordata > Actinopteri > Osteoglossiformes > Mormyridae > Mormyrus > Mormyrus iriodes. The sequence goes on from JAAGVU020000129.1 coordinate 20,717,830, forward strand.
CCATGGAGCCAGACATGTGCTAAGTACTGACAAGCTGTCACCATGTAAAGATGCTTAATATGAGTCTGCTGGCATAGTCCTTCACAGACAACCCAGTTTTGTTACTAAGAATAAAACTGTGATGCACCTCAATATCTGTTAAATCTCCTGTTTAAGATAAACTCAGTAATCTGCTTTCTGGAATGTAGATGCTTTAATGTAATTTATGGAAAAGAAATATTTCAGAGAATAAAAAATGCAAAGAATGCAAAGAAGTATGCAGGTCATGTGTTGCGGTTATTATAATGAATGACAATAAAGACTGATTCTCCCAGTCAATATGACCATTATTGTGAAGGTGCAGTCACTTGATAAACCATGTAAAAAAATGTATAAATAGAGTTAAAGTGTTTTGAGCAACCCCAGCCTTGTGGCCTGTGCTGCCTGGGATAGGATCCAGGCCCCTGGGACCCTGACCAGAATAAGCATCCTGCACATGGATGGATAGATGGGTGGATAGATGGATGGATGGATGGAGTTTTATACAGTCTAATAGATGGATGGGACACAACTACTTCTGACATTCAGAAGAAAGGAAAAGAAAAATGACCAAACTACCAAAACAGCTTCACAAGAAAAAAATATTTCATCATTAAAACTATATATGTAACTTGAGAGTTTGTCTTTTAATGACAAATGAGAGAGAGGATGTGTGTGTGTGTGTGTGTGTGTGTGTGCACCCTGTGACAAACTGGGAGTCCACGGCCTTGTGCCCTCTGCTTACTGGGAATGAGTCCAGGCCAGTTACAATCAGTTGTCAGTTATGAGATAGATGGATGGATGGATGGGTGGACAAATGGGTGGATAGGTGGACATATTAATAAAATTGCATCAACAAAGCAGGCAGACACCACTGCTGCTCAAACAGAAACAGCACTTCAGCAGATGGTCAGAGACAGCTGTGATAGAAAAATCCATCCATCTTCCAGCCACTTGCTGCAGTGTGGGAGCCATCACAGGCAGTACAGGGCTAGGGAAGATCCTGCACAGGATGCCAGTCTATACACCACAGGCAATTCAGAGATGCTGATTAGAGTAAGGGCATGTCTCTGGACTAGAGGAGAAAATTCATATGACACAGGGGGCACATGCAAACTCACACACACACACACATGGAGCAGAGCAGGACTCAAGCCCACAACCCTGGAGGTGTAAGGCCACCAAGCCACCACACCACGCATAAAAAATATAAATTATTAATTCATTAAAGAATTAATGTTAAATAATTTTTCTTACTATGTGTCAGTCAGGTAGTGTTTGTGATGTGTGGTCCAGTGGGTTGTGATGGGAAGGTTGCTTGTTCAAATCCCAGGGTCACCAGAGTGATGTCACCATTGGACCTCTGAGCAAGGACATTAAGCCCAAGTGGCCCAAGGGACTGTCTAACCCTGCCTTCTCAAAAATATAAATAAAAAGTTTTCTGTTTTGGATAAAAGTGTCTCCTAAGTAATCTAACCGTTTTATAAAAATTAGTGTTTTTAAAACTTAAATGTTAGACAAGGCCTGTTAATTGCTTCATGCTTTGACGTTGTCTTCAAAGGGACCTTTGAAGTCTGGGGAGGAAGCGAAGGCCTCTGCTAGGATATCTGCTTTGTATTCGATATCACAAAGAGGAAAAGTAGTGATTTCACTCTTTAACGCGAATCAGATGTTACCCTACGTTACACACCAGAAGAGGTGCAGGTGATGCTTTCATCTGTGAATTATGTGATCGTTTGGGGGCCACTCAATGCTTTCTGGTGTTTCAGGTGAAATAGGTGACTCTGCCTTACGGGAAACTGAAAGGAAGGTGCATGTTTGGAACGGCACGCTGGCTCGCAGGGCATACGCAGGCGGCTGCGGTACTGACCTCACTGACGGTAAAAGGAACAAACGGAAACCGAGGTTTAGCAAGAAGAAAAGGGCAGAAAACACGAAAGAAAATCCCGGTCGCAGGGAGGAAGACGACAGGCAGAAACAGCCCTGTGAGATGTGGAATGGCTGAAAGAACAGAGTGTGCCTTTGTGTTTATTTTGAGGCACAAGCAGCATCATTTTCAGGCAGACTGGTGAAATGGACAAGGAGCAGGTTGAGACTACACAATGACACAGGAGCGGTTTCTGTCCTCATGCTGCACCCCCATAAATAGCAGACCAGTATCATCTGCTGGGCCACAGCTACTCCTGTCCTTACACCCTGCCTCATATCTGCAAATACTGTATTGTACGATCTCATTCCTATATGTGATGCTCATTATTGCTGTTGGCACTTTATGTATATTACTTGTCTTGTATTAAATCTGTATATGGCTTGTACATTGTGTGTTGTCTGTAAATTATATATTCAGTGTCTGTATATTGTCTGTATGTTGAGAGACATCATGTACCGGTAACCTTACAGGCTGTGCCATTCCACATAGAAAAACGAAGCGGTAAGCTGCAAATAATGTAATTCACACGTTAAAAACATCGATTAGGAAAATAAAATAAGATGTAAATATCACAAACAGCTAGAAAAAGCATAACCGGCTAAGTCTTTGGGTGCAGAGATAACGCACCACTTCACCAAACTGCATTTATACAGCACCTCCCCCTAGTGGCGGAAAGGTATGACAGCTCTTGCTAAGTTGGAGTACAGAAAAGTTGAAGGTAAATGTGTATATTCAGTGGATGTGGTTTCTTCTGATACTTTTTACATACATCTTTTGATGTATATAAATTGACTCCCACATATAGGGTTGTCACAGAAGTGAAAAACATACTAATATTGCTCTGGGAAGCGGGTGGCATGGCTGTTTAATGAATGGCACGGTTATCTTATACATCAAGTCTTGAGGGGGCTGAATTCCACTCTCTGTCTGTCCTTCCCATGTTGGGTGAGTTTCCTCCAGGCCTCCCACAACTGAGCAGAATAAGTGTCAGCAAGATGGATGGATGGATTTTTGTTGGAATATTAACCGTATTTTGGCCTCCCTCCAAGCCAGCTCGATGGGCCGAATGGCCTCCTCTCACATGTCCTTATGGTCTCACATTAACTCTTGAAATTTTGCATCTGCTTTTTTGGGTCAATGGATCCTGGTAAGCTGGTCTCTCTCCAAGGACTGTAAATGTGAGAAAACAATTGGAAATAGATCACCTTTAATATCAATAGCTTGCCTCCCTGATGCAAAGTGCAGAAGGATGATCTGATTATAAAAACCCATTAGGGTGGGAGAATCAAAGTATTTGATGTGGACAGAAAAGCAGGCACATGGTACTGACACTTACATGAACCTCACTGTTCATGTCTGTATCCTCCATCCTCACTTGCTAAACTTAGGCCTTACATCAGTCCAGGAGGGGGCCTATTCACCTCATGCTTATTAGCCCTGATACTGTGAAATGTTAATGCCATAGTCATGCTCTTGAACTGGCTTGGGCATATGACTCACTGCTCCATATTTCCTGAGTTCTTTTTGCTCTTCATGTGTGACTGAATAGTTGTCTTACAAGGTTCTTGCTTTTGTTAAGCAGACATTGTATAGCTGTGGCTCCAATATTGCATTCATCAGAAGCTCAGTCTAGCCACGCTTAGCCACATTTGGCTCCTTAACAGGATTTGATGTGCCTCACTTTGGACAGAAGAGTCTATATAAATTGTATAGAAGTACTGTTGGCTGCAAGTTTGTCTATGTACACCCACAGCAGTCAAGTTACTCTCCCCTTTCAGAGAAAATAGGCAGCTGCAGTTATCCATGACCCTAAAAATCAGTCTTTACAGAAGCCATCTTAGTCTGTCCTTTACACTATTGAGTACAATTAGGTGACAGCAGACTAGAGTTCAGCAAAAAATGTCCTCATAAAAATCTGCATTTTATGTAGTGTTTAACCCAGTGGCAATGCTCCATGCAGTGTTGAAAGACAAGATTTTAAACATGTAACCTTCTGTTCCAGGATTTTACAAGTGGGACATATGCACACAATTCACCAAGTTTGAATTGTGCAGATCTAGTGTAAAGCATTATGTGGCATGTACCCAGGATAAAGTGCAGTTTTGTACATAAAGGTACAAAGTATACTACTGACAGGAAAGTGAGGAAATTCTTAAATTTTATTCTGCAGGATTGAACACAGCAGACAAACTGTCACTGTTAGCCTCACACTGTAGGACAGAATTGGTACAAAAAGTATTTGGTCTTTTTTTGCCGACCACATTGCAAGTCATCCAGATGGAAGGAAAGGTCATGTGACCAACAGGGTTCTACTCCTTGGAAGACATGTGAGCCATGAGGTCAATGACACGGTTGCTGTAGCCAAACTCATTGTCATACCTGCAACACCAAACCAAAATGCAGACAAGTTACTAGCCACTTCAAACAAATGCTACAGGACTGGACCAAAAGCTGAATATTAGGGTTTGCCTTACATACCATGAGACCAGCTTGACAAATTTGTCATTGAGTGCAATACCAGCGCCAGCATCAAATATGGAGGAACGGTTGTCTCCATTGAAGTCGGTGGACACCACCTGGAACAAGAATCCATTCACTAGGAATTGCTAAGATCTTAAGACTTCCTTATCGACTAGGGTGTTTCACTGGGGCAGCACCAAATATACCACAGCAACACTTTGGTTAAAACGCCATGTCCTACTTGTCTATCAGCAGACTCCCCTACACACCTGATCCTCTGTGTATCCCAAAATGCCCTTCATGGGTCCCTCTGAGGCAGCCTTGACTGCTTTCTTGATGTCCTCATACTTGGCCTGAGGCAAGAACGAAAGCTAAATAAAATCCTTTAAAGGAAAAAAAACAGCAAAGAGATACTTCACTTACTGGCTTCTCCAGACGGACTGTAAGGTCAACCACTGACACGTTGGGGGTAGGCACACGGAAAGCCATCCCTGTCAGCTTCCTGTGACATTTACAGAAAAACATGAACATCAGGGATATTTATGAGTTCTTACAAAAGGAATTATACAAAATTTCCAAACAAAGGCCACTGTCAGTAACTGGTACCGACCCATTCAGCTCAGGAATGACTTTGCCCACAGCTTTGGCAGCCCCAGTAGAAGCTGGGATGATGTTCTGTCCAGCACCACGGCCATCTCTCCACAGCTTGCCAGAGGGCCCATCCACAGTCTTCTGTGTGGCTGTGATGGCATGCACTGTGCTCTGTGAAAGGGTAAGGGGGGTGCAGTTAGGCAAGTGTCACACATACCTTGCTGAAGCCTGTCCGAACAGTTCTTACCATAAGCCCTTCGACGATGGTGAAGTTGTCATTGATGACCTTGGCTAGTGGGGCCAGGCAGTTTGTTGTGCAGGAGGCGTTGCTGTTGAGAAGAGCATCAACCTTACCACTCATGTATCATTATCTTGTTGCATACTTGGACTAATAACAAGTGAGCCATCTGCATAGAGGGGAGGTGTTACCTGACAACCTTGAGGGAGTTATCATACTTCTCGTGATTGACACCCATCACGAACATGGGGGCATCAGCACTGGGGGCAGAGATGATGACCCTCTTGGCACCTCCCTTCAGGTGAGCCTACGGAAGACACACAGTTCTGGACTTGTTCAGGAGAGAAGGCAGACTGTTCAGCTGTGACAAATCACTTACAGAGGCCTTCTCAATGGTGGTAAAGACTCCCGTGGACTCCACAACGTAGTCTGCACCAGCCTCACCCCACTTAATGTTTGCAGGGTCACGCCTAAAAGGAGAAAAGGTGATTTCTTCCACCCAAAAACCAGCCAAAAGCCAAGCTAGCGATAGATGAGCCAGACACTCACTCGTGGAACACTGCGATCGCCTTTCCAGAGATGTAGAGCTTGCCACCCTCAGCTTTCACGTCCCCTTTGACTTGCCCATGCGTAGAGTCGTATTTGAACATGTACACCTGCAGAGGGGAGGGCAGGCAGACCAGTATTGAGGTTTTTACTAGATTAACAGGGATACACACCTAGTGATTCATAATACAAGGTATGATCTCTGCAGGATTCCAGGTCCTCACCATGTAGTCCAGGTCAATGAAGGGGTCATTGATGGCCACAACCTCAACCTTTCCAGACTGGAAAGCGGCACGGGTTACCAGGCGGCCGATACGACCAAATCTGAAGTTAAAAATCCAATGAATATGACTTAAACTGAAGCACATTTGTTTCCTCTACCCAACAGAAGTCAATGAAAGCAGCCACCCCTTATGTTCAAATACACCATGCAACTTCCAGAAGTTCAGCAGTAACATGAACAGCCATCCATTTTAGGGTTCTCATTTTGGTCACTAGATGGCACAAGAGCTCCAATACCATCAGATGCAGCTAACATGGTTAAACACCCAAGGGACCAATCATAAAAACCCAAGACAGCACAGACTACTGGAATGACCATGTCATCGTGTCGGCAAGGTTTTCCCCACTGCATTTGCACACCAAATACAGAACACCTTTAACAAAACTGAACTCCCAAAAAAAAAAAAAAAAAAAAAAAAAAAAAAATTTAAATAAGAGCGGAAGAG
>JAAGVU020000129.1:20724440-20740690 GCA_011763525.2 Mormyrus iriodes
ACACACACAAACACACACACACACACACACACACACACTTTGGTTATAAAAAAGTTATGGTACAATTTGTTATCCATGACCGCTGCCCGAGACTGACAGGGTGAGATGAGCCACTACAGTATTGACGCAAAAAAATGACGCACTGCTCTTGCTACAAGCTAGAGAGCTCACTCCATTAAACAGGAGCAAAGGTCAGTGCATGTCCGAAGTTCAACAAAACAAGCAGCAAGTGCTTTTGGGACACTACATGTTGCGCCCACTGAAACATCCTTAGCCTGCACATTAGTCAGTTGTAGTGTGGGGGGTGTACTTTATATACACAAGAAAAACACTTAAAAAAAGAACCATCCGACATTGAAGGGGCAACCAAGTAACACCATAAGGACCAAACAATAAGGTCAGCTTGAAAGGCTGGCAGGATAAAATTAGAGAAAGAAACGTGATCGCAGACGAAGAGGGAAGCGATGCATAAAAGATGGGGACGTGACCAGCCGCACAAGCCTCTCGCAGCCTCCCAGCGCTCGGTGGGTGGGGACATGCCCATGTAATTCCTCTGACATTTACCCTTCTCCGGTGATCTTTCAGAAACTCACCAGGCAATCGTTAAAAACCTTTAAAAAGTCGTGTATGCAGCGTGTTAGTGCAGTTTATCGGCGGAAACTTACCCATTAATTCCAACTTTCACCATTTTGTCGGGTTTGGTCTAGTGCTCTGAAAAAGATACACATGAGTCATTTCCTCCCTCCTAGGGTTGAGGACCGATTGCTCACAAGGCAAAGTTAAAAATCAGGTTAACACATGGCTCTGAATCCACACGAACACATTTAAGGCCATGATTCCGTTCGCATGCATAATACAGAACCGGTTAACCTGCTGACAGACATGCTGATCCAGCACTCCGCTGCAAACGGACTATACTATGAAACTTCCCTTCAGAAGTCGCGCAACCCGATTTGCCATTCCAAATTAGGCAACTGCTCCAACAAATTCACACAGTCACATTGTATGCGGATCTAAGGCTAGTAGCCTTGATCAACCAAAAGCAAAAAAATTAAAAACCTGAAACGCAACGGCGAAACGTCGCCAGGAAGAGCCGCATTCAGCGAGTCAAACGGAGCTAAAGCCTCCCGGCTCGCACCACGATCCCCCGACAGCCAGTTCGCCTCCAAATCACACTTAACGTCTAAACACGCATGTACTCTATATAGCAATCAACCTCAAAGTTAAAATTTTCACCTTTAAAACCCGTATTTATAACAATGTTCACAAGTATCCAGCATTAAAAATACATTATGAACGTTACTAGTCTTAGGGCTCAGACTTACAAGGACGGACAGCGACAAATGCGGTATATTACCGAATACGAAGCGCCTACAGTCCTGCAATGTGAGTGGGCCGGACCGGGGCCAGCAGGCACCTTTAGTAGCCGAGCCGGGACACGCCTCCTGACACCACGGTCCCGTAATGTCAAGGTCATCGCCATCATGTGGGGGAGGGAGGAAACCAGGCTGCGCCTCCCATCTTTCTTTACAATGCAGCTCTACAAAGATCGTGTTTCAGTTAAACGTAATATTTTTTTTGTATATGACTTATAGTTTAATATACGTTTTATTTCATAGTAATCAAATCCTTACTATGGCACGATTCAGTTACACGTGCAATACAAACTTTTGCAATTTTTTTAATATATATATTTTTTTTGCTCAAATGGGATATTTCGTTACTTTTTATTAAAGCTCGCCATAGCGTTAAATAACAAATTCAGAAATGTGCTCATTTCGCAGGTAGGGTATAATACTATATGTAATACAATGTGAATTTGTTCGTTGATGTAATGGGGAAAAGGCTATAGAAAGATTATCGGAGGAAAGGTGTTTAAGTTTATCCCAGGTGTTTAAATCTTTTGTATTTATTTCTCGCCTTCATAAAGCTACTTAAATGTTAATAGATACATGGATGAGAGGTTTTTATAAGGTAGTTGTGAGTATAGGTGAAAAAAGTCTTGCATTACTCTATAGCAATATTTTCAGATAGACCTTTTCTAATTGGGTGCAGACCGAACCTAATTATGTTGCGTCCCTAATTAACAACGTTAAACTTTTTTTACTCTGTAAATACTCTATGTAAATAAAATGTTTTATGTAAATAAAACTGAATATGAAAACTCGTTCTTAAAAAAACGTAATGTTGATCAGATGATCACCAGAAAAGGACAGGTGTATGGTTTAATACTGAGTCCCAGAGAACGGAGGCTGCATTTAGAGAGGTTTGTAGAAGTAGGCAGGCGGCCGGGAGTGTCTGACCTTCTCCAGAGCAGCGCACAGACGGCGAGAAGGATCAGATCTCTTTCAGGGGGTGACATTTAACGGAAGGACCATGACCCCCCCGGTTTTCACCTTCTCTCCCTCTTGCCGTCCCCCTATTTCTGGTGCGCTGGTAGCCAGAATCAGTCTGAATCGGAACAGGCGCGGCCACAGCTCGGGCTGTCATTTAATGAACTATAACAAAAATCTGTTAGGGTTAGGTCAGAGAATCGTGCATCCAGTTGTGCTTTATTTGTTATGGAAGTGAAGGATCGTAACCTAACGGATTCTGATTACGTAATAATGGAATTATAATGCACATCTCCTGTAACTGTAACAGTTCTGTAACTGTTAAGCTCTTCACTGGTATAACTTCTAAGATGCCCCCCCTCCTCTCATTCCCCGGATGCCCTGCATACGTTTTCCGAGGTGAAGTAAAGGTCAAACTAAAAGTAACTCAGGCAACCTTTTTGATGGATGCCAGTGGGTGCCAGCAGTACTGATTTTCTCACATTTTATATCTACTTTCGCAGTGAATACATTTAAAATGTAAACAGATGATTGTATACGTGAACAAAAAAATAATATGCCATATAACCTTACCACGGATAAAACATTCTTTGTGATGTTTTGTCAGAATTCCATTCATTCATTCATCCATACGTCCAATTTTAAACTGGTTTTCTTGGTAACGTTCATCAAGGGCCTGGAAACCAGCAGGGGGCATGGAACGGCAGATGAGAAGTCTGTCAGAAGGCACACTTTCACACTCGTACACACACACACAATGGGCAATTTAAAGACACCAGTTCGACTAATCACTTGTATTTCAACCGGCGTGCTCAAGCAAACACCTGGAGAACATTAAAAACTGCACATACAGAGAGAGCTGGAGTCAGATCTGAACCTGGAGCTCGCAGCTGTGGAACAGTTTGCCCTGAATGAGCCACTCCTCTTGTCGTGTTTATGGCTTATTGTCAGGAGTACATTTACCAAGTAATCAGCTCAGATTTCTGCAGTTTCACAGAACAAACTTTAATTTAAAGGCATTCAACTGACGAAAAATGTTCAAAGAGACCTTTATTTATCACATAAAAGAGAAACCTTTACAAGTCTGACAGCATATACTGGTACATTTCGGTTCAGTCTTGTTCTTTACTGTTCACTTTTAACTGCTTTTACATTAACATACCAAAAGAATTCAGAATACAGTGTCTAAGTGACTTTTTCAGCAGCTAAAGTAAACAAAGAAGTAAACTATCTTTCAAGATTCAAAAGAGTTTTAATGTGAATGGAATGTATTTTCATGTACAATGATGAATGACAGCTATCTGTAATAGCAATATAGAATTACTGCATTTCACATAAAGCAAATTTAACAACAATAATTTAGGAAACTTGAAATATTTTTATATATCACTTAAGCCAAAATAAAAATAAACTTCACAGATAGTGGCCACTATATTACAGAAACACAGATATTTTAACAATTATTAGTACGGTTATGTCATGACAGTTTTCCTCCAGGCCTTATCTCAGTCCCTGCAGTATATCTGCTCAGCCTTGATCCAGTACTGGCCACGAAAATAACCACACTGAATACAGACTGGCACTCATCCCTCATGCTGCCTGCTGTCTCACTGCAGCTTCCAAATGCAGAACCTCACCTGTCAGTCAGTCACTAGCAGCCCAGGCCGCTCAGGGAGCCGATGCGATCCAGCTTCAAGCCGAAACAGCCCCGATTCCAGCCCCTCTTCGCCCTGTCTGGAGAAGCTCTTTTCTGACTGGCTATAGCTCCCCGGAGGAGGCGGACCCAAGCGTTATCATTCTCAGCAGGGATATCGATCCATTTAGGGTATTCGGCGACCTTTAACCCCGAACCGAAGGGCTGCGGCTCTTCCATTGGACTGCTCACTAAATTCTCAAGGTCGTCAAGGGTCAAGAGGTCATTGTAGTGTTCCAAGAACTGTTCAACAAACTAAAAGGTGTGTGAAAGGGGAAACAGAGTCAATAAATGTACGATACTCATCCAGTACATATAAATACCGAAGAAAATACCAAACAAAAGTACTATAAACGTCACAGTGCTGCCAATGTCATTTCAATGAGCAGTGCATTAATATATAGTAAGTTTTTAAATATCAATGCGTTTTGCCTGACATATTGGGGTCCTCCCACATGTCAAAAGATGCGGCGTGCCGTCCGTCTACGTGCCTGCATTGTATCGCTGGGGTTGCGAAGCGCACGACTCTCTGTGCGCTGCGCAGGAACTGCAAGGAGCAGGATTGCGAGGATGAAGGCTGAGGACATGCTGGACCGGGACCGTGGGGGGGGGGGGGCACCAGAAAAAAGCCGGGTCTGTCTGTGCAACTGAAAAACATTTACAGCATAACAATTCCAGTGACCCAAGACTGTCACAGAAACTTACAGGAAATCTTATTCCGACTGGTAATTATTGCAAAAAAAAATCAATTGGCGCTGCTGATATTAGTTCTACAAAAGAATTCATTTAGATGAGCAAACAATCATTACGTGGAAATCCATAAGCACTATGAGAGAATGGTATCTGACTGGGGCATAGCGTGAATCCCTCACGCTGATGGTTCCCCGGCTGGAGTCCCCTCCCTGCCCTGTACCTGTCACCCACGGCGTACCTACGGAACCACTCACCTTCCCTTGTTATGTTCCCCTGAGGATCCGCAGATCTGGCAGCTGGTGTCTCCGTGTTTCACAGACTGTGTTCCATGCCTCCCTCCCTCTCCGTCTCTCTTTTCTCTCTCTCTCTCTGCCTCTCACACACTTTTGGCACCCACTGAAAGCCTCTCCCTCGGCAATGGTGTAAATGTACCGTGGGCTCCGGTTCACTTTCTGTGCCGTTAGCTCTGTGTCTGTGTGTTTGCTCTGAGGAATGGAGCCCGTGTATATAGCAGCTGATTGCCCCCCCCCCATCCGGCCCCCACACCCTCTGCTCTCTCTGCACAAAGGGGTGCTGCCGCAGCTGGGTACGATGTGCCACACGGTCAGAGGGGCCAGCAGTCACAGGTGGCCGTGGCGTTTCCCAGAACATGACATCATAAGATGGGCACAGGAGCCCACCGGGGTTAAGGCTCGGCCAGAGCAGCCCGTGGTTCTGGGCCCCCTGACAAAATGTCACCTTGGGCCCCACTTGGGTTGGCACTTTCAATCTAAAGAAATACACATCCCACACATAATTTGTCAAGCAGAAGCGAACGGTCCCCCCTCACTAGATTTTGACAAATCGGGGGGAGGAAGGGGTGCTTGGTAGATTTTTGGCCCCTGGATGTACATGCCCCTCCGACGCCCCTGGGGGTCGGCATCCTGCCATTCACACTGTGGGCACCTTCCCACCCTATATCCCTACATCTCTCATTTTTCCCCTTTCACCGTCCGTCTCCAGAAGGGGCACAAGTGGCACAACGTTTCTGGCGTCATATTTCCTGTCATCTTGGGCACAAACACTACAGAAGTTGACCAATTACAGGAAGTAGGCAGTTTTTTTTTGGTTTTTCTCTAGTAATCTGGCAGCATTGTGACAATCTTGACAGGCAATGCAAGACGTGCTCGAGATACCCAGTGCCAGATTCTCGAGATACACCTGAATGTGGCGTCTGACAAGTTTCGATGACTCTGAGCCTAATGGTTACACCGTGAAGATGTCCATCTGCTCTCACTTCTACAGCTCGATGTGTTGCAGCGACCCTGCACTACTGCTAGCTTCACGTCGCTTGTAGCCAATCTAGCTAAACAATCAAATTTTTTCTTTAATGTTAACTATTGGCACTGTCTGGGCGGCCCATCCGCACCCCTCCCGGTGAGTTACAGTCTGTCAGGGCCATCTGCCGTCCCAGCGCCCACGGCCTTCACACCATCCCAGCAATGCTCTCTGCACACGGCGTCCAACGCAAACACCGACCATCGGCGGAGATGTCACACACGGCAGGCGGACATATTGCCAGAATCGTGTTTGTCAAAAAAAAGAAGCTGAGTAAATGTTATGCACAAAGAAATGGGCATTTTTATAAACGCGCACTTGGCATAAGCTCTGTTTGTGCAACAGTTGACCATCCCCGATTCTCTGAACAGCCAAGTGAGAGGTTTTACAGTGACAGCTCCTGATATCGCAGGGACACAACTTGAGACCACACTGACTCTCCACTCGTGTGGCGCTTGGGAATCGTGCAGTACTGGGGCAATCCTTCAGTTGACTGCGGGTCAGACAAGACAGAAATTTTTCAATATTTCTTTTTACATAACTTGTTCACAAAGACAGGAGAGCAAATAGTTGGCCTTCGCTGTGCTCGCTGTCATTTATGAGATGGAGGGAGCGAGGGAGCACAAGGGAGTGGGAGGGATGAGTGGGCGAGAGCAGATTAACAAAAGATGGGGGGGGTGTCTAAGTACAATGCAATAAAATGCTGAGGCAGAGCGAGTGAGGGGGAGGAGATGCCAGTGGTCGGGGGGGAGATAGGAAGGTACATGGGAACGAAGCACATCCACGGGTAGGAGTGAATGGAGACAAAGATGATGAAGAATGGAGACAATAAACAGCTAAAGCTTTCGAATAGGACCTCATTTGCAAACAAATCCTCCATCTCACTGCTTAATTATCAGCACTCCGCAGTACAAAGAAAACAATTAGTGAACACATGTGTGGGCTATAAAAACAGGTGGATTGTACCCCCCCCATACTTACTGTCAACAGCCAGCATGCAGCAGCATATGAAACAAGCTGCAGCCAAGTCTCGCCTCACTGTCCAAACACAGAGAGCGAGCTAATGAGAAAGAATTAACGAGTTACACAGAGAAGAAATAAATCCGGCCACTATGAGATCATCCCTGTCCAAACAGACGTTCCTGGGAATGTATATTCATCAATCTAGGGCTGCTGTTGCCTGAGGAGACCGAGTTGAGTTGCCCAGGAACTTTGACGAGGTGGCAGGTAATTGGATCAGTTTCCCACAGAAGCTGATCACGATCAGCTCACCAAGGGCCTTTTAGGGAGGCAAAACATCTTGCAGGAACCCTGAGCACTTTCAAACACAAACAGGAAAAGCTATGAGCTTTATTGAATTGTATTTTTCATCCCAGTTTATTCCCAGTTCTGTAACACCCACAGCCCCCGTAAAACCACCTCACCCCCCCAATGCAAGCCAACTGAGCATGGTGGGCCGTATAACCTCATCCTCACCGGCACCATGGCCCCACAATAGGAGAGAGATTACAAATGTCAAAGGTGATAAATGCAATTTGGCAGGTATTGGTGATATTGTGAGATGAATTCACATGCACATGATCAGGGGGTTCTTAAAATTGACTATTTGTTTTGAACAAGGCAATAACGTTTTTCAGACAGGAGACAATGTCCATCAGAGCAACAAAGGACAGTTGTAAGACACTTCCTTTTGGAGCCCCATGGAAAAATATGGAGATTGGTGGAGATACAGATATACAAGACGAAAGGGGGGATATTTAACTCGTACTGTTTTATTGGTCAAAACCCGATTAAAAGCTCGTATCACATGATTACAGTTAGTGAGGGGGAAAAAAAAAATCACTGCACAAGACATACAAAAAATGTTTTAGGAGTAAAAAAACAATAATACAATTGAGAGAGAGAGAAGTACTGAAGCTGGGGCATCAGTGTCTGAGGCGAGAGCGCCGGGAGGAGCGGGAGATGGGCGTGGTCACCTTGGGAGTCTCGCTGTCAGCCAGCATGGCACCTGCGGGGGAGAGGAGAAGCTGCCTGAGCCACAGGAAGAGGTAAGGCGGGGTGGGCGGAGACAGAAGGTGCAGGAGAGCCAGTGGAGCCTCACCATCTTCGTCGCCTCCCACCTCCTCCTCCTCCTCCTCGTCACTGCTGAAGGTGATGCAGGCCTTCCGGGGAGCTCGCCGCCGAGCCTTGGGGGTCACGAAGTCACTGGTATCCTGGCTGGCTTTTCCTTTGCCTGAAACCATCAGAGACACACAAGGGGGCTTCAGTGGCCCATTACGGGGCAGGAAAGGCAGAAAGACGGCGGGCCCTGGGACTCCTACCGCGCGTGGGCAGGTGGCTCCTCTTGCCACCAGCCTTGGGCGTGAAAGGGCCCGGCTGGGTCTGCCTGGCCTCTTGCTGGCTGTCCACCTCACCACTCTCCAAGTTCTCCAGGCCCCGCGTGTGCACCGCTGTCAGTTTCTTCTCAAACTCCTCCACCTGGGTCTAGGGGGGCAGGAACATGTAGCAGGTGGATAGAAGGGGGACGTTAAAACTTCTGCTGTCCTCCCCGGCACTGCATGAGGCATCCGTGAGCACGTGAGATCTAGGTGAGCGAATCGTATCAAGTGCTGGCCTGTTACCTTACACGAAAAGCCGCCGGAGCTCACTAGCAAGCTCCAACCGAACACCCCCCTCTCAGCACTGACCTTGAGCTGGGGCTTGGCCCCCCGTCGCAGGCGGGCCGCGATGGCCAGAAGGGGCTGATATACGCCGGGCTCAGAGAGCTTGTCACTGTAGCATTCCCAGCATTCCTGCAGCCGCTTGAAACCACGCTCGCACATGGAAAGCAGCGAGAGGGACACAGCCAGGTCACACCACTGCCGCTCTGTCCTGGGGGGGAAGCGGGGGCGGGGCTGCGTTTCAGACAAACAGCAGGTTCCGGAAGCCGCCCCTGACAGGGAGCCGGGGCAGGCTGTCACGCACACCACATTAGAGAAGAGCTCAGTCACGACCAGCAGAGGGCGGGACTTCTCCTGCCTCCCGGGGGCGTGAGCACGATTGGCCGCTCACCTCGCCGTCCTGAATCGCTGGCACAGCTTCTCTACCAGGCTCTCGGTCTGCTTCTCCTTGGTAATGTAGGAGAAGATCTGCCTGCAGGGAAGTACAGATGAGACGCGGGTCACTCAGTACGGGCCAAGGCATGTCAGGAGGGGAGCGCAGTGGCATTGCTGGGGACAGTCTCACTCACTTCATGATGGTGTGGAAGTCTTCCTCATTCATGCCACGCTGTGGGTCCGACAAGCGGCTGATAATGTCTGGCAGAAGGTTGTAGATGGCATTGTCCTGCACAGGCAGACATGTGACAAGGGCATAGAGGATCACGCGGCAGCCAAGGCACAGGATCCATGAACAGCATCGCATTTACAAAACCCAACCATTTATGAACACTCTTTGTAGTGTGCATATTCCGATATGCAGTATCACAAATGTAAATCACAGGCATGTGAAAGCAGGACAAGTAATGCACATTCAGAGGCTGTTCCACTTTTAGCAGCTATTCATGATTGATAAATTATGCCACCGCTAAATATTTATGGGAGAGTGGAGAGGGCAGGAGAAAAATGCAATGTGAGCATGTGGTTTAACAGCAAAACCATATAAACCAAACTGACAAGTATTATTCTTGATGGAAGTTCAGTGAAGTGTCACTGAAAACCTCACTGAGTCAAAGCCACAGATGACCATTAATTATGAAATCAGAAGAAAAATCTTGACGCTTTTTTCGGCCAACAAATTTGTTTACCCACCATGAATGAAGTCACAATACAAAAAGTCTCAATGCAGTTCAATCAAACACACAACAACAACAATGACAATGATGGAAAAAATTAAACCCACGCCAGCTTTACAGCAGGGCTGCCACCATTTTTCTATACATTAATCCATCAACTATTTTATCGATTAACAAATTTTCCTTCAGAAAAATCAACTTGACTTTAACAAACAGTATACCATTGCAGGACTTTAATGTACACCAGCTTTTCAGCACTATACGCACATTATTTTCGCCCGCAATTCGATAAGCGGATTAGTAGTATGCTTAAAAATATTAATGAGGTGTCTATTGTGATGCCAAAACTCAATGTAAAATTTGGTGTATCCTCATGCGTAATAAATTCGGTTAGCGGAGCACGCCACATGCAACAAGCGATAAGCACTGAAGTCACGACGGAAGGGACAGATCAGCAGCCACAATCTTTTAAAAGAGGAGATACTGAGGTTAAACAAGGTAAAAAGATGGTGGTGTGGTGGTATTTTTTGCAGATTAAAGTTTCATTTTTATTTCAGTTCACTAATTATTCTCGTTTATTGTCCGTTTTCATTTCAGTTTGTTTATGACAATAACACTGGTCCCAAGTCATGACATGCACAAATGCACATACTGGCACCACCAATCAACATAAAATATGCCCAGATCTTAACATTTTCACAAACACTAATTCAATGAAGATTCTAACGTAACAGGCTGACAGCCTTGTGGCTTTAATAATGAGTGTATTTAGCAGCTACAAAGACAAAAGATATTAAAAAGCTCTCCGTTCTAATGCTAATGTAATAAACATGAATAGACAGCACTTAGGGTGGTTTTGCCTACTCTGGCGGTCCTTCGTCCACGACAGCGCCTGTGCGTTTCCTCTTCAGGCGCTCGCGCATAGCGCTAGTGCAGCTATGGTATGCCATCGAAACTATGCAGTGTAAAACCACCTTTGTTTTGTGATAATTTGAATTACTCCCATACTCACGTATCAATAAAGGAAAACATCTGTTATAATGAAGCATTTTAGAAATCATAAAAGTAATTAAAATAATTCAAAACATTTAATGACGCATTTTCAGCGCTGACGTTATCGACTACAATCGGCTAAACTTGTCAGCTCGACTTCAAAGGATTACTAGTTTCCACCTTAAAGTACACTTGACTCCAGTTTAAGGGTTAGCTAGCTAGACAAAAGCGACTATCACGACAAACTGTCCCATCCTGCAGTTAAGCTGACTTCACGGCGCTAGCGGCTCACAGTGCTCGTTGGCGAGCCGTCTCAACGTCACAGCTTTAAAAAAAAAAATTGAAAAATAGGGGGAGCCTCAGAGGAAGAGCGCTGGAACATCAGGTGGTACAAGGCAGTCTCGTGACCAGTCGCCGGCGTTTCCCCTGCACTCACTGCCATCTGCAAAGGGCGAGCCCTGGGCTCAGAGGATAGCTGACATCTTTGGCCCGACAGTGGCCGCTTTAAATCAGTGAATAAAACACCAACCCTCCCCATGTGGCCAAACAAGGGCAGGAAGCACTACATTAAAAACCACACCTATGCTCTGCTGTGGTGTGCTGGGTTTTGATTAATGACTGTTTGCATTTCTGCGAAGCACAGTTGTTATCTTCTGTGGCTGCAGACCCCATTAGTGCATTGAAGATACTGCTCAAGATTGCCCAACTGGGAAACCGTACTGGCAGGCAAAGTACAGATTGATGTAGCGGCGTGATTTGGCCGTGTCCCTCTCGCTGCTCCCCATGTGCGAGCGCAGGATAACATTCACGTTCTGGTCAAGCACAATTTTGCTTTGCGTCACCTTCCAGCGACAGGTTTACACTGGTTGTTTACTGTACTCGCAGGCATGTGCTGACTTCTGCAGCAGCTCTAGCATACAGCTCGCAGTCAGGAAGAGGCGGCCTCTGTACCTTGGCGGTGAGCTCGTTGAAGAAGTTGAGGGCCAGGCTGGCGATGTGTGGCTGGGGGTCAATGAGTAGCACGGCCACCTCGCTCACCTGCCCCTTCACCTTAAGCACGTCCTTCAGCACCAGCTGGGTCAGCACGGTGACGGCCGTCTGCCGCACCGCTGGGCTGTCGTCACAGAGCCTGCCACAAGGAGTGTCACACAGTGGCCATGAGCCCTACACCTCCCACCCCCCAAACGTTCCCAACAGACAGCTCATGAAAGGAGCTCACGGCGTAACCAGCTAGTCACCATGCAAGGAAGACACTAGCTTAATGTAAGATCATTTCCCCACACATCACAAAATGGGTCCCACCCCCCCTTCCCTCGATGTCCTTCACCGTAGCCCGGGAGGAAGGCAGCCTCAGACTGAAAGCATTCCCGAGCAGAATGGGTTCAACACACCTGGTCATTTCAGGGAGGCTCTGGCTCCATTTCAACTAACCGCAACAGAAGTGCACAACACGCACGCCTGTTGCCATGGTCATGTCACATTACTCCAGACCACATTCCTTTGGTTGTTCTTTTAGAAATAAAATGACTCATGACTTTACTTAGCGATGCACGATTGAGTGCGCAGGCAGGGTGAAGCACTTCTGAACGGTATCTCCTCTTCTGAAAGAGGATGATAGATGCCATACAACAGCCAGCCGGCTGGCAGAAAGCCAACCAGCGGGCAGAGAGCCAGCCTGGGGAGCCAGTGTCTCCCGAATGCTGCTGGGCTTTAGATAGGCTCTGGCATCGCTCCTGGGCTTCTCGGGATAAGGGCAGTCAGGCTGCTATACTGGTGCAGCCCGAACATCCATTCTGACCAATCAGACTCAGCTCATTTCCACGCTAATGGGTAGAACAATAAGAATGTCCTCCTACCATTGACACATAAGGCCGTACAGACCCGTTCTGTGAATTACAGTACATTTACAAACAGGTGCCCGGCTGGAAATCATGCCCAGGTGAGTCGCCCCTACCCATAAAAGGCAGTACAGCGGCTGGTTGTCTAGCCATAGGCTCGGCTCGGCTGACCGCCTTCCAACTCACCAGGGGGCGCTCTAGGCAGGGTTATTACCTGGCATACAGGTTCTGTGTCCAGGGCTCCAGGATGTTGGGGAAGCGGACTGTGAGGTCTCCCAGGGCGATTATGGTATTGGCCCTGACAACAGGGAGGGGGGACTTCTCCAGAACCGTGAAGAGTAGCCGGATGTGCTCCTCACACACAGAAGGGCTGTGAGAATTGGAGGGGGGGGGGGACATTGGTCCTGAGTTAGGGCAAACACCATCCCCACAGGGTGGGTACAGCAGCACTAATCGCGTGCCGTTTAGTGCAGCCGCAGAACACGAGTGCTGCAGAGAAACGGTCACCTGATCATCATGAACTGCGCCAGGGCGAGACAGGCGGACGCCATGAGCTGGGGGTGCGAATAGCGGCCCGGAGAGCTGCACACCCTCACCAGGAGAGGCAGGAAGGCCACCAGCAGGTTCCCCTCTGGGTAAGAGAGTAGCATGTGAAGCGTTGCTGGTCATGCTGAGCAGCAGACGGGACGAAACACGAGACGAGAGTGTCTGGGAAGCGTCAGGTGGGGTCTCGCTCTCACCAGCCAGCAGCTCCGTCTCGCAGATCTTGCGTATAAGCTCCGCCTCCGTGTCCTCCGCTGAGGCGCCCACCAATCCCAGCTCCTCCTCTACACAGCTGTCATTGGATGCTTGCTGCAGGACACGCAGCTCATAAATGCAAATATACACAACTGAGAGGTCTGGCGTGAAGTGGGTTCAGGGGTAATATGCCGACAGTACTGAAGGGGGTCTGGGCTGTGTGTTGCTGGCATCACGTAACTGACTAATCACGAGCTTGGATAATAGCATTAAATATCCACCAAACTAATCCCCTGATGGAGTGCTTAATGTCCATTTCAGCAGAAAAACACAGCAGTGCCCCATATCCGCAGGTGATATGTTCCAGGACATCCTGCGGAAGGCCAAAACCATCAAAATATGAAATAATTTTTTTAATGTTAGTTTTGGGTGCATACATATGGTAGTTTAATTACAGTAAGAAATTTCCAACATTAAACACAGTAATAATGTATACCACACATTACACAGTAGTATACTCTCAAATGAAAGGGATTCTGATGTTTTAGCCTCTATTCTCAAGACTAACAAAAAAAGATACCATGTATCAAGGGATGACCGAACAATGAACACACTTTATACCCTTCAAAGAACAAAGGAAACATGAAAAACCACAGGCTACCGTTATACCATTTACAATGATCATCATGTACCTTCACATAATGTGAAATGAGAAAAATTTGTCTAAAAATATATCTTAGCCTATTATTGCTACTCACAGGCTTACAGTCTGTACTCGTGTGGCACGTAGTTTGAAATTTATGAACAGTTTCTGGAATTTTTTGGGATTTTTCTAACTTAATTTCCAGACCATTGTAGACCACTGAGACTGCGGATGTGGGGGGTCAACTGCATTTACATTTGTAGCACCCTTCTTCCAAAGGCTATGGGAAGCACCCAGTCCGGAAGGAAAAGCAGAGACCACACCAGACTCTGCCAGTGACCAAACCACAGCAGAAAGTGACTGACTGTTACAGTGTACTGGCTTCAGGTTTAAAGGGCCAGTGGTGAAGTGCCTGTTCATAACTATTGAGTTACGAGGCAGGATGCTCACCAGCCACAAACTAGAAGCTCAATTTGCACATCAGGTATCGATACCAAAGGTTAGTCCACCTGAAGTCTGCGGTTCTAAAGAATCAAGAGGTGAAGAGGTCTTAGGATCCCTCAGGTGCTGTAAAGGTGCCAGTGGGCAGCAACTCACCTTGGCTTTGGTGGAAGGGCCCTTGTCCTCCTTCTCTCCTCTCCTCCTGCGCAGCTCTGAGCTGACACTGCGCTCTAGGTAAGACACCTGCCAGAAGGCCACACAGCCACAAAGGGAGAGCAGCTGGGCCAGAGAGACACAGCTGACTGCGGGGAGATCAAAGGGAGGGGGGGCTCCTTTATAATACAAGAGGGTATTCAAACCGCACCTTAGGTAGGGGTGCTGCAGTATGTCAATCATTCTTAATCTAAGCAATGCAACACTGACTCAGTGCCCAGCTGGTAAAGCTGGCCGCTCTTTCAGGCTTTGGCTCTAGGGGGCTCTTGATTTGTCGAGATTTTCAAAAACTGGCCTGAACTTGTTGGTTTTGGTCTGTTGATTTCAGCACACCAGTTTGAACTGCTCAAATTTAAGGTGCTTTGAAGCATTAGCGGGACGTGCTGCTGTGGGTCACTAACTGAAAGACAAGAATCAGAACGTTTAGAATTCCCTCGGCCTTGATGATATACGGTGTATTATTCCATGTGTTAAAATTAAAAAGAAATAACTATCCAAGTACCAGAAACTCAAGATGCACTACACATTTATCCAATCACACTGCAGACTGCAGGTCGATCAGCGCCGTCTGCCCAGTAACTCATGCCCTGGTATCAATAACTCCATTGGAGGCTGAATGAATCTCAGGTGATCATTACCAGTTACCCTGCCATTCTGTTAGAAGCACTAACTACTAAAGTTTCACCTATTTTTCTAAAGTTATTGGTGACATGCAACAATATTAAAATCAAATCTCACAAGGAAGCTGACATAAGATAACTAAATACAAGCACCAATGTGTTTGCATACAATAGCTTGGTGCCTAAGGGATCCATTCATTGTTTTTGCTGGGAGGCGACACCAGCAGTACATGAAGCGAGCTGGACCGCAAACAATTGTCACCTATGAAAGCGGAAAAAGCAACTTCTGATTTTTAAGGATTCTAAAGTGGGCTTATGCCGCGAGTTAAATAAATGTATTAAAGGATGCAGGATCTATTGGAGACCTGTTATACGTCAGTCCAGTGCCTCTGCTGAGAAGATTTCTTCATGGCAGTCCAGCACAGCAAAAAAAAAAAAAAAAAAAAAAAAAAAAGTTTCAAAAAAAAGCATCGATCCAAATCGATCATCTAATCCAGCACCTTGGTGAATTGCTCAGGAAGTCTGATTCCCATGACACTAACAGCAAACATTATGCTGTGATTTAGCAGTCGCTCTTATAAGGCTCTAAGCTTATTAGGTATTTTTCAAGTAATAGAAAAGACTGAGGTAGGTAAACCTAGCAGACATTTAGTTGTTAGGTGGGGGTGACAACATCTCCACACACACACTCCTGTGGGAATGAGTTAATTAACCAGTTAAATCAAGCCACAGGCAACCTAGTAACATTAGCAGTAACTTTCTGACATGGCTCCAGTGTGAATGAGAAACAGATTACAGTTTCTGAGAAGGGGGGGGGGCGTGTCTTCACTGTCATCCATCCATCCATTTTCCAGAACCGCTTATTCCATTCCGGGTTGTGGGGGGTCCGGAGCCTATCCCGGAGGCTGCGGGCGCAAGGCAGGGGACAACCCAGGATGGGGCGCCAACCCATCGCT
>JAAGVU020000129.1:20750798-20768552 GCA_011763525.2 Mormyrus iriodes
GACTCACCTAATGGATGCAATAACATTAGATCACATCTTGTCATGTTTGTATTTAATTTTTATTTTATATATATATATATATATATATACATACACATACACACACACACACACACACACATACATAAGAGTTTATATACATAAAAGGAAAATTTTTTCTAAACATGCATTTCAATCACTGCAAAAACGTAACCAATTTATACCAACAAAATTACACCTAGAACATTGCGCAAACCTTTGCATCCAACTTACTACTGACTACATTTAAAAAGTCACTGTATTATACCTATCATAATCAGATATTAAACATTTAGACCTGCATACACTGAACTAAAATAAAACACATCAGGCATATAGATGACCTCTGCTCTCATTAAAAGCCATACAATTGCCAAACAGAACTGCTCAATTAGTTTCACGGATTTTAACTTAATCCAAGAAATGTGAAATATTTACAGAAAAAAAATCGGATAACAGAAATTTCAGGTTCAGTAAAGATATTCTGCAATGTGTGTCCAAATTTCAAAACAAAAGTCTATTCTGGCCGATGATAACCACATAGCAGTAGACTGCCAACACCTGCCCAGTGTAGACACTGGCTTTGGAGGTATTTCTCTTTAAACAGACAGCTCTACAAATATGTCTAGAAGCAAAACACTGTTCCCTTTCTAATTTATGATGTAACCATTAAAATAAATGAGCTGCAATATAGCAACACAATAGAAAAACACACTCAGGTTGAACATGAATCTACCAGCTGTCTGAACTCACTCTTTTTGCCCTTGCTGGAGGTGGAATCATAGTCAGTGCTCTCAATTTGCTTCTCCTTCAAATCAGCCTCAAAGCGAGCCAGGTCTGTGTCCAGCCTCCGGATGTGCTTGTCAACCTTGTTACACAGAAACACAAAGCACACTGAAAATGGCAAAAGAAGACCCTGCAGCTTCTAATAGAATGTGCTGACATATCTACGTATTTCATGGATTCTAAAAATAAGGATGTAGGTGAACGTCAGTATTTTCCCTGTATTCATAAGATCATGCTACAGTTTGCGATTTGCAAGATATTCGCATAAACAGCCATCGCAATAATTGCAAAAGGGCCTTTATTCGTTTTGTTACATTACAAAACAATTATGAATGTAAACCCTTGAATATAAGACTGCATTTTGGTATCTTTCCCATATGCTATAACATGTTGTAACAGACTGTATCAAAATCAGCTCACAATACAACCGGACACAAAAAACACCACGTGAAAGACGTGTGATGCTGACCATCTCGTAGGTCTGCATGGCCAGTTGCACTTTGTCATCCCCAAACTCCTTGCACTTGCTGTAGGACTGCTGGATTTGCCGCAGGAGGGACACCTTTTGCTCTGAAGACAGAGTCCGCGCATTGGCAGTGTACTCACGTGCCATAGAGTCAATCTGCTCCTTCAGGTCTAGGAATGAGCACGAAAGACGAAATTATGCAATCCATAGCCAGATGCCACGCGCCGATACGGAGAGCATCACATAGGACACTTAAGCTGACACAGAAACTGTATATTTGCCGTACGCTGCAGTAAGTTATCCTGTAAAAATATAGGACTAATAATAGAAAATATTAAAATGGAAAAGTATAGATCTGAGTGATTTTCGGATCATCGCCCTACCCTCTGTCCGCTGGTCCAGGTCCCTCATTAACTGGAAATTCCTCTGCAGTTCAAATGGCAGATTTTCTATACCTGTATACACGAAGTCATCCCAGATATAACAGTGTTTTCAAAACAAACCAACAACTAACAAATGCGGCCAATTCCACAATCAAAACTGATCAGATCTTAGCAAGCAGATAAAAAAATAATACCACAGCAAATTCCAGCCATGACAAAAAAACTGTCATTTTCACTTAGAGTTGTACGAGACTAAAATAAATTATTAATAGTTTAAAGATATGCATATAATGAACTGACAACCTAGCTAATTGTTCATGCTCGTATAGCTGCAGGTACCGCGAAAGGGCTCGCAATCTCACGCGCAAGAAAAACATAGGAGAGTAAAACGAATTTATTCAGAACATATGAAAATGCAAAATAACGTACAGCCGTGGCAGAATTAAGAGAAACTGGTTACAAAAAGGCAAACATTAACTCACTGTCCAAGTAGTGTTCTAAATACATTCCCGCCGCCATCTTGGATAACAAAAACAAGAGGACTTCCGGTCAGGGAACACGTGAGCCAATGAGGGAAGGAAGGAGAACGCGGATGTACACAGAGAGGCGGGGCCAATCCCTCGGGGGGCGTATCATATTACGCTGACGGGCTCGCGCGATTGTCCTACCAGCTAGCTTGGCTGGGTTTACTGGCTATGGTTTCATTCCGTTATGGCGCTATCTAATCAAGCATATATTCAAATATATTGCACATCGTATAGATATTGCCTATAATTGTAATGTTATGTAATTTTAATTGAAATGTATTTTTGTCTTGTATATTTTCATATTTATCTTTAATTTGCTAAACTTTATTGCAGTCTCAGTACCGAATCAGGGTACATTTCGCCACATCACATACTTGTACAACTGTGTATGTGACAAAAAATCTTGCATAAATGAATCACTATAAATTAGTAAACAGAAAAAAAACGATGACATCGCATTCAGTCATTGTAAATAAAGTGTTCCCAAAATGATTTTATTCAATGTTTTCATGAGGAACCAGTGGGAAGTGGGGAACACATAAAGACACAACAAAAACACATCTCTTTTCATAAAATATCTTAAGAGGTAAAAAGTCCATAAAGGGGTCACACTTTGAAACTGTACTTTTCATGTATTAATGTCACAGGACAGCACTGCAGTGATGCTGGCCACAGGAAGTCCCTGTGGTTCTCTGTGAGCCCTGCCCCCTGTTGGCAGAGAGAGGCTCGCGGGTGACCCCAGTTCCAGCAGTGCATCCCTGCTTTCCTCCTGCGCCGCACATCCTATGCGCTATGCAACACTCTCTGCAGCTTCTGGAATTTATTCTTCCCCATTCTGTTTTTCTTCATGGGGCTTTTCCTCTTTTTGCTATCTTTCTTCTCAAACTTGCTCCCCTCCTTTTTCTCCCCCAACCCCTCCCTCTTTGTAGTATTCCCCTTTACTTCCACAGTTTTAGGCTGCATCTTTCCTTCCATTTTCCTCTTCTTCAAGACATGTTTTGGTTTTTCCCGGGGGCCTTTTGCCGGGCTCTCATTGGTCGTCTCCTTTTTCTCTTCACCATGGGGCTTGCTCAATGGCCGCTTTTTGGCCTTGGTCTTTGCGGCTGGCTTTGTGGGAGTCTCATTCGGGGGGGAAGGAGTTTCTGTGCCCACGGGATTGTCGTTGGCCTCTGAAAAACACCAGACGGAATGTTTAGGTGCATGTCGGAATGTATGCATTTGTGTAAACCAAAAGTTGTTAAATGATTGCACAGTTCCTGCCTTACCTGCAGTTTTGTTAACAGGGTTCACCGGAATGGTGTTGGAGAATTTCTTCAGTTTTGCCACAAAGAAACCATCCATGTTGTGCGAATGAGGGTAAAATCGGCGTGAAAGACGGAGGGATGGATGAAACCTACGCTCTTTAAACCTTAGGAAGGAAAATGGTCTGTAAATTGTGTGTTCATGTGGGTCTAAAGAGTGACAGTGCAATAGTCAGTTATTCTCTGCCACAGTGTCCCACTCATTCCAATAAATTTATTATTCCTTTCCAGAGCTCAAACAGCTGGATTTAAAAGACCACTGCTTCTTTACCTGGTGAATCCCTCTTTCCCGAAGTCCAGGCCAGTGGGCACGAGCTTCACGTTCCTCTTCTTCAGTGCATAATCCACCACCCATTCATTCTCCTCCACCTACAGAAGCGGAGTGAATTTCATTACTGTCGGCAATCATGTCCATATCCGCCAAAGGAATGTGTGTGTTGAAAGAACTGAAAGATACCAGTATTTGAACAGTGGTTTCAAATTTATCTTTTTGTGAATACTAGAATTCAGACCCTGCAATGTAACATTTTCCCACTGTAACTACACATGCAAGCTAACCAAAGATAGAGCATGAAACAGACATGTTTCGCATTAAATTCTTGGTAAATAAGACATCACACAAGAAAAATTAAATCATCCAATATCCAGTGTTGTCATCATATGAGAAATCATGAAATCTAAATGAGGTGAAATTGTCAGAATTAGAAACTGTTGTAGGGCTGTAACAGTTTGTTGTGTACTGATCAGTACATAATTTTTGGTTCAGTACAGATCACAAATAAATACTTCCATTGTCATGGGTGGAAACTAAATTCACAAGTAGATCTTCAACATGGAAAACATTATTATGCTAACGGTTGTGAGTTGGTTACAGCCAAAGCTGGTTACAGTCAGCAGTTTGGGAACATTTTGGTTTCCCAATAAATTACACCGGCACTGGAGAGAGAGTAGGTGATGTTACACTGAACTTGGATATGCTGCTGGAAACACATCCTACATGCTGACTTATCAGACGACTTCATCGGAATGCGTGGACCACCAGAGCAAGGCAGAAACAGCCTCTGTCCATTACTCCCCCTGCGGCACCTAAGGCAATTCTCAATTCAGACCAGACATAAAAAAATTGTGTCTGTAGGGGGTGTTTATCGCTACAGATATGCAACCATACTTGGTAGTATAGAACACACGATTTAGATGGTATTTAGCTCATTATAACTGTTGAAATTATAGTTCTGTATTTATTTTTACATAATTATTTTTACAATGTGCAAATAAGCATCTCTTAGGTTTTGTAATTCAAACACATTTCGATTGCAAGTGTTCCTAATTGTTTGCAAGTTTAATTAAAAAATGTTCTGTTTTCCCCACTGTACTGAAACTGCACTGAACCGTGAATTTTGTGTACAGTAACACCCCTAGTTGTAACCCTGAGAAAAAGCAGAGTGCTGTTCCAGGGAAGATGCAGAATATATTAATGTCATCCATTCCAGGATGCACAGGGAATGAGGCGGGGTGCCTTGGACAGGATGGCAGTAGGCGTGCGCGCACACACATGTCAGTTCTAGACAACAGTTCAGTTCAGTTCAGTTCAGTGCACGCACGCACGCACTTACTTTATTAGCCACTTTCTAGGAAAAACAAAGGAGTCCACAGGAGAGAATAACCATAGTAATGGGGTCAGAGTGTCCCTGGAGCAACCGGGGTTAAAAGCCTTGTTCAAGGGACTCTGTCAGTCATGGGATTTGAACCCACCAGCTTCTGATTACAGGTACAGAGTCTTAACCCACAGAGCTACCAAGCTCTAGAGGATGAGGAGGAGAGGTAATGGTACTACTTACCGTAATGGAGCAGGTACAGTAGACTAGATAACCTCCTGACTGAGAGTCTGCATTGAGGGAATCGATGGCTGACAGTATTAGTTCTTTCTGCAGGTGGGCAGATCGCTGAATATCAGCTTCATCCTGAGGAGAAGAATAAGGGTCATTCTGACCCGGGAACCACAATTCCGTGCACACTGCCATTGTCCCCATACAAGTGATTGCCTGATCGATGTGCTACCTTAGTGGTCTTCACAGCTGGATCTTTGGAAATGACTCCGGTGCCAGAGCAGGGGGCATCCAGCAGCACCCGATCAAACCCACCCATCACCTGCCAATCACATGATTTTATTTTAAATAAGGGCAGGATATTTCCAGCCATCCAACGATAAAACATCTAACTAAGCAGGAGCTAATCCTGCTAGAAGAAAGATATACGCATGCAAAATTCATTGTGTAAATAGAAAACAAGAAAAATATTAGTCTAGTAACTACTGAAGGAAGGTGCGTGTACCTTGGGGAATTGTCGGCCATCGTAGTTGCAGATGATGGTGTTGGTGACACCCAGACGATGGAGGTTTCCCACAACACTCTTCAGTCTGTCTGCGCTGGCATCATTTGCCACAATTACGCCGGTGTTTCTCATGAGCTGGGCTGGGACACAAAACGTGTAACTCAATGCATACATTCGTACACCAGATAGCACACATTATATGAAATCTGAAAGTCACAGCTGAACAATTCATTACAAAACATTCAGCATTCAGAGTTGTGTAATTTTCCACCAGAGTGAGACACATACCCATATATGTGGTTTTTCCTCCAGGGGCACAGCTCATGTCCAGCACAGACTCCCCCTCCTGGGGGGAAAGTGCCATGACAGGCAAAAAACTAGAAGCACCTTGTAGCATGTAATGACCAGCAAGGTATTCTGGGGTGGCACCTGTGACAAGCCAAGAAGTCATGATTAGTACAGTCCAGGTCCAATCAGGAGGACTCCTCCACTGTGAAGGGCAAGAAAAATATCATCAGTATGTAAATACTGACCTATAGGTACTGAGGAGTCAAAGATGACCAGGCCCACCTTAGACCACTTTCCTATTGGATCTAAATTCACACCTCTGTTGATCAGAGCCTGTTTTTAAACAAAGAAAAGTTCAAAAGAGTTCCTCATTTTCTCAAAGGTTCAACAGAGGTACCCCTGATAAAAGATCACAAATGACATTGGAAGAATATAACCATCTGTCCATAGACTTAGACAAAGACAAGCTGAAAAGCAAATTATGCAAAAAAACATCTTAAGAACTGATAGCAAAGCCTTGATAATATACCATTCATAAGATGATTGAAATGCAAAAAAAGGATCCCAACAGGCTGCTCTTTACCTGAGCCAAATCCCTCCTCCTTGTCTTGAGGGTATTGGTCCGAATAGTGACTGGTCGCTGGATCTCATTGGCCTCCAGGAAATCAATCAACTACATAAAGGAAACAGAAACAACCATTTTTGTCATTTTCAATTCTAGCTGAATATCATCTATAAATAAAAATCCATCTCATCCTTAAAATCAAGATGGGCACACCAAGCACTGACCTCTCTCTGTGCAGAGTCATGCCATGTCATACCCACAGCGACAGGCTTGTCGTTTCTGGGGCCCCACTCAAAAAGTTACTTACGATGTTTCAAAAGTTAAAATAAAGAGCTAGCGAGCAGAGTCAGAAATCCCAGCTAGCTAGCTGGTTAGTGAAACATGTTACTTCAGCATCTCCTACATTAAAAAAACATTTGTTTAATATTCAGTGCAGTGTCTGTTTGTGGCCAGCAGGGGCCACAAACCTTAGGGGCCCGTGCAAAGGTTTGAGTGGCAGCAAACACCAGCGCTGATCACACACTGAAATTTTGGAGTATTAATCGATGGATTTAGTACAGTTTTAACAAACTAATAATTCCTTTATGCAAAACATGTTCCACTAACCTCAGACAATGGGAAAATGTCAAGGAGCTTCTCGATAAGAAACGTATTGTAGCTGTAATACGTGCACAGGTCCTTCTTCAGGAGGGAGAGATACTCCGCCCTCTCCTTCCCCTCTTCCCTTTTGTTTGCGAAGTCGGAGAGGACATCAACGTTGTCCTTTATCCGCTGATGGATGCTCTGCAGATCTATGGGCAAGGTTTCTGAGAGGAAAACAAGAGAGAAGAACAAGGTTAAGCAGAATAAATATCCACCACAAGGAACAAAAATAAACAAAACACCAATATGCTGTACATCATATAAAAAGGCTCTGAAATGAAATGAATGACAGAAGGTGTAAAAGAATCGTGGGTAAAAATGATGAAGGCCGTGCAGATTCGGCACTGACCCTCTTTTGCCCGCTCTTCAGCTCCAGGCAGCTTGAATCTGTCCATCTCGTCGAAGTTGGCCTGGACGGTGTCATCTTCATCTTCCCCCTCGCTCCTGCTCTCCTCTTGCTCCTCATCACTCTCCTCTTCCATGGCTTCCTCCAGCTTCTTCTGCTTCTTTGCGGCACGCTCGATGGGGAGCAGCTGGATTTCGCAGAGAAAGAGGAACGTCAATAAACGGACGTAAACAAAAACAGTAAATCAGCAATAAGGTGTCAGACACATCATAGGTACCTCTTCTCCATCGCTCCCATCTTCTTCCTCGCCATCATCCACAGCTCCATAGTCATCAACCATTTCATCATCAACATCGTCACTCTGCTCTGCTTCATCAAAAGCATCTCCAGCCTCCTGTCCTGACCCCTCTTCCCCATCTTCTTCCCACTGGCTGTCGCTGTCATCTCCAGTGTCATCAACTGGACGCTTCCTCTTCACCGGTTTCAGCCACTTGCTGTTTTCATCAGTAAACCCTAATAGGGGGAAAGAAATTCTACAGACATCACCGTTTACTGAGCTGCTGCAGTAAATAACCAGCATCTACAATTAACCATCTGTCCTCTAAAGTCCAAAATAATATATTTAAATAATCATGCGTAAAAAATTACCATCAAAAAGGAAAGAATACAAATACAGAGAATCACATACCTTTCTCTGCACGTTCCTCTTCAGTCTCTTTAGGTTTCTGAGAAACCATCACTCTCCTTAAAGCCCTACAAAAAAAGTATGACCACTGCTCAAATAATGTATATTATCAAACTTTTTAATTTCATACACGAGAAGTACTGCTATCCTTTCTAGTAAGATTATGTGGATGTTTACTTGTGAATTCCAGCTTTTCCATTTTCCATTATAACCTCCCTCATAATAGGAAGGTCTTTGCCCATGGCTAATTGCCCATTCAGTTCTTACCGTTTTCTGGCTCTGCTGGACAATCGCTTGGTCTCCCTCTCTGCAGAAAGAACACCAACATCCCCAATGTCTTCAGTAATGAGTGTAAATATCAACACACAACCTTTGCAGCTTTTCAATCTGAACAACGATCAGCGATTCAAAGAATTATTTGTGGAATACAGTTATATTCAGTACAATGTGTAGTGCTGAACTCCAAGTCTGTAACTACAGGAGATATAAGTTTAGAGACAAAACATTAAACAATAATCGTAAATATCCAGAAATAGTGTGCAATCAGCAGTAAAGTGACAGGTGGCAGATAAAAGAGTTAAGTGAGTAATAAGTCTGTATTTATATATGTAAGCTATATAATGGAAATACATGTATCCTGGACATGGGCTGTAGTGGAGCACAGGTTAAGCCTTAAGAGGACAGATGGTTGCAGACATTATTTATGACATAAATGCCAGGAGTAAGCCTTTGCAATCATACCATCTACTAAGAACTTTGCGACCTCAGTCTCTGCCCCCTTCTGCTTCCTGGCCTTCCGTCCTGGCCCTCGCTTCACCTTATTCGTGGGATCCAATTTTCTGCCCATGCTAAATACGTTGCTCTCTCTGGAAAACATTTATATAATGAATTGGTGCACTTTTCCAATGGAAACCGAAGCTGGATACAGTAAACATACAAATATATGCTGATAATATTCATTAGCTGGGCACTTTTAACAGAAATTTGTATGGCAGATGAAATCACATCTTTGCTGGTTAATGTTTTATAATGCTATATCCTGCTACCCAATTATTTTTATTACTTATAATCTCAGTAACATAACAATTATGCACCTCCAAGAACTGAACCGGTCACAGTATTTATATGGACAGTTAACTAGCTTGCAGTTTATCTAAGTTATTACATCATTTACTGATCGGTTCTGCAGATGACAAGAACACAAAACTTATTTACAGTAAAGACACAGTAGTGGTCAAACGTGTGGAAATACATCCAAAGCCACATGCTGGGGGAAACCAGTTTTTTCATCAAAAATACTTATTCCACGCATCATTTCATTAAGCATTATGCTATACTTACCCAATACGCGCAGTTATAATAAAGACCTACTCCTTCAACTTCGATTAACTCGGCTCTCAGTTGTTTTTTTCCCGGTACTTGTTTAACCTAATGGCCACAACCATACGCATTACACGCACATGTATTTCTGGAGCACACGTTTGTTCCCGGAAGTCCAAAGCACACATATCACGTGTTTCCTGCGACGGCGGCGCGCTGACGTCATGTTCAAGTCACCCAAAAAACGAACCTGTGGCGGCACGTTTCCTCCCGGGCTTTGCGTAGACGATTCTTGAATTGAGGAAGTGAAACGTTATACAATTATTAAATGTATCATTATCTGCTTTACGTTAGGCGCAGAATATGAAAGTTGAACCCCTTGAATATTAACATCAGTACCCAAGTCCTCAGTTTTTAGTTACTTATTTGATAATTTGTGATAGGGGGCACCCTCACACATTTTTATTTTACGTTGATATTAAGTAAAAAAAAATTAGTGTACCTTAAGTTAATTTCTGCTAAATTGAAATTGGTCTACAAAAATTTTAAATTGAACGTTTATTATGGGGAGACATATGGTCAAGTTGTTTTTTGTTAATGAGTGGAATTAATGTTTCATTAATGTTGCTGTATATAATATTGTGGTGCTTGGCAGACCCAGGAATTGTGGCAGCAGGAACGAGATGAGGCAGTTTATTTGCAAGCTCTTAGAAGGACCAAGCACAACCATCAAACACCAACTCACTTACACTCCTGACACACTCTGTCCATTGTATTGGCCATCCAAACTCCTTCAACAACACACAGTGGGTGCATACACATGCTATATACAGCACATAACATTAAACACTCTACATGACACCACAACACAATAGACACTAACTATAAACAACTATTTACATTAACAAAGACGGGGCTATGTACAAGGTTCATGGAACATGCTGGGAAATGCTAATGGGCTTCGCTATGCACAGCTGTCTTGCTGGCTTTACATTGCCCCCTCCAACTGACCCGACGACCACCACACTCAGTCCCCAACTCAGTTTGGTGAGGCTGAGGAGACTGGGAGGCTGGCCGATGCTGGGCTGCTGGTGTGCACTGGCATTGCAGGTAGTGCTGCTTCTACTGACTTGGCGTGCTGCCTTTGGTGGTTGCACTCGCGCTCCCAGCTGGCCAGCTTCTCACGCAGCTACTGCCACTCCTGCTCCGCGGACCCACGCAGCCACTCCAAGTTCCACTGGCACTGGCCCTATCCTGCTGTTCACCCAGCTTGCGCTGTTTCTCAGCCAGTTGGGTCTCCCAGCTGTGGCATGCCTCCTGGCGGCCGAGCAGAGCAGTCTCAGCCTGCAGCCTCTGACAGTCGAGCCGTCTCTGGTAGGGGACCGGCAGGCTGGCAGGGGCGACTTGAAGGTGCACTGCATGGGTCCATTCCTTCCTCACTGCGCCACTCTGGTTGTCTGCTCGTAGCTCTGATGTGTGCTTCAAGGCGTCAACATGCCGGTGGTCCCTCTATTCACAGCACCAACAAACGAGCTTCCTGTCACAAAGCCTGTGGTCCTGAGCTGGGACACTGATGCCGTCATTTCTGAACTGCCGCTCCACAGACACCTTCAAGATCACATTGTTGGATTGACATGGTTCAGCTTCATAGATCTCCTAAGTGACTATTGACAGGTTGAACTTACCCCCTATGCCAGACCCAACATCACTTTCACCATTGGTCAGTGTTTTTTCAGTCTGCAATGACTAGCATGCTTTTCTGCACTGTGGCCTGCTGGGGGTGCCATCAGTACAGCTGATGCCAAACACCTGAACAAACTAATCAAGAAGACCAGCTTTGTTATGGGACTGACCCTGAACAAACTTATCAGGAAGGTCAGCTCCATTGCAGGACTGACTCTGGACCAACTGGAGCTAGTAGCAGAGAAGAGGATGTTAGCAAAATTGCACAATATTAAGAACAATTCTGCTCCTTTGCTTCAGGGGGTGCCATCCTGGAGCACATTTAGCCACCAGCTCATTCCACCACAGTGTGCTAAAAACAGCTACTGGGGATCATTCCTGCCTGCTGCCATCGGACAGCACAGTGCCTCCTGCTGACATGCCACTCCCCATCCACAGCCATAACGCTTCACAAAGCCGCCTTTCTGTTACAATACAATCTGTTCTAATGGCACATAATTTTTTGCACATAATCATTATTCTTACTTTGAAATATTTTGAATATCTTCTAAATCCTCTTAGTATTTTCAGAATATTTCATTTATTTATGTTTGTGTACTTTCTAAATCTGTCGCAGTATGTTTACTTCATTTGAACTATGTGTGTGGTCTATGCACCTTGTCTGTCTTGCTGCTGTATTCACCAGAATTTCCCCCTGGAGTTAATCTTAACGTTGATGTCTCCCAAGTGGCCCAAAGTCTACGTGGTCCCTGATCAGAGTGCAGTGACCAGAGCCGAGAGCCTGATGGAGAAGGAGTTTGCTGTTTTGGCATGCACAGTGACCAGGGCCACAATTTTGTGGTGCAGGTGTTTGGCAAGGTCTGCAAGCAGCTGGGCACTGTGAGGACCCACACCACCCCTCTTCACTTTCAAAGTGATGGACCAGTGGGGTGGTTTAACCGCACGCTCGGCATCCTGGTCGCCCACCATCAGTACAACGGGGACCACCCCCTGCCTCTGGTCTTTTGGGCATACTGAACCATAGTACAGGAGAGTATGCAGCACACTGGCTGCGCTGATGTTCAGGTGGGAGTTGCGCGCCACGGTGGACTTGGTGTTTGGGCCACACCTGGAGTCGGAAGTACCGAAGGGGCCATGTATGGAGCGTCTGAAGAGGGTGCACGAGCTGGCCTGGCAGCATCAGGGTGCAGTGACTGACAGACAGAAGCCATTGACTTGGGGGCTGTGGCACCTCTGTTGTGCTTGAGGCACCTTGTCTTGGGTTGTGGGTCGCTGGGGACGGGTGACTACTTGAGTGGGGGCAGTGTGAGGCCAATCACTCAGCACCACTAATCATTCAGATTCCCAGCATGCTTTGTGCCGTGGCTTATATGTGTAATCATGTTACTTAATGTGTGTTACCATGCATGTAAGTAAATAATAAGTGTTGTACTCGTGTACTATCGGTGCAGTGTCTCCCGTGGAGTGCCTGTGTTTTTCAATAGCATCTTCCCCGAGTGTGAGTACCATGTAAATTGTTGGCTTCCGCTGTCCATGCCGCTGCTTGTCTCTGACAGTGCTCTGTCAATAGAAGCAGAACTTCCATTTCTTTTAAGAGCTCTCTCCTCTTCACTATTAATATCATAACCCACCAGCCATACTCTGACACAATTCAATATATAAAAAATAGTCAAACATTACATAGATTTTATTAAAATAGTTCATACTGGCACCACTGATTTCACATGTGTAGGAATTGTCGTAAAATTATTTTGCAGAAATGTAATTAAATTAGAAAATTTAGCAGTTTTATATATGGAATCACGTTTTTACAACAATACCTAAAAATAAAAGAAAAATGAATAAAGGCAAGACTGTCCGTGCTGCTAAGGAGATTTATTTTTGTAAATCAGGATATTTATGGCAGGAGAAACAAATACAGGAAAGTAGTGATATCAACATTTATTTATATTTCATTAATCTGAGGGGTATTTAATGTGTAAAATGGCTCAGTTTGTGCCTTACAGAATTAGGAGGATTAAATGTACTCATCAATGACATTGCTGAAGTATTGAACACTGAAGAAAAGTGCCTGACAAATGACCTGAGTGACATGACTTATGCAATTTATAAATATTTATGTCAATTTTTATAATAACTGAATTTTCCCATAAGCTTCTAGCTGACATGCTACAGCCATGGTTACCTAATTTTATGAGCTGGACACTGAATGGCAGCGAGGACAAACGCCAAGGACATGCAAGATGAGCTGAAACGCTGCAGGACATCAGCAATACTCACAATGACAGCCAGATATTACTAACTCACTACTACAGCCTGTAAATTCATAAATATTAGTTTTCCTGTTGTGCCAGTAAATGTATTGATTAATAATACAGAGCAGTTAATTATTTGATAGGGTCTGCTGGTTTCCAGATGCAATTTCCCACTAGGATCACTGACCAAGCGATTAAAGAACTGACCAAAAACCGGCCTAATTTAAAAATGAGTAAACAAACATTTAATCAGTGATGAATGTGATGATAAATTCCCCAATGTTAAAGAATAACCTGTGCATTATTTGTGCATATATTATGTATGTGAAGGCAGTAACAATTATTAATGGAACATATTTATCAGTGAAATGGCTATTTATATTTTTAGACAGCTGTGCTTTACTCACGTTTTGGATGGATTTTAAATAGTGGCTTTACTGTAACAGTACATCTACTGTCTAATAACCTGGAACAGTGAAATCGTTCAAAATCGTCTGAGAATTGACCTGCTTTTGCTGATTGATACAGTAGCCGCATGTTGTACTTTACTTTTTGGTTCAACTTATACTGAATTGAAGTCTTTACAGATATCATACATATATTGTTATAGAGAAACCCGCCTTTTCGAGCACAGCGCCGTAGCAATAGCTAAAGCCAGTGATGCGAGTAAGAACAGCAGCGTTCAAGCGTCCTGGCTCATCCTGAAGGTGCTGTCAGAGTATAAGAACCAGGTGTGTGCAGGGCTCACCTAAAGCAGAAACTGTGTACCTTGGGGTTAGATGATTTCGGAAAAAATGACCAAGCGAATCTGCCACAAAAAAGGCTCATCATAAAGAAATCTTTGTTGCAGTCTGAAGGGGCTGGTGCATGTGGGTCCTTCTGGAATAAGGCATCAACACTGTGTTTTTAAATAATAGAGCTTATAGCTTCTAAGCCTACAGACATTTTTGATAAATTGTGCATAGTACTTTAATAGGTCTGCCA
This sequence comes from Mormyrus iriodes, assembly GCA_011763525.2. Taxonomy (NCBI): domain Eukaryota; kingdom Metazoa; phylum Chordata; class Actinopteri; order Osteoglossiformes; family Mormyridae; genus Mormyrus; species Mormyrus iriodes. The sequence goes on from JAAGVU020000129.1 coordinate 20,765,379, forward strand.
TTTTCATTAATAATTGTACTACAACCACCCTTAAAATTTGAACTCCACGCCTCTTAAAACTTATATTCATCCCCACTTCGAACAGCAAAGCATTTAACATTAAACTCTGCACAGAACTGGATGTTTTTTAGCTGTAAATCTTCGCTACTTGCCTGCGGAGCCTTCTTTTAATTTAACTTAATTAAACGAAAAACTGGGCGGAAGAGGAGCAAGATGGGCATGGCTCAGAAACAGCCATCAAAGCCTGGAGACAAACGACTGGCGAGCCGGCAGTGTCTAAAAGGCTGGGTGGCTCCATTATGCTCATACAAATATACAGAAAATGCAAACAATGTGTAGTGTAGTGCACTTTCAAAATAAAGTATAAGCAAGTATAAATGCCTGTTTATTTGTTCTGACATTGCAAAATCTGTAAAACTTCATATTCTGGAACAGTTTCCTAGTAATAAAATAATATTTTCAGTGATATTTTGTTTCTGCACATCAATACATGTATATATTGACAACAACAGATTGCAGACCCATTCCCACTCTGCTAAATGGGACACTTAAACGTGGTTAGAACTGAGCATTTATTTGCTGTACACCCACACATACACTGAACCCTAGGTCCCGTTACAGGGATGAAAGATTACACTGCATCCAACGACAGATTCGGACAGAAGATACATTAGCCTGTTCCAGGTCATAAAACACCCCAAACTTCCTCAAAGGCCGAACACATCTTGGCACACGTCAAGGCTGCAGACAGGGGGTAGTTACTGATGGAGACTGTTTTTTCTGTATAATCCACGTTTACCTGGAAGAAAACAATGTGAGACTGAACCCAGGAGAATAAAAGGCGATCATGTCACCACAATGGAATGATCACTTCCTATGAGATACCAGCTATACGTGCAAAATAGTACTTTTTGTTTTATTCACAAGGCAACATAACGCATAACACTGATCGAAGCAGTAAAAATGCCTAAAATAAGCGTCATCGTTGCATGCAGGGCCAGCCCCAGGTGCTGCAGCGCCCAAGGCCAGATTCTGTTTAGCAACACCCCACCCCCCCCAATGATCTGTGTATCATGCTAAGTACAAGAAAACTTGAAGCCATTAAGGAATGTTTCCATTCCTCATCAATGGCTCATCCATTTATCCCCCTTCCCTTGTCTCATTAGACAGCCATGTTTCATCCATCTGTGTAACATTGGCCGCATCAGGCCCCGCCATCCTGCTGCTGAATCCCTCATCCACACCTTCATTTCCAGCCTCCTTGATGACTGCAACTCTATCCTGATTGGCTTCAGCTCCGAAATCTCTGCACAAGCTTCAAACGGCACAGAACCCTGCAGCTGGCCTCCTCTCCAACACCCCGCCCCCGAAATACGTGACAAATCACGTTATGTATTGGTTCAAAACAGGACATGACATTATATTTTACGATATGGGACAATGCAGTAAAATATGGAATGGGTGTCAACTTAGAAGACGTCTAAAAGTACAGGTGCATAACATGTTTATAATCCAGAATAAAATACGATGTAATGTCATTCTGTTAATCTGCGCTACCAAGACAGACAAACGTCACGCCAACACGTCCAACTCAGCAGGTGGCTCAGAGGCATTGGGCAGTTATCAGGACCGGCGATATTACGCTAAAATATGCCTGTTATCAGTATCGATCAGAATTCCCATGTTGGGTATTCAGGACAAGCTTGCCTTGTGTTTATATCACTGCTGGCTGAGGCCCATAGGCCTCCACTAAAGAACTGTGGAGAAGTCATCCACACATAGTTTGCAAATGCACAAATGCTAAGGGTTTTATGGCTGTACATTCAAACTCAGATCTTTCTAATAAAGCATAATATATCTCCCATTCCAGCTTGAGAATATTCTTCAATATCTGGCAAGGAACCACACAAAAACAAAAGTTTCATCCATTTCTGTGTTGGAAGTATTTGGGTTCTGAAATTAGGGGTTAAGGCCACCAAAACCTAAATACTGCACATGATGATAGCCAATACACAAACACATCTGGGACCATATTTTTGTAAGACTGCATAATGTCTCCCATTATAAACTGGTCTCATTCAGCTAGACCTACCACAATTCCAGACAACGCATTAAACAACTCTATGCTGCAAATTAGGGGTTATGGCCATTCAAAGCAGCTCACTATGCAGTTTAACTACATACATATACACAGACATATATATATATACACACACACATTCATAAGATACAGTGGTGATTACAATTAGAGAACAAAAGATTTTTGTAATATACAGCCTCTCCCCAGGTTACGATGGGGTTACGTTCCGATAAACCTATCGTAAGGCAAAAATGGCATAAAGAATATCGTAAGGCATTTTAATACACCTAACACTATAGCCTAGCCTACCTTAAAAACATGCTTAGAACACTTAGCCTATTTTATAATGAAAATGCTGAATATCTCAGGTAATGTATAGAATAATACACTAAAGGCGAAAAACATTTACCCATCGTAAAGTGGAAATATCGTAACTCGGACCATCGCAACCCAGGGAGTGTCTCACAGCTTATCCAAATTCAAAAGTTATTCTAACATGAGTAGAAGAGATGTATTTTAATCATATTTTATCAGTGAAAACTATGCTACATCATAAAATAAATGGGTTAAAGAAGCAATTTAATTAGAGAACTGTTAACATTTTTTTGTACAAGTCTACAAATGAATTTTGTCAACTATTTTTGATGGTTACAACTTTCAGAAATTAGTAGGACAGATAGAGGCCCCCACTTTCAATCACTTTGGCATATCAGTGCCTAAAGGACAACCAGTTTCTCACACTCCTCTGGCTTGTCTTTGGTCCACTTGTCTTCCAGTTTCTTACACAGTTTGGTAACTGTTTTGGGTTCATTTGCCATCATTTTGTCACCAATTACCTTACAGAGATTCTTCATAGGGTTCAGTTCATTTCATCACCTTGATGTTCTCAGCTTTGAGGAAAAGGCTAGACTAGACTTTTCATTCTTCTTGCTGATGCATGGCTTAGTCACTGCAGAGTGGGCTTTCAATCCATATTGTCCCAGAGGACAAGACCCTGTCAGGACAAGTTCTTGCCCAATCCAGAACTAATTTGGTGAGCAATTCCAGCTGTGGTGTTGAGCCAGTTCCCCATAAGAGTCTCCCTATCATCCTGT
>JAAGVU020000129.1:20773803-20804137 GCA_011763525.2 Mormyrus iriodes
TTGCGCCCGCAGCCTCCGGGATAGGCTCCGGACACCCCGCGACCCGAAATGGAATAAGCGGTTCTGGAAAATGGATGTACAGAAAAGTAATAAATACTAGATTGGCAGTTGGGTAATGTGATAATTATATGGTAATTAATTTTAACAGTAGCAGTTATAATAATGATGATATAATTAAACGTAATTATGTATGAGTATGTATGTCCATATTAATAATTGTAGTATAAATGTAAAACTATATGAATATAAGCTATATATATGATATAATAGATTAAAGGGCCCTTAAATAGTGCGATTATTAGGTAGCAGCCAAGTCAACTCTGTATGTGTGAGAGAGCAACATGTGTACAGAGTTAGCAGTATGTGTGCATAACGTGCAAGAGTGCAGAATATAATCGTAGAGGAAGTTTATCAGTAGTTCACCAGTAATTCTGGTCGATGTTACACTACAGGTGACGGTTAAATGAATGTCCGTTCAGAGACTGGTTGGTTAATGAGAGACACTGCCTAAGGGAAGAAGCTCTTGGCATGTCTTGTGGTCTTGGTTCTGATTGCCCTGAGTCTTCTCCTGGAGGGTACGGTTTGAAAGATGTGGTGAGCAGGGTGAGATGGGTCCTCAATGATTTTGTATGCTCGTTTGCTGGTTCTGGTGATGTACAGTGTCTGGAGGGGGGGCAGGTCACAGCCGAATATTCGCTCTGCTGAGTGGATGATGCGTTGCAGTCTGGCCTTGTCTCGTTCAGTGGCTGATCCAAACCAGACTGTGATGGAGGAGGTGAGGATGGACTCAATGATTGCAGCGTAAAACTGGACTATCGTAGACTCAGAGAGATGGTGTATTTTTAACTGCCTCAGAAAGTAAATCCTCTGCTGGACTCTCTTTGTGATGGAGGTGATGTTGAGCTGACATTTCAGGTCATGGGTAATTGTGGTCCCTAAGAATTTAAAAGATTCAACAGTGCTGACAGTTGAGCTTTGTATAGTTATGGGTGAGGCACTAGGTGGGGGATTTCGCCTGAAGTCCACCACCATCTCAACAGTTTTTTGGGCATTAAGTTCCAGGTTATTTGAACAACAACCTGTTGTAAACTGCTTGATCTCCTCTCAGTATGCTGACTCGTCGCTGTTCTGAATCAGTCCAACCAGGGTTATGTCATCTGCAAACTTAATGAGTTTTACAGTGGGGTCCCCTGATGTGCAGTTGTTTGTGTACAGAGAGAAGAGCAAAGAAGAAAGCACGCAGCCCTGTGGCGCTCCAAGGCTGATGGATCGTGGTTCTGAGGTGTGTTTGCCCATTCTCACACGTCGTGTTCTGTTTGTGAGGAAGCTGTAGATCCACATGCATAGTGGTTCAGGCACGGACAGTTGTGAGAGTTTAGTCTGCATTAGCTCTGGGGCCCTGTCTGAAAAGAGCATGATGGGATATGTAAAAACTAGAGTTCCTATGCACCTGTACTCACACCACTGCAGTAGCCAGAAATATGACTTTGAAAGTGCCATGGGCAACAAGGTGCGCAAGAACTCAAGGACAATAAAGTAATGTGTGCCTATAATAACCAGCGCTTTAATTTCTTAAAGGCCAAACCTATGACCAGTGTTATATTATACTTAGGGTTGCAACTTAAAATTTTAAAGGCTTAACAGAAATTGGCAACTTATTAAGATAAAAGCATAACAAATATGCATTATATCAAAAGTGACAAACAAATTACACCGCTGTGAAGGTGAAAAAGTAAAAGCATACAGCGAAATATACAGCAATAGACTTTTATTTTGTCATTTAAAAATTAAAACAAGTGAAATAAAGGATTGTTGCATCATAATTTTGTAGAAAAATGCATGCATATACATATATAATTATCATCAATTTCCCCCTGCTTCTCCTGCTAAGGTGTACAGTTTATGTACATATAGATACAGTCAAAAAATATAATGTTGTACAAATGCAGTATGTCTTCAGTGGACAGGTACTTTTAATACATTCTAAAGAGCTTTATGTAACCTACAGCTATGCACATTCAAAATAAAATGAGTATCATGAGTAATCAACAGCTTTGTTTGAAATGTTCGGGGATATTTTGGGAGCAAATCATGGACTGGGAGCAAAAATCAGAATTCATACAGATGGTGGCAAGCAGGAAAGAATCTGTAAATGGCAGGAGATCATGATGCAGCTCAAAGTCACAGCTGACCTGGAATTAGAATAGAATAGAATAGAGATACTTTATGCATCCCGTGGAGACAATGGGTAGCTTTCTTCCACGAGACACACAGACACATATAGAGCACAGGAGCAGCCCTGCAGCAATTGGGCGTATGGGCCTTGCTTAAGGGCCCAGTGGTGGTATCAGTCTGCCAGGCATGGGAGCTGAACCCATGACCTTCTGATCATGGGCACAGAGCCATGCAATGTGCTTGTGTCAGACTATGCCCATGCTCTACAGCTGCACTTATCAAGTGTTCTTAAGAATAAATGCAAATTTTTTAAGGGCAGAGTGAACTAATAATCATAATTCTGTCATCACCATACCTGTGAAAAGGCTGCAAAAAACAGCCGAGTGTGATAGAGGCCAGACAAAGAGGTGTCCTGCAGCCGCCTGAGTGAATCCTGATAGGCCTGAGAGACATTTAAAGAGAAGGATGATGATGAAGGTGGAAATGGAGGTACAAATTGAAGGATGCTGAAAAAGGATGATGCCATTTGTGCTCTGTGACTGTCAGTAAGGCGGCTGAACAGGCGTCCTGACCTGCAGCGAGATCTGGAGGGCTGTGTACTGAGCATATGTCTCCCAGCGCTGAGCAGGCGCGAGTGGGACCCGCTGAGCCCCGTCTGCACCCCCAGTCAGGTTACCATACAGTGCCCAGACACACTGACTCACTGTCTCTGGAGCCTGACTCTGGGCCTGGACTGAGCAACAGAAGAGATCGTTTCTCAGAGACACTCAGAAGCACATCAGTGTTTACAGTTACTGGTGAAACAAGCTGGAACATGAGGAATCAAACACACTTCACTAGGAAGGCAGATTAAGAAAGAGGCTGCAGAATATTAATGGCGGATTGCTGATCAGAGCTCCAACTCCCTCAAGCATTTCAGTGCAGCAGTGGTAATTAATTTCATTGATCTACACTGATTTGTTAGTCACGTCTGCAGATAACTGATGTCACAGTACTGTTTGTTAGTGCATGGGTACTGACAATGGCAAAATATTTGTATTGTCTCCAATTTTTGACAGTTCATCAGAACTGAATCTATTTGGGAGACTGATGGAGAGGCAAAGTGAAGTTAATAGGAATACAAAGTGACAGAAACACAGAGCTTAAAACATTTTCTGACTTGGAAACAGATCCTGTAGGAAAACAGAGGCATGGAAAGTCACAGCGACCAATCCGCCTTACTGTCTGGCATGAGGAGATGTAAAATATCCTTAGCCATCAGCGTCCCAAGCACTGCATAGTTGACAGCCCTGTCAAACACAATTAACAGAGCAGATTTAACATCATACTATTCTAATAAGAATTCATAAAATATTCCTGTAACCCAAATGCCATAGCTGACAGCCCTGCCAAATACAATTACTATGATGCACTTAGTGTTTTCTAATGAGTGTTTTTGAGCAATGCAGGGAGCCACTTTACTGACAGCCATAACATACATGTGCAAATGTGGCAGCTCTTAAAGCACTAAACTCTCAGAAAAAGAGTAAAAATGTGTATCTTTGCTTATCACTGGGGCTGAACCCTCAAGGGCAGGGATGGGGAACCTGTTCCATGGAGGGCCGGGGTGGTGCAGGTTTTTGGGATGACCTCTCAGTCAGCCAATAATAAAACAGTTGTTCTCAAGTCCAGTCCGGGAGACCCACTGTTATTGGCTGACTGAGAGGTCATCCCAAAAACCCGCACCCACACCGGCCCTCCATGGAACAGGTTCCCCACCCCTGCTCAAGGGTCTGCGGATTGCACCATTAGCTGTAGGTAATTGTACCTTTAAAGGTACAGAAATGGACTCTGCAGAACATTTTTGAACCATTGGAGGTACGTTATTGTTGTTTGTACCTTGCAGCCCCAGTGACAAGCAGAGGAACAAATTTTTACTCTTTTTTTCTGACAGTGTAGTAACATTACTAATAATGGGTATCTAGTGTTCAGTGGGAAAATACTGATACCTGGGGAAAGAAGCATGAAAGAGTGGAGGAATGAACATTCCCAAAGGGAAGTGTATCTCATTGCCAGTGAGATGTGGAGTAACTGAGAGGCTAGGAAGAGAAACAAAATATTAGGCCTTAGCTAGGAAACAAACATTACAGGATTCCCCTTTTAATGGGATTGCCCCTTTGAATTAATGTTGTGTTTTATCAAACACTGCAACTGGCCCATTCAGGAAGGCAAACATAGGGGAACAAATCGCTCACTCACGCATTGGAAACTGACATCTGTGAGAAAAGCTTGTTTTGGTTTTTACGTTGAAGAATGAGCAACTGCAGATAGCTGGAGAAATAGTCACCTTCTATTATGGGGACCTGGCAGAGAAAAAGACACCTACCTCATTTTGCATTACAAGTAATGCATTACTATCATTATTAATCATCATTTCAGTTATTACAATTATTACAGCTTGACAGGGGGCTGTCAGAATAACAGCATTGCATTCCCTGGACAGCCCCATCTCCTATTCCGCTCCTCTAATCCATATGTGCCCCACACTCAACAACCTGTACAATTGCTAGAAGTACTGGATGGATCAACTGTAAATGTGAAAGCTAATAAATGTGTTTTAACCTGAATGCTGTGATCCCTTGTTGTGACGTATAGCTCGGTAAGAAACACATGTATTTAATTATTGCACATTTCACACTTTTCGTATGCGCGACGTACACGTAACTCATTTAAATTTAACTGATGCTTTTGTGCAAAAAGAGTTAGAGTAGAGGGAAAGGCTATAATTTATCTGTGCTCCGTGGGATTTGAACCCACAAGCTGTGCAATGCATTTCTGTTGAGCTACTGAGCACTGATGATGCTGTACGGGGTCATTTTAATATAACGTTAACGGGGCTCCTGTAGCTCAACCGCCTAAATAAGGGGCTAATAATGGGAAGCTTCTAGGTGCAAATCCCGCGGAGGACAGATCAATTGTAGCCTTTCCCTCTACTGTAAGTCTTTTTGCACAAAAGCATCAGTTGAATTTAAATGAGTTACATGTGTGTCATGCACATGGCCCCTCAGGACTCTGTTTATATTGTTAATTTATATTACAATTCTTACTGTTATGTCGCGGAAAATGTTGGTTACAGTGCAACTGATAAATAAATATAAATATTTTGACTCGTACTGTCAAAATATTGCGACTGCTACTTGCGATTAATCTGGAAACCTTAACACGCTATTTTGTTTTTAACGCAAATGAATCCTCCGGAGTCCGCAATACTGCCAGCCGGATAAAACAGAAATCTCGCCAAACCGTCTAAAAAACTCCGGGATTTTTTGTCTTAGATACATAAAAGACACTCCCAGAAACCTTGAACAGTCTACTTTTCAAGTATAAATATAGGTAGAAACAGAATATATTTTAGCGTTTTGTGAGGAGGATAAAAAGAATAAGAGTCACTGACTAGAGCGTGTGAGTCACGAAGCAGCGCTGATCGGCCACCCGTTTGCAAATCGCGCTATTCATATTATAACTAAGATAATCCGACAGTCGTTATTGGGTCAAGAAAACACGTGAAAACTCCCATAAACAAGAGCACGTGTCTGGGTTCTGTTTACACTGACTGTGAAGCTGCAGCCTTTTATTTTGTGATGTGACAGAGTTTTCACTGAGGAAATACGATAAAAATGCATCTCTTCAAATCATGGATAGCTGCTTATAATTCGGATAAGCAGTAACTTTGTAAACTACAAAATGTCACTTGTTTTGATTACTACCGTAAACACTTGTCTTTAACTAAAAAGAAAAAATATATATGTAACTGTTGATCACTATAGGTTGTTCTTTTAGTGTTTTTCACTACCTTTATGAGACTTTTTTGCAAGAAAACAAAGCAATCGTTTTATTTGACTTGTTCTCAAAATACATGCAAAATAGCTTACAATAGTATGCATTGTATTCGCGGAAGATATTTTACGAAAAATGTTAACTTTTGCACTAAAAACACCTGTATAATTCACATAAATGATGCAACTTATGCGTTCTTTGTTCGTTCAAAAACGGAAGGAGCGAGGTAGCGATGCAAAATTAAAAAATAAAAGTAGAGCGGGAGTATGTTTCCCAAAAGCATAGTTGCTAATACGTTAGCAACTTACACATTTGGAACCATGAAACTGAATGGTTTCAACTATCAAAACAGACGTGTGATTCCTTTTACCAGTTTGTCATGCATTTCTTTGTTCCAGGACCACACATGTATTTGTTTAATCTTCCAAAAAAATACAAATACTACCATTTTAAACTTGTAATTACTCATGATTAATCACAGCCTATTATTGTGATTAACTGGATGAATGTTTTCAATTGATTGGCACCACTAATTTTGCCATTAAAAAATGTGAGTAATATTAATGACACTGAGACATGGACATTACGACATACCCAAAGCAGCACATGTAAGCACCTAATTGGGGGGAAAGATTCTGCAAATTGGCACGTAAGTGGAATGTGCAATAAGTGAATAGGTTTAGTTTCAGGGTTACATGCCTCATCTAGGATTCACAACATCTAGGTAAAAACACATTTATTCTAGAAATTGTACAGGTTGGTGAGTGTGGGATGAATATGGATGAGATGGACAGAGTGGGAGGCGGGGCTGTCTGGGAAATACAATGTTGTTATTCGGACAGCCACCCCTTTGTAGTTAATCATTATTAAAACAATTACAGTTATTATAATGGAATGAAGAAATATTATGACTACTTTGAATTATAGAAAATACATATTTACATTTGAATATTGTTCATCGAGTTTTTCTTTATTGGTGAATTCTGCATATGGTGAAAGCTTTGGACTCAGGGACATAACCTATAAAAAGAGGTTTGAAAAAGGCGAATCACTAGAAAATAATTACATGTGAATATTAGAAACCCGCCACTCGCCAAAGCAGATGTCACTGTCTGACGGGAATCGCCCTCCTCACATTGCTGCACTCCTCCACTACACCAGTGCTGTACTGATCACACGCTCAGCAAGCTCTGCCTCCCCCCTTAGAGATTTGCTCGAACCTCCGTTTGTCTTTTCATGATCATTCATTCTAGGAACATGTGCCCATTACACACCAAACAAACATTTCCTTCTTTTTCAACTTAATTGTTTTTTCTTTCACTCAGCGACTTTAATTCTGTAAGTTTCTGGTAGACAGTGGACTACATTGTTGTAATTCTGCTTGTCTGATGTGTTAACTACAGCTACCTCCTGTACAATCAAGATGAAGGGTTCTGTGAAGAATATTAATCCATGTATTTTCCGTAACAGCTTATCCTGCACAAGGTCACAGTGAACCTGGATCCGATCCCAGGAAGTGCAGAGCACAAGGCGGGAGACAGACTGGATAGGATGCCAGTAAATAATATTAATAATGATGGCAATACGGCAGCTTTTACCTTGTGCAAAATGGAAGGATTCTGATTTCTCCATGGAAGGTCAGCTAGTTCTGATTTCAGAGAAGCGAACACAGCATGCATCAGGTCCTCAGCCTGGGTAAACAGCAAATTTCAGCATATTGTGTGCAGTGATCAGATGCTTCCGAAATATAAAGGTTTGTTTTTGAGTTATGGTCTATCATGCTCAATTTTATATAACGTACAAATGGCCTCACCTCAGCCACTCCAACCCTCTCTCTTATCAAGTTGTAGAGCACCGTATTAAATCCTTTCTCTGTCTGCTGAACACAGTGGCTCCAGCGGGGCACAACCTTAATACAAGAACATTAAAAAGCAGACTGAGCAAGGAGGCCCCACTCAATCCAGCGCTCCAGGTCCTGCTTCTAAAAGGAGCGTGATGGACAACATATCCCGTCATTGCACTCACCTCCTCTGTGTTTCCTAGCACTGCAGAGAAATTCCTTTGGATTTCAATAAATCTGGAATCCAGTGCCGGTATGACTGTGTTTAAGAGGCTGAGGATCATGAAAGAGTGAAGAGTGTCACTGAAACAAAAACGTAAATTAAACGTTAGGCAACCGCATCCAACGTCCTATGCGATTCTGCACATAGACATTGACGTAGTTGACCGTTTTGATTAGCATTTCCTTTAGCATTCTGATTGGGCACACCATGCTAATATAACGCAAACATGCTACTTCAGTGCAGTACCTGTGACTAAACTCCTTAGCAAACTGCCATTTTCGGATAATTTTAGACATGTGGGTGATGTACGGCAGATTGTGGAGGTAAACGACGTCGGATTCACGGACAGTCAGGGGGTGAAAAGCGGCCCGCAGGCAGCCCAGCCAATCGATAGCGGGGGCCTGAGCCTGTGGAGACAGAGCATCAATGAAGAGACAAAAAATCAAGCATGAAAACCATGCAAGCAGCAGTGAAGCTTCTGGCACGGATGAGCTAGGAAGAACACTGCGAGAGCAAGTGATAAACATCGCGAAATGAAGGTGACTCAAACTGGACTTTAATAAAGCCACAATGACAGTAAGGAACTTCGATAGAGGAAGAAGAAACAGAGTAGTCACTGGGCAAGACCCAACACTGAGAGGAATGCAGTGGGGAAGGAGGGTGGCGCTCCCGACCTGCAGCTCCCCCACAGTCAGTCGGTGGTATAACAGCTGGTGCTGCAGGCGGTACAGCAGGGGTGAGGTGAACTGGGCCAACTCAGAGGACAGCTTGATGAAAAAGCCCGTGTGCTGGCTGGTACTGCTGGAAGGCACCCCCAAAAGACTGAGGAGTTGGACACGAGAAAACAGGAAGTGACGCAGATTCTGGGGAGGATAAAAATAAATGCAAAAAAAGAGTAAGAAGACGAGAAAAGTTTCAACAGATTCTGCAATAGCAGCTGACCGCCTTTATTCTGATTTTAAAGAGAAATCCTAACCTGAACTTTTTCTTTTTGAGTTATTTGTTTATTGCTCATCCATTCAACGGGGAATTGAATATCAGGCTGGTCAATCTATGGAGAGAAGACATTGTTTCAGAGGAATAACACAGGTGTGAATTCAAGATTCCCATCAGGCATGGAAATCGAACCCTGACTATTTTGTGCTCATCCCATCCCATGACCTGTGCAGCAAACAATGAAGGCATAACAAATGGACTCCTGTATCTTGGGAACACTGTTACTGTTCCTCTGAACTGATTCCATTAGCAATTGCACTGACCTGTATGTATTTCTGCTGATGCCCCGTGTTGCTGTTATTGGGGCCAGTCCCCACATAAACGTTGAAAAATGGGAAAGTGAAGTAATCTTTCATCAGGAGAGAAAGAGTCGCATTAAAGTCGCTTCGATTCCGTTTTCCAAGTACTTCCCAACCTCCCAGCTAAGGCAAAAGAGAGAAAGATGGATTCATATGTTTGGTAAGATGGGCCTACATCTTTTACCCATTTATAGAAAAAGGCCCCTAGAATGAGAGGAACCTTCCTATGCAAGTCTGTCTGACGGCCAGCTTCTAGCATTCTCTAAAGTTAACACTGCTTTGTCAGTCACCTTCTCTATGAGTTTCAGAAATGGTTCTGGTCCAGCCTTTTCTATCCTCTTTGTATCCACACATGTTCTGTAGAACCTCCTGGCCTTCTGTTCAGCTGAGTTCTCTGGCCCTGGACGGTCCCTGGATTCTGATGCATGGATGGAGCAGAAAGGTCAGAGGCTGTCACAGAGGTACAGCCTCAAATGTAAATATATAACCCATTATTGCACAGAAAGATAGATCTGAGAGTATAATATGTATTACAGACAATCACCACAACATTGCCTGAGAAGATGTGCTTCAAAACTCACCTAGAATCTCCTTTATCAGCTGCATTACTGCTGTCCTTTGCGCTGATTGGACAGGTGGCATCACTGCAAATGTCTCTGGCTCTCTTGCTCTGTCTGCATTTCTGCCTCTGTTCCTCCATCTCTCCCCCTGCATCCTCCCACTCCAGCCCTCTGCCTCACCTCTGCGCCTTTCTCTCTCCTGGGATGATGTGACTTCCTTTGCCCAACAGGTGAACAGGAAGTGGTCACAGGGTTGGGCGAAGGGGTCTGCTAAGGCGGAAAGTCGCTCTGTGGCCTTCAGGCAGGCCTGGGAGACACATGGAGGGGGAGCTGGAAACAAGCAGAATGAGAGTATCTTCAAACACCTATATTAGGCCTACAGAGGACTTAAACATCGTGGTAAATGTGTAAGCGAAGCCAAAATACCTTGCTCTGGTGATGCAGTGCTGACCCCTTCAGCCCAAGGGTTAAAAGCTCCAGAAGAGATGAAATGCAAACACAGCCCCAACAGCAGCAGGATAACGATGATTGAGGAGCCAAGGACCAGCAGAATCTGCCTCTGCCTGGTTGAAAACCTGGATTTCTGGATAGACTGAGGCTAAATGGAGGAGAATTACAATTTTCAATTTAATTTGCTTGATTTGTGCAGCTCTGGTCTTTAAAAACAGAAGTACTGGACAGGTATTAGGACACTGAAGAACATGGACTTGTGCCAGATAGAGTTCAGGGAGAACCCCCGCCGTTGTGATAAGGTTACTTAACCTGCACTGTCGGAAGCTTCCGGCCTGCTGCCAGATCGTCCGAATGTAAACAAGCAAGCAAAGCTTTTTCCAAGGAAAACATCGGAGGATTAAGTAGAAAGTGGAAAGTAGCAGAATGTCTTTGCTTTTTGGAAGCTTTGTATCAGACCCAGTTGTAACTACATACTAAAACTTAAAGCTAATCTACCAGTTAAGTGTTACAGTAGATGACTGTATATGAAAGAATACTGACCATCATACTAGTATTTTTCCAAAGCTCTAAATGTTTCCAGAACATAGCCTGCAGATGATCTTACCATGAATACCGGTGACTCATCAATCATTGCAAGTTTTCAGTCAGCGAACAGTGGGAAACTGTAGACGCGTCTCTGTGTCTGTTACTTGACACAGCGGACCCGTCTCTCGTCTGTCTCCTTTCCCCTTAAAACTCTTCAGCCGTCATCTGGCCTCCTATCTCCCAATTGCTTGCTCCTCTGCCCCTCCCCGATAAAGCGGAGTACCCCAGGCAGCCACGCATTCCCTCTCTCTGCCCCTCCATCATGGTGATGCGAGGGTAGCCGTGAAAATGTTAGAATGGTAGATATCCCAGTAACATCGGAATGTTTAGCTAGTCAGAACAAGGTCATGCTAGGTGGGCAAACTTATCCACAAAGTGCTAGTGCGTATGCAGGTTTTCAGGATAACCTTTAGGTCAGCTGTTCAAACCCAGGTGTTAGGACTCTTCAGCCAATCAGTCCTCTGATTAGTAATCTAATTAGGGATTTGCCGTGAAAACCCACATATACAGCAGCCCTTTCTGGATAAGACTGCCCACCCCTGTGCTAGAACCACGAACGGGGCCATGAGGAACGCAGTTACGGGAGGTTTCAGGCCTGTTTTAACACCACCACTCTGCTTCACCTTATCTGTGGAAGAGAGGGCTGGAACCAACTGACAGAAGCGGAGATGTGGGTGTGGAGTCATTTTGAAACCAACCAAGAGGAAGGAGCATGTCTCACATACTGAATGGACAGGATATGACCCCCATCCCCCATTTTCTAGGGTATGTACTTTATTTTATGCAAAAAATATGCCTATTCAGTAAATAAAGAGATAAAAATTAATTAGCAGTTTTCAGTTTATTGTTTAATACAGTAAAAAAAAAAGTCAAAAATGTGTAACAAAAAATGATAATCGAATAACAACAAAATCAAGTTACCACAATAATTACGAATGCGATTATAACAATAGTAAATGAAATATACTGCTTGGCAAAAGTATGATCAAAGTATTACCCCAGTGAAGTCAAGACAAACTGAGTTTTAACATAAGAATGCATCAATAAATGAGAGTATGTGGAATGAACCAGACGGAGGGGAATGAAAAAGAAAGGAAACAGAAAATAGAGAAATACTCTGCATGGCTGTAAATACTATTAAAGCTGCAATGTAATAATATTAAAAATCCTAATGTGAAATCCATTCCAAGAACATAGAGAAGACATAGCAAATAGAGGCACTCGCCGAAAATACCACGAGGCCGCTGTGCTCATTTCTGAGAGAAAAATCGAGGACGGGGGAGACACTATAGCTAAAGTGAAACTAAACGACAATGTTTTTAATGACCGGATACAATTCGAAAGGCTGTCTGTGCAGCTCCGAATGTGATCCTATTAAGTTTATGCCACTTACAATGAAGGCACATGCTATTATTAGATGGCATCATTAGTATTAGTGTAGCTATAACAACATGTATGGAATTTCTTCAAATGGGAATTATCGTTTTGGAATTTCAAAAACTGCAATTGAAACACTTTCAAAGACATCCAACTGCAGCTGTGTCTAACTGTAATTCTATTTCATGTGTGCCTTAAATACGCATTATAAGCTCAGCTATGCATTCATATGCAGCCATAACAGCAATTCTATTGGTATTTGTAATTTGAACTTCTATATTAACGTTGAATTCACTTATTTAACCAAAGCAATGTCATAGTCTCTGAAATGTCTATATTAATGTTTAAATATCTCAATTTGTTGCAAAACACAGGCATTAGGAAAATGAAATGAGCTATTTAATTGGCAATGTAATTTCAGTTGGGCGGCAGCGCTTGGAGTGCTTTAATACGCATTATTTTCATGAACACCTGTTCTACTCTATAATTTAAGCGTGTGAATTAAATGCCATTTTTTTTAAACCATTGTATTTATAGCTACAGCCCAAAACTGTTATCAGTCTTTATAAACACTGTGAATATAGTTGGGGGGGGGGGAGAAAAAAAAAACTCAAAATCTTACAGGCTTGCCACAAAGTACAATTAGCCCTAAAACTACTATTCCCATGCAGCATTGAGACCAAAGAAACTGCAAGAACGTTCTGCTGGGAAATGTAGTTTATACAAACACTCCACATACTATGATTGCTAAAATTTAATAAACAATTCCCTAACTGGTGGAGCAAGCCCAATGCACCTCAAACTCTTAACCCCATAAAAGGTTATGTAAAGTACTCAGACTTACTTTTGTTCATGAAGTAAGAATGCTGAAGAAGTTGACATGTACTATGAATCCCACAGTACATTGGTGTTGGAGGTTGCTTAAAGCCAACCTGTGCAAATCATGCTGGGAGCTAAATGCAACACAGACATCATAGACATAGGCCAACAGCGGTGACTAGAGGACTTGCTCAGTACAGTACATTACCTCTGTACTGAGATAGACCAGAAACTCACAAATGCCTTTAATTGCAAAATCAGAGCCAAAGCTATTCTATGCGTCTATGAGTTTTGGTTGGGTTTAGATTGGCGACTGTCTTCACAAATCAATGTGCGGCCTGCTTGGCACGGTGGGTGTGGCACTTCATGCAGAGGATTCTACCGTCCAATGGGTAGCAGCCATCAGCATCCGCCTCTATAGACAGGGGGCGTGCGCAGTCCTATGATTAGGCGAATAGACAGAGCACACAGAAATGTCCATCATATTAGCAAAACATAGGAATAATTAGAGAAAAAAAATTTCATCACCTTTCCTTTAAGTTAAAATTAACATGCCCACGCTAAGAGCACAGAGCAGACGTTTCAATTCCCATTTAACTATGAAGAACTGGGCGATTATTCCCAAAAATTGGAAACTTGCTAACATCAGTGGCTATGGCGAGAGGGAGTCATTACCTCGCATCGGTAGCACTTTAGGTGGAAGTTCTTGTCAAGAGCCACCACCCGGACAGTCTCCTCACTGCCGGGATCGGGCACGATGGGCTCCTTACAGCTCACGCAGACCGGCGAGAAGCGACTGGAGGGGTGGGGAGGGACAGGGAGACAAGAACAGTCAGCATAGAACAGTATAGCGAAGTGTTTCCCAACTCTTTAACAAACAGGAAGCAGCGGGTAGTTATTAGAGGCACAATGTCTCAGTGGGATTGCATCCATAGTGGAGTACCTCAGGGTTCAATTTTAGGACCACTACTATTCCTAGTTTACAGAAATGATACTGATACTAATATAAACAGTAAATTGGTTAAATTTGCATATGACACCAAGGTGGGTGGTGTGGCTGATACCGAACTAGTGGCATAGAGGCTACAGCAGAATCTTGATTTAATTAATTAGTGACTGGGCTGATACCTAGCAGATGAAATTTAATATAGACAAATGTAAGGTAATCCATGCAGGGAACAGAAATATACAGTACAGATATTTTATGGGTTCCACTGAAATAAAGGTAGCTGATTATGAGAAAGGCCTTGGTCTGTATATTGATGCTTCCATGTCCCACTCTTGCCAGTGTGGGGAAGCAATTAAAAAGGCCAACAGGATGTTGCATTACATCTCTAGGTATGTGGAGTTTAAGTCAAGGGAGGTGATGCTAAGACTATACAATTCCTTGGTACGTGCCCACCTAGAATATTGTGTGCAGGTTTGGTAACCTTACCTTAAAAAGGACATTGCTGCTTTAGAAAGGGTTCAACGTAGGGCTACTAGAATGATCCCTAGTCTTAGAGGAATGTCTAATGAAGAGAGGTTAGATGAGCTGAATTTGTTCAGCCTTGCGCAAAGAAGACTAAGGGGAGACATGATCCAGGTATATAAGATTCTAACAGGTCTGGATGCTGTTCAACCAAATAGTTACTTCAGTATTAGTTCAAATACAAGAACTCATGGCCATAGGTGGAAATTAGCGGGAGAGCATTTTAAACTGGATTTAAGAAAGCACTTTACACAGCATGTCGTTTGAGTATGGAATAGTCTTCCTGTTAGTGTAGTGCAAGCTGAAACCTTGGGTTCCTTTAAAATCAGAGCTAGATAAGATTTTAACAACTTTAAACTATTAGTTGAATTCTCCCCAAGCGAGCTTGATGGGCTGAATGGCCTCCTCTCATTTGTAGACTTGTTCTTACGGGGCTCCCAGCCAGTCCACATTTTCACTCCCTCCCAGCTCTCAGAACAAAAACGTTCTGGGGGTACCCGAGGACCAGGTGGAGAAACACTGGTATAGTGTTTGCTGAATTGTTCTACTGGAGTACTCTTTGGTAGACATGACTTGGTGAATCGGCCCAAAACCAAGAACAGTAATGTACTGTTTATACACCAGATTATAGCAACCGCAGAGGACCGGATGGTGCGACTGGCGGGCTCCCTCACCGGTGGTAGTCAGAAACGCAGTAGGGTCGGTTATCGTCATCAGTGATGAAGGGCGCCCCCTCCAGGCTGCAGTCACAAGTACTACAGCGGAAGCAGTGTGCGTGGAAACTCTGGCCAACAGCCTTGAGCACACGGTCAGTGACGTGCTCACCACAGCGCGCGCACACGGGCAGGGAGTTCTGCAGGGAGCAGGGAGCAGCATGAGCCCAGGGTTACGCCAAAAGGAGTATGTCGAAAGCCGAGGTGGCAGGAAGCCTCAGTGCCACACCCTCTAAACAACAACACAAGCAGCGTGCACACTCATCCAGCACTGCGACACCAACCACCCAATCATTGCAGCTGTCCTGCGAGGATTTTGCCTATGAACATCCATCCCCTGGGGCTCCAGTGGCAGTAAACTTATACACAACCTTAACAAAGGGAAACTGACAACGGGAACAGAGTCGCTCTCAGTCAGACTCATGCAAAAGCCTGATTTACTCACCACGAAGCAGTCCTCGCACTGTGGATGCCCGTCTCTGTCATAGAACTGCAAGCCCTGCAGGGGGCGCTGGCAGGTCATGCAGCAGAAGCAGTCGGAGTGAAAGAGCTTGTCCATGGCTCGAACAGCAGGCTGAGAGCGGGAGAGGGCCTGCCCACACTTCCCACACACCTCTGTGAGATGCCAGGGGAGAAACGCAGAATAACAGCCCAGATTAGCTGGTTATGCTAAATGCTAATGCTGAACAAAGGACATCCGCACAGGGTCATGCTTAAATTTGAAAGGTACAAATACCTCTAATACAGTAATAAAATGCTTCTAATGTAGTGAAAGTAAACTCTCTTTTTAAACGTGCCGGGATATTAATGCTGGGGAAATTAACTGAATAGGAGCAATTTTGGGTTTAATTAGTTAATTCATTTTTTTCCCCCCCATTTATAAAAATAGAAATCAAAACCCATTCTGCCCCCCAGTGTCATGCCCCATTAACCTCACCGTGTAAGATTTTTGATGTTCTTTTGAGAAACCGGCCTTAGTTCAAATATATATGGAGAATTTTCAGCATGCAATTAATAAATGCTGGCGCGCAGATATTTTTCACTCTGCAAGACATACGTTAGTCAAGGCTGTACATAAATCTGTCAACCCCACCCAAGTCTAGGGCTTCTAAAATGACATTTAGCTGTTGTGAGTAAAGCTCAAATGAATGATAGATCCAACTCAATATGATGTCAGTACTCAATTGCTCAACAGTTCCTACTCAGAAATTCATAGCGAAATAGAAAACATGTATCGAGATTTAGTCCCCTGTAAAGTTGCCTGGCTACAACACACAAAACAATGATTCCTTACTAAGAACCTCCAGGAACAGAACCCATATTCAGTCAAGCCATTTCATCATGGCTTTTGCTCAACAGTAAATATTGTAAGTGCTAAATAATGGAATATTAAACATACATTACAATCATTTCTCTGTTTTGGCAGAGATGTGTCCACAGGGACATACTGCAATTTGTCTAAAACATTCACAATCTGCAGCTCTTAATATTCTGCCTCTAATTGCTGGCTGTACCACAGCTATTTCAACACATGTGAGGTGAATTAGCAATCCGCTGCTTTTCAGTTGGGCTAAGCCCACCTTCAGAGCTCGATAGGCTATTCATCTAGTTTACTGTAGCTACCTTCTGAATCTATATAGTCTGCACTTTTGCGTGTTTTATTTTTTTTATTAGATATTTTGGGTGCATTGTCATGGGAGTAGTGTTCCTGTAATTAATATAAAATAGGCTAGCTCTTTGACTGGCATAATTTTTAAACATTGCTACATTACAGATAGCAGTAGGTTTGAGTTGCCCCCTATAATAATAAAATGGGAATTAAGCTCAGGTTGGAGTTGTAGGTCCCTGCTCAGTATGACAGTGGGAAAATGGCAGTCCACTTCCAGTAGATATACTGCATTCTAATCATACATATCTCATATCTCATCTGGATAAACGAAAGCAGACAACAGGCCACTGTTGGCGGTTTTCACAGCGTCTCACAAAATGTAACATGACATATTTCCACAATCATAGGATCCCCACATTCCCCATGATCATGCCATTATCTCATACCCTATACCTTTCTTGAGAAAATCAGTTTAATTTAATTTTTGCAACACTGGGGCTTGTAGCTGATTTATTATTATTATTTTTTTTTAAATACACTGATTGCCAGAATCTAGATTTTAAGCATTTTGAAAACGCTGTACTCCTTTATGGAGCAAGTTCAGACTTCAGCTGGTTTAATTACTTTGAATACCCCACAGGGAGTGTAAAATATTTATTACTTCGCATATTTTGAATTACGACGGGCTAAAGCTTTATAACCAGGTGCCACGAAGGCACAGACTACGGCACCTACCAGTAGGAGGGGAGGTGATGACAGGGGCGTGAGCATCCATGTTCTTGATGAAGTCCTGAGTCATCTTCTCTAGCTCCTCCACTTCTCTCATGGAAAGAGGCATTCCGGAACTGGAACTGGGGGGCTGAGTAGGCACAACAGAACAGTGAGAACCAGACAGGAGGGGAATATGAGGAACAGATGATAAAGGTTTGAGCTGTGCTAACATTGCCAAACCACATCTGTTTAGCGGGCAAACAGCAGACTGGCCCATCAGACGCTGCCTCACATTATTACATCATTTTTAAAGTTAAATAAATAAATCACAAATAACGACGAATTATAAAACAGGTACCCCATGGAAAATGCTGAATTAAAAACATCTTTCACACACCATAACCAAACAAAAATGTCAAACAACAAAAATAAATGAAAGAGGGCACCTAAAGAGGGGGGTTAATTAATTGCAATTAAGAAAATGATCTTTTCACAGCCCTATTAAGACTTTGCTAACCCTAAAAGCATCCTTGACACCATTCTCCTCCCCCCACATCACATAGCTGTGCTGTGCTGGTACCGCAGGGGGCACAAGTACTTAGATGGGCGTCGAAAATCAGCAGTCTGCTAAGTCTGCGCCCCTCAGGAGTCGGTGCCCTAGGCGGATACCTACATTGCCAAATGGCTTGACCGACTCTGAGGCTCACCTTGGAGGCCGGAGGCCCAGCAGGCTGGCTGTAAGGAGGAGATGCTGAAGATGTCGGCTTGGACTGTGAAGCTGGAGAGGGGGCGCTCACATTTTCCTGACTACTGGCTGGGAAGGTCTTTGAGTGGTTGAAAACCGGTGAAACAGCCCGCTTGGGTGCATTTTGATTAACAGGGGGAGGAGGGAATGAATTAGATGCGGCAGGTTTAGCAGCAAAGGAGGGCATGCTAGAATTCAGGGCTTTTGTGACGGCAGAGGGAGCGGCGACGGCTCCCTTGGAGCCGAAAGCTGGGCTCTTGTTGTTGGATGTGCCTTGATTGGTGGGAAAGCCCGTCTTGGGTGCCACCGCTGGAGCCTTATTGGCTGGTGGAGGCTGAGTATGGGCTGGAGCAGGGCTCTGATTAGCTTGTCTGTTTGTTGTCCTGGCTTTGAGCTCTTCAGCCCATGGGGCAGGGGGCGGGCGGTCCTGAAGCTCAGGGGGAGGCAGGAAGGAGAGCGGTTTCGGGGCAGTGGCCGGTGGGCCAGATGGTTTGGGTGCAGACGCTACTGGAGCTTGAGTAGGTAACTGTTTGAGGGGGAAGGTTAGGGTTAGAAAAATACATCATCTCACAATATTTGATTCGTATTTCTTAACAGTAGAAAAGAACCAATCATTACCTTCGGGTTAAAAGGCCCTCTGGTCTCCATCTCAGACAACAGGTCAGTCAGGGAATCCAGCTGTTTGTCAAAGCTAGTCTGCTTCTGCATCAGCCTCTGTGAAATCATGACAGAAGAGCAGAGAATGAGGACACAAGAAACAGATGTGTGCTTATTTAAATAGCTATATATACCCTCTAAACAAAGATACAAGATGAGCAGCTAATTAAAGAGAGCAAATTACAGATTTAACACAAGCATAAGCAACAACAACGTGAACCCTGAGCTACTGGTGACAAACAGGATACAGAGACCCGCTATAGCATCTCGTCCAAACTCACCTGAGAGTTATTATTGTTACTGCTGGAAGGAGGTGGCGGGGGAGGTGGAGGAGGCGGAGGGGGAGGAGGATGGGTATACGTTTGTGAGGAGTTGTCCTCAGGTGCTGATGGAATAGGAAAGTCTTCTGGAGGTGGAGAGGGAGGAGCAGGGAAGGCAGGGGGAGGGGCCTCATAAGCAGGGGGTGTGATTTGACATTCAGGGGGCGGGACTGGTAGCTCAGCATCATCCAATGGGGGAGGAGGGGGTGGGAAGTCTGGCAGAAGAGGGAAGGAACCATCATTAACTATAAATCTTTTCTTCAAACATTAACTTTCAACAATCACAATGACTTCCAGCTCAACAGAGGTTCTTAACCAGAACCATAACATATGTCAGTAGCGATGGTTTTGTTCACGTTTGAACTTATATTAACTCATACTATTTATGACAAACACTGCAGTGAGATTTTGAGAGTCTCGCTCAAGAGTTGAACTTCATGACCTTGAGCTGAAACAACCACAGACAAAGCAAAAGAAATTTACCATCACAGACAGGAGGGGGCGGCGGGGGAAGCTCTCCCACACGACCAATAACGGCTGTGCTGGCAGGTGTTAGGTTAGAGGTCGCGAGTTGTGGTTGGCTAGTCTGACTTTTGGGTCGAGGCGGAGCCACGGAAGCAAACTTTTTTGGTTGGTTATAAAAGGAAGGAGTGGTCACTTTGAAGGTGATGGAGGAAGTCGCCACAAATGGCTTGCTGTCACTGGAGTCGGCCATTTTCTTATTCTGGGAAATAAGAAAAGAAAAAGAGGGTGAATCAGTGCTGATAGGTCAACTGATAAACCTTCATCTCATTCAGGAGTCAATCCTCTAACTCAGTGAGAGGGGGGGCAAATGCCTTGCACTACTCAAGGCAGAGCAAGACCCATAGTGTGAACATTTTAGAATGTCTATGTACGTGTACATAACTGCTTATAATCTAGCAGTCTAAACTGTTCTAGAAGTTTCTGTCTTGTATTAATATAGTATAGAATTTTGTCATTTGTACCAGTACCAGTATAAAGGAATTCTTTCGCATTCTCATATTCCCTCTTACTCTCCTATGAGATGGAATGAAAAGTTATTTGGCACCCAGAAGCTGTGTTGAGGGGTAAGGACCTCAGTCAAGGGTCTACCGGCGGTAAGATCACTCTGCCGGTTAGGGGATCTGAACCGGTGACCTTCTGATCACAGGCAGGCCTAACCCGCTGAGCGGTTCCATGCGTGCTAGAGTACCTAAATGCCCTGTCATTTAACAATGCCTGTAACGGTAATGCTAAGAAAAAAAAAATTGCACAATCCAACCAATTTCATAACACAGCTAATGAACAAGATGAGTCAGGTGCTGATGCCATTCCTTAACAAAAACATAAAGGAAACCACATGAAACAAGCAAAAAAAGTCTACCATTACTGCCAACAGCTAAAATGTCATGAAATATCACAAGCACTTCATCTGAATTCCTTAAAAATCTTTTCTGTTAATGGTACTACGCAACATACCACCTATCTTGCCAATAAACAAGCATGCATCTGCTCTTCGGGCTGTTTATAGCATCACTAATAGCTTCCCATCTCAAAGAGCTGCTCCTGTCAGCCGTGAGCCTATAGTACCTGAGACGCCATCTCAGTGAATAGCGTTCCTTAAACAGTGCAGGAATTCTGCAAGCATAGTGACATATACCAGGAATGCGTAATGTTACAGACACAACTCTTCCCATCTGTGTTCCAAGTCGTGCACGGCTGGTGGATGTGTTCCAGCAAGTAACTGGGTCTTGTTGACACCCTCTGGCTCAGCTCAGAGCGCTATGTCCCAGGAGTCCAGCATTCCGCACAAACATGGGAGGCTGTCCAAGCACCGCACTCCAGATCACAATGACTTTAGTGCACATCGCAAGGCAGCGGGAGTCACTGCCACTTACTAGAGATCAACTACAGCAGCAGATCAAACCCTCTCTATAACCTTTTGCTGCCATGAGCATGCTGTACAGGACGTCCGGTCCATCGATTACAATAGCAGCTCTGTTGTTTTATAAAGCCTACAAAATGATACGTACAAACCTAGTTTTTAAGCCAGCTCATAACTGAAGTGTAAGAGAAATTTTCAGTGACGTTATTAAAAATTCCTCTGTCGGAATACCTAGAGTTCCGTTTCCATTTAACATCAATAAAACTGACAAACAATGCATGGCTTGGACAATACAGCAAAGCAACACTGTGTCTGAAAGGGGATGTTAAGTGTCTAATTCATGTGCTGTTTCCTCATGGCATCAGCTCATATTTCCACTTTAGGCCCCTGAAAGAACATCTGCTCATCCCTTTGAATAAGATTCTAAGCCTGAACTGCTACAGTAAATGCAGAAGTGATACAAACGGGGAGTTCGATTTAAAGTTACCAAATTAACAAAAAGCGGCAGGTAGGATACAATATGTTTTATAGCTGACAGAGAACATTAGACCACAAAGAAGGAAGTTTAAAACGTTAAAAAGCCATGGAGGGGCCAGCATCTTCTAGCTGTCAGGTTCACTAAACATTTAACATACGTGAAAACAACGACATGAAAGAATGATAAACCCGAACCATAAACGAATCAAACCACTAAACCCAACAGGAAACCAAATTTGGTATGAACCCTAACCCCACAGCCAACATGCCTACATGGCACAACGTGAGGGTTTAGTGGTTGCTTTCGTAACTAGTAAATAAAACAATGTATAATGCGATGTTTTGAAATCTAACGATCGCCATGTGGGTCAGAGACCATTGTTTACCCTGCCTTGGTCACAATCGGGCCTTTGAAATGCCTCCAGTCCTTACTCTCCGTCGGCATTTGCACTCCTGCTGGGCAGGGGCAGCTGATCTAATTTACCAGTAAAAAGAGAAAACGGGATATAGTGGATTTATCTGAATTCCTTTAAGGTTTTCTGTGACATCTACGCAGGATGGTCGATCGTCATCGTCACTTCTCTGGGGAAACCCGTCTCCCTCATTTTTACCGTCTGGTGCATTAATTCGCAACACAAGAACACTACGAAAGAAAGCGCGTGCGTGCAAAAACACTGCTACTTCATTCCAGCGTACCCAGCGGATTTTTTTTTTTTTGCAAATCTTGACGTTTAATTCAGTACAGATCGATAGTATCGAAATGCCCCGTTTTATAAGCGATCCACGCCGCGTCAGCATTCAAACCCACGTCTACATCTGCACGATTGCCAAGCACAATACTGTCCGTATAGCTAGGCGATTCCCCAGCTGTGCCATAATAATTGGGTGACGCCTTTCCAATGTGATTGTCCGTGTACATATATAATTCATTTAGATGTTTGCGTAAAATGGATATTGCATCGACCAGGGCGTCGTCCTTACAGATGCGTTAATGACGAAGCAGTATAAACTAACATAATCTGAGTATGACTGAGACATTACGGTAAAAGCGACGCACTTACCGTAACCCAGGCTGCCTGATCGACTGATTTCCGTGCCTCCCCCCTTTCGCTATCTCCTCCAATCCCCCTTTATTTCCTCAACATACAACCAGTGTGATAACGTGCTTTCGCACGTTTCGTCCCGAAGTGCTTTAGTTAGTTTCGCCAAAAAAGCGTTTGCAAAACTTTTTTTTTGTTTGTTTAAAGTGACCGACTTCCTGTTAGCGGTAATACATTTCCGTGTGTATATTCCGATGCTGGGCTCCCGGGTATAGGTCGCCTTGACGAACCTCCGCTTCTTAACCTGTCTGGACGGTATGTCCTGACCAAATGTTGCTGTCTACTATAAATCAGGAGGTTAAAATAATCGCATAACAAAACAAGTTGTTTGCAAGACAATATTTTTGACTGTCTATGAAATTACCTGCGGTGATTAAATTCACACGTCCAAAATTATATTTAAGTTTCATGGGGAAAAAAGTTCTACGAGAAAGTGAATTATAAACCAGTTTTGATGTTTAAAGTAGAAATGTCTTCCAAATAGACGAAGTTCGTCGTGACAAATAACTTACCTGCTCTTAGCGTCTGTCACAAAGTGAATATGTGACACTCCCTTTGCATAAGTGACACTCTCGCTTTGCCAGCTCCTACGAAGGCGCTCCAGTGCCCTGTGCAGCAACACAGTGTATGTATATGGTGTTAACTTTACTCTCAAACCTTTTAAGTGCCTGTGCAGCCTTTTCACCCTCCCCCGTTTCTCTCTGTAAAAGGAATGACACAATCGTCCTAAACAAGTTCCCTCTCGTTTGACTTTTGCTCAGGAGTGCTGTATTACTGAGGAAAGATCTCTCTCTCTCTCTCTCTCTCTCTCTCTCTCTCTCCTTCCTTCTGAACCCCCCAACACAGGGTAGTCAGTCAGTCCATAAACTTTCTGCCCCCCCCCCTCTATCCCCACCTCCCCGTTTTTGCATGTCTCTCTCGCTCACTCTCGCTCTCTCTGGATTCTTGAAACATTCTTCATTCTATGACATCAGCCTTCTACTTGTGTTTCCTTGTAAGGTCAGGAGGAGGGAGAGAGAGAGAGACAGACAGAACGAGTGCAGGAGTGATAATGGGGGAAGGGGCTGATTAGTTCAGTTAGGAGGGATTGCACATTAACAAAATGACTATACAACTAGCACTAACTTCTGTAATATATTTTGTGTTATAAAAAATTCTATATACTTTTGTAAATATATTATTCCAACTTTAAAATTTAAGTCACCAAATTTCAGTTGTCAACTGACACTTCATGTAGGATGGAGTTTTTAAAGTTGATGTAAAATACAGTAATGTCATTTTGTCCGCCAAAACACATAACCACCTATTTAGTTAAGTTCACTTTATTTTTATATAGTGTTTTTCATAACAGTGTTGCCCAAAGGTACTTATACAGAATGGTGCATAAAATGGAGAGACATCAGAATAATGCTGTTGTCATTTTTGGCTGTTCATGTCCTTGTAGTCCTTCCAGGTCTGGCCACCTTCTTGCCTCCAGCAGTAATGATATCGCTTTTACAATTTTACATCGGCCTGAATTCGCTGGATGTGATGCTGAACGGGTTACAGAGACAGGATGTGACTCTGCCTGTCCTGCTCACCACGCTCCCTTTGCCGGAATACGGTTTACATCAGAGAGTCTGGATCATCCTGACCTTGGAATCCTTTGAGCCTTTGATTTGGGTTCTGTTACATGGCAACTTCCCAGCAAAGTGTTACCGATTATGTGGTTTGATCGTGGAAGCTGCAGAGGGAGACCGGTCTCTGAGGGCTGAAGCCCTTCACCGGCATGAAGGAGGGGACGTAATGGAGGGCTTGTCTGAAAATGGAGATAATGATATCTCCCTGAGGTGTTTGTCCAGTGGGTGGATACATTGACTTCAGAGTCTACCTCGAGCAGGATGGATAAATCCTGGGCCAACCTTGGGGCACTGTTCGACAACGGGAGTCAATTTGGAGTCAGAGCCAGTGGAGCTTGATGGCTGCCAGGTCCGCTACGAGCGAATCCTCCACTTCTTTCCTACTGCGAGTGAGTCACCGTTCGCTCATAACTTGCTCCAAAGTTAACGCTCGAATTCCAGACTACATTTGATTAATCAGGTTTACAGACATTCAGCGTCTGATTAGTGTACAGGTACCTACAATGCAATGCACACACACACACACATACAGAATATGACACGATCATTCTCACCATGTACTTCCCCTGTGGAGTTGATCCAGTCTTTTGAAACCTAGCTCCAATAAAAACACAGTTACCATTGCAGCTCGTATGACTGACCTCAGCTGTAATGGATGAATTGTCCAGCAGATGTCAGTGTATTATGTAAACCCATACATTGTCAGGGCCATGGTGAAAATTCCAGGACTGTCAAAACATGAAGCTGCAGAGCTGATCAGATAAAAAAAGATTTCTGATACTGAACAAGATGCAGAAGTGATAGTCACAGTCAGATCTGGGAATCAGCTGATCAGTCGAGAATTGACAGAGGAATGTAAACAGACTTAACATAGGTCAACATAAACTTAGAGGAAGCGATGGATAATGATAGGGAAAGAAGAAATTAGCTTTGGTTAGAGAGAGAAAGATTTCCAATTAGAGAACAAACCACAGACCACCCAAGCTACAGTGTAGTCTAAAAACTCTAAAAAGCAGATTATGCTCTAGCTCTTCTTTCATTGAGTCTGCACACTGTCTGTCTGGTCAGAGTGTCCATGCTCTGCCAAACCTGACCATCCCCATGCTAAATGTGTGGCTACCAGCCAAGGTGTGAGCAGACTGCCAAGGTCTACAGGACAACACGAAGTGTAATATAATCCATGCTTATGTAAGCGTAGCATAGCAATCAGCTGGTAAACCCAAACACTTCCCCAATAACAGCACCTTTCCGTCCTTCTTCCAGGACAAGTAGGAGCTGCAGAAGTGTTATCAGCATCAGCGCTGGAACAAACAACTTGACTTCTCAAGGGAGGCTGTCCCTCAGGGTGGCAAGGCTTGTGTGTGCATGTGTAACTGGGGGTAACATGGTCAGACAGATCCTGTCAAAAAAAAGCCCCGTTAATCCAAACAGGTGATCAAAAGGCCGTGATGGGCTGATGGCACATGTGTGACTACACGGCGTCTACTGGGATGAAGCTGAGACATCTACTGGGGCGAACCAATTAGAGCAAACGAAGAAAAACGACCGCACTGTGGAAAAGGTATAGACAGAGAAAGGACAAGAAAATGTCAGTAATATCGTTAACCTGTGAAGGAACGAAGGAGAGACAGATATCCCACAAGGAGCACTGACACAGTCATTTATGAAAAGCCCTTTGTGACAGGGGCATGGTTCTGAATTCCAGCCACTTAATTTGGGAATTACCTCTCCCAAAATATGAAGGAGCAAAGTGTTGGTGAACCCAACTTCCCAGGAGTCATTCACCACAGTGCAATCCATAGTTACAGTCATATAGACCACTATTCATCTATGCCCTGCGAAACAACTTGATTTTTGATGAGGTAACTTAATTTTTGTTATTCCGCTGTGTGATGCCAGGGGGCGCCGAACTCTCCCCAACACCAGATGATTAAAGACACTAGGGAACGAGCAGCCTTACATTCATGCTGGGCCATGTGTAATCCAATATCCTCTCGTGACTCTCCAGTGGGTCCCATTACCCCCCCTTCTGGTGTGGAGGAACAGATTGCAATGTCGGATTGATTTTCCTGCTGGATGTGGGCTGGGTACCACTATTTATTATCCCTGTGTTATTGTGCTATAATATCCATCCCTGTCAGCTGGAGTGTAAACAACATGCTATGTGCAGTACTTTATGTGGTCAATATAAAGCAAGTTTCCACATCATGTAAGTGCTACTATATAAACCCCCCTAATGGCTCAATCATGACTTATGCACACTTCAGGTCCTTTTCCAATTTTTCGAATCCTCCTTCTTCTTCCACCTCTCTCCACCCCTCCCCCTTCACCCCTCCCTGCACTGTCTCCATCTCTCTTCGAATACTAATTTGTGCCACAGCCTCACCTCTCCTTAACAGGATTCAAAGCACCTATCTGTCCCTCTTCACCTTCTACCCCCTGCCTCCCTCTCTCCCTTTCTCTCCATCTGTCCCTCCTTCTCCTCCGTCTCAGTGTGTGTGATCGCCTCCCTCCCACTTCCTCCCTGCGTCATTTGGTGGGGGAAACACATCGAGAAACAGCACATGTAAATATACAATTAGCCACCAGCCACACTGGAAGGCAGCGCATGCTGACATTACAGACCTCATTGGTTAACCGTGCACTGAGCAGCAAAGATCAAGGCGATTGTTCCTTTCATTCTGGGTGTATCTGGGAGTCAGTGGAGGAGATGAAAGAGATATAGAGAGGGATTAAGAGAAAAAGAGGCAAGGAATATGTAGCTATGGCATATTGTTTTCAGAAGCATATCGCTGTCTGTCTGCTGAGTGTGTGTGCCGTACATAAGCGAGAAAGGGAGCGAGGGAGAGAGTGAGTGAGCAAGAGAGAGAGAGAGAGATTGAGAGAGAGGGCGGGAAAGGTGGGAAACAGCTGTACTGCATTGTGAAACAGAATGAGCCGCACAGAGGGAGACAGAACGAGAACACCCCCCATTTTATGTGAGCTTTACAATGGCACGACAGTGAGGGGATATCTACACTGGCAACAATAATGAAATGACACGTTTCATATGGTAACCTGTCAGCTCCTGGCATTTATTGGCACATTAAAAGGATGGCCTCTGTTGACTTTTAACCTTATTAAACTCAAAGGTTATAAATGACTTATGGTTTGAGGAACTTGTATCTTACGTATATTATTGTGATTATATTTAATTTTTCAAAATGATAGCAAAGAAACTTGTGAGCATTGATCATTAAAACTGTAGAAGCCATAATATTAACAACAATAATGTATGATGTATGTTTTTATAGTGTACGTATCTCTTTTTCTTTCCAGTCTCGTTCTTATACTGACTCACTGGCGGACTGGATGTTACGATTCATCGATACTGCGCTGGTAGAGAGAGAGAGAGAGAGAGAGAGCGAGCGAAAGGGAGATGGAGCTAGAGGAGAGAGAGAGGGAAAGGGAGAGAGAGGCACATACGACGCGAGAGAGGAAAAGAAAGGGAGAGAAATAGAGAGAGAATGTATGGTGAAAAGGTAGAGCTTCCTTGCTTATTGTCAGGGCCTCTGTAAAAAAAACATGGGATGTATCGGCTCCAGGACACTCAGTAAGATTTTCCATTTGTTATTTGGCCAGCGGAGATGGGTAGGGGGGACTGGGGCCGATGGTGGTGGGGGTTTGGGTCGGGGCTGGCTGCCTCTCGGTTAACGATGCTAATCCTCATACGCTTGGGGAAGGAGCTTCGGGGCGTTCCGCATGGCACGGGCACGCCGGAGCGTAACGCGGGGCTACGGCAGCGGAAAGCCGGCGGGCCCGAGCATCGTGCGCTTTTTACCGATGTATGTGTACGGCGCAGAGTGTGTGGGAGGAAGGGAGGGAGGGATGGGAGGATGGATGGATGGATGGATGGAGGGGCGAGACTGCATCGCTGTGACAGAGGCTACCGGGAACCGACTGCAGACTAAGGGAGACGGGAGGAAGAAGGATCGACTGAAACGGGAGCGTTTAGTCTATTGTTGAAGAACAATATTTGCACGGCGTAGCGTTGCATATATAAACAGAGGTGGGGGCAGACGGGGAGGTGGAGCGGTGAGACATGCTGAATTTCACTGCTGGGAGAGGAGGACCGGAGCGAGGGGGAGAGGAGAGGCAGTACGTGAGGAAACGACTGTGTCTGATTGCGTGTAGTATTTAGGTTAAAAGCGTCCCTGATTCTGCCCATGTTTGTCACATTGGAGTAAATCGATGTCAAGGTGGCCGCGGAGTCAATGAGAGTAAAACGGCATTTTCTCGGAAAGAGATGTTTATGCGTGCAGCGTACCTGACATCAGTGTAAAGTATAATGCATAGGTCATAAGCGAATTATTAAGAGACCCATAGCTGTTTAGAGGAAATCCAAATCATCGCTGAAAGTCATCTTCAAACCATATCGAGGGCCATTTCTACAAATACTATATATGCTTGGTGAATATAGCAGAATGAGAAATAAGTATCTACTAGGCAATGCATATCGGAGATGACAGTATATATCTACAACGTGTATCTCATGATATGCCAGAAATTGGGAGAGATCACATTCATACATAGGGGAAATTCACGTTAAGGCCGAAATAAATGTTTATTTCAAATGCATGTGGTTTTTGTGCATTTTTTGGGCGATATTTAATTCTGTGATCATATTCCTGAATTATATATTTTTCAGGCCGTTCTTCACTAAAACACATAAATATAGTTATATAGACAATACAGTGTATAATACTTCTTTCCTTGCAAATGAGTAAGCTACTGAAATAGGGAAACTGTAAAACTGAGATACATTATACCTGGTATGTTTACAATATACAGTAGCCTATATTAAAACTGCTATACGGACTGAGAAATACAACAGACAGGGTCACGTGCTTAATTCTTGCATTACAATCATAATTAAGTACACCATTGTACTCAGTTATGCACGCATTAATAATCTATATTCCACTGATAAATCGCGAAAGAATTTAATATTGTATTCCTGAAATGCGCACAAAACACTAAATGAATGAAGTGTTAACTATATAAAATTAAGTTTGGCTTTCACTGAGCATAATCTGGAATTAAAAGTTAATTAAAATAAATGAGGTGACCCAGAGCCCCGCGGTGTGTTATTTCAAACAGTAGCGAGACAATGGAGTAATCCGAGGGATACCCCTGCTTGGGAACAAGCGTGGTGGATCTGACTCACGTTAATGTTAACATACCAGGCATCATCTCCATCGCGAACTTCAGACTTCAGTTACCTGGATTTCGATACTTTGACAATGTACTAATAACGAAGCCAATAACACCATCCGCTATTGATCGCAAGCTACCGCAGACAGGGATCATTTATAACACCAGTGCCGTAAACATCAGCCCCCTTAAAAACTGTGCGCTCCGCAGCATTTCCCTGATACGGCCAAATCGCTTCTTCGTCAAACTGCACCAGCCTTATGGTGTCGGCGGTGGGGAGATGCTGAAATGGCTAAATCGCATTCACTATTACCGAGAGGCTACTTTGGAAGGCGATCAAAGGCTTCTAATGTTGCTCTAAAACGCTAGATTTGAGTGCTTCGCCATGTGAGATCGCAGTGAAAGTCTCCCATCCCAGCTGATAACCAAGCATCCAGCGTGACCATATTACCTTCTGGAATGCATTGTTTACAGATATTCAAATGTTTCCATTTCTGCCGACTGTCATTTTGTTATAAACGTGCAATGCATCCGATGCAAATATTTGCGGATATTGCCAAATATTTACTGTTGCATGAAAATAAGATTGCGGGGTAAAAACTGAATGATCATGTTTCCCCCTCCCACCCGCCCCCCCGCGCTTGCTTCATCGTTTTCCCTTCATTGTTGTTACGTGTATTGTCTTTAATTG
>JAAGVU020000129.1:20830249-20866137 GCA_011763525.2 Mormyrus iriodes
CTGCTGCTAGGGGTTTCTGCGTGCACATGATCAGGAGTGTTCATAAACATACGCACATTTCTACACACAGGAAGAAATTGGTGGTCAATCGATTAAAAAAATAATCTAGTTAATCACAGTAATAGGCTGAAAAATGGTAGTAGGCTTTTTGCTTATATTTTTTGGAAGATGAAACAAATACATGTGTTGTCTTGGAGCATTCCCGCTCTGCTTTTGTTTTTAATTTTGTTTTTGAACGAACATAGCACACGTAAGTTGCATCATTTATGTAAATTATACAAGTGCTTTTAAGTGCAAAAGTTAATATTTTACGTAAAATATCTTATATTCAGCAAATACTACCCATACTGTTTTATATATATAAAATACATCTCTTACATTTATGGATTACTGCGAATTCGGTTAAGTCTTAACTTTGTAAATTACAAAATGCACTTTTTTCTAATTTTGATCGATACTGTAAAAACTTTAAGTAATATATATAATGAAAACTCTGTCACATCACACAGTAAAAGGCTGCAGCTGCTCAGTGTAAACAGAACCCAGACACGTGCTCTTGTTTATGGGAGTTTTAACGTGTTTTCTTGACCCAATAACGACTGTCGGATTATCTTAGTTATAGTATGAATAGCGCGATTTGCAAACGGGTGGGCGATCAGCGCTGCTTCATGACTCAGACGCTCCAGTCAGTTACCCTTTTATTTTGTCGTATTTTATCATTTTATTTATATATATTTGAAATTAGACTGTTCAAGGTTTCTGGGAGTGTTTGTTATGTGTCTAAGACAAAAAATCCCGAAGTTTTTTAGACAGTTTGGCAACATTTCTGTTTTATCCTGCGGGGAGGATCGCGGACTCAAGAGCATAAGTTTGCGTTAAAAACAAAATAGCGCATTAAGGTTTCCAGATTATTCACGTTACGTTAATAATTAAAACGTTAACGGGTAAGTAAACAACACTAATAAACACCATTCTATGCGTAAAAATGTCAGTACGCACGATTGATAAATAAGACCCTTGGACTCATCTGTTGTGAATGAGCCCATTTTGACTGCTGCACACGGTAGCCTGTGGACTTCCCCATTCCGACTGTGTTCCTATTAGCATGTCACTTCTTGTAGTTCAATATTATGGCAAAGAGCAGTGCGGCCAGACAAGCAGGAACCACACAAACAAGTAAACAACAAGCATGTCAAGCAAAACACTCAGTCTCCCATCATACACAGCGTACTTGGACAAGGTTCATATTGGGAGATGTAGTTCTGACTTGCCTCCTATAGGGGCAGCGAAACAGGTGGCCACTCCCACTGCACACGCACAAATTAACAGGTCCTGTTTGTGGCCCATATTCTGGTGTGGGGGTCCAAACAAGTAGGGGTTGGGGGGAACAGAGGTGCAGAAACAGACATGGGATAATTGTTAATAAACATGCTAGCCATTATTATCATACTCCATTAACACGAAGGGGGTCACAGAGCTAGGCAAGTTA
The DNA here is from genome assembly GCA_011763525.2 of Mormyrus iriodes. Lineage (NCBI taxonomy): Eukaryota > Metazoa > Chordata > Actinopteri > Osteoglossiformes > Mormyridae > Mormyrus > Mormyrus iriodes. The sequence goes on from JAAGVU020000129.1 coordinate 20,831,739, forward strand.
CTGCATGTTAGGGAAAAACAGCCATCATAAACAAAGACACAGAGAAATCATCTCAAGCCAAACAGCGAATGCAATCCAGAAAAGGACACATCCTAGCCGAGCACAGCTGGGATTGATGGGTCTAGGGGCCCTGGCTGGACCATGCTTACCTCATACACACCCGAAAAGAGCGACATGAACCGGCTGAGCACAGCGGCGCAGATGCTGGCGATGTGCACAAAGGGACCCTGCATGGATGGATGGATGGATGGATGGATGGGGAGGGGGGTGTCAGGGGAAAAGATTCAAGATTCGGGAGTTGTTTTCATATGGACAGAAAACAGTTACACTACACAATGAAAACCTTCCTTCCTCTCTTCCTCGTTCTTCCAGCTACCGGCAAACACAAATTAAACACTAAATGTATTTTTCTTTTAATTATTGATTTTTTTTATTATTTTAAAAACTATTTAAAAAATATTTTTAAAAAATTACATTAAAAATTAAAGTGCTTAAAAAGTTAAACAATAAATGCAATTATAATTATAACAACAAATACAAAGCTGCATTGTAATTATGTGCAATATAAACATAACACAGATGTTGCAATGGGTGAATAAGAGAAGAGCTGGACGGCTGGCCAGTCCTATGGGATAACTGGGAGAATGTAAACTGGGAATGTGTAACCATTATGTCAGGTTTTTGTAGGAATGCTGGAGAGAGGCAGCTCAAATCTACAGAACTGCACAGAAATTCCTTATAGGATGTTTCTCCTATGAACTACTATGCCATATAAACATGTGAGGGAAGAGCTGGCTCAGACTGAGCGGCTCTCTGTCACGTTCCTGCAGAGAGGTCAGGTGGGGAGCAAGCGTGATGATGTCAGCGGCAGCAGCCCACCTCCTTGCCCAGGGGCATGCCGCTTCCCAGGCTGGCAGTCAGGCCGATCACTTTGGCCACAAAGGCCTTGAGGGTCAAGTACTCCTTCAGGATTACCCCTCGGAGGATGGTCTTTATCTCTGGGATTCCGGAGCCTGACAGAGGAAGCAGAAAGAGTGCACCCTTGAAGAAATTTAAGGAAATTAACGTATTAAATAGTCAACATACTCAAAGCAGAAGATTAATCAGAATGTGGCACTGCGTGACTAAGCGGACTTTACATTTTGTCTTCGGAAGCTAATGAGCACGATCAGACTGACAGTGAGAGAAGACAGGGGGCAGGGCAAGGAGACAGGAGCGACGAGCGCGAGATAATGGGACGGTGGACGGAGGTGGTGTCGAGTCCCAGCCAGAGCTCACCGATAGACTGGGGTGCGACCAGATGGCAAAAAAGGGAGGAGAAGATGATGAGGACCATGGGGTAGGTGACCCAGGCCAGGAACTGCAGCAGCACATTCTCCCGCAGCTCTCGGTACATCCACTTATACACTGCAGACAGGAGAGGGGGGCGTGTTAGTGAGAGTCCCACCCCCCCCCCCCGCAGCAGGTTGGTGGCCCACTGCCTCAGCATCTTCCTCTTCATTTAAACCGTGGATCTATTGCTTTTATTACAAGTAGCTCAAGCATTATGCTATTTAAACAGCTACATACATAGTTGTCATCTAGCAGTAACCACTGAAACAGGAAGAGGATGTCTCCCATTATTCCACAGTATTTAGAAGTAGAGCAACTCTGAGCCGCTCGTCCAGCCCAAAGGGACTGCTATTTATATTTGTTTAGGTACATTTCTCCACATCCTAAACATGCAAGCGTTTAACCAACTATGCAACATGGTGAAATCTTCATGCCAAGATCTTCCTAAGATGAGGGCAAATCTCCCATCATGCCTTGGTACCTTGCAGACTCCTGGCACTGGCGTAGTCCATGGTCCAGCTGACCAAAGCCATGGTGAAGCCCAGCAACACCAGGAAGATCCAGTCCTCTCCCAGTCTGGTGATGAGGTACTTCTGTATCCGCGCCACACACTCTGCCAAACGCTTTATCATCAATCCCTCAATTCGTTTTATCATGGACATTTTTATAGGTGAGTTTATCATGATGCAACGATTTATGGGGCATTTTTCAGTGTTTATTTTGTCTTTCCATGGGACTCAGTAAGAGCAATAATACTGAGGCCCAGAATATGATTAATGGAAGACAAATTGATACAGTTACACAATGCAATGTGTAACAATGGCATTTCTGCTAATTACGGAATCTGAAGGTCAGGGGTTATTGGATGGGGGGTGGGGCTGTCACTGCTGACTCACCTCGGCACACGGAGTATGGCTGCGGCTTCTTTGCTGGGGGGGTGTTGCTGAGCCCCGGAGGTGGGGCTCCTGTCTCCATGGTGACAGGCTGGGGGTGGCTGGGGCCGAGTGGTGCCATGGGTGTGTCCCCCACGTGCCCCCCCCATTGCTTCTCTGTCAGCAGCCGGGTGGTGGCCTCCCTCTGAGCCCCACTGCTTAGCTGATCCTTGTACTCACCATAAAGCTGGAAGGGGGGGCATGCTAGTTACCAGCTGGTCACCATAACTAGTACTCCGAAATGACAATCAACCCATATGGCCAAGCACATGCCTGCAATTCATATTCCTAAACGGAACCTTAATAATCATTTCCGCATTAATAATGCTCCCGTACAGTTCAGTGAGTGAAGCTGCACCAGCTGATCTTAACGCAAGCATTGCCGGCTGCAATTCAATGCTCTTGCGGAGGCGGGGTTGGGGGGGGGGTGGTGGGAGATGGTAAGGAGGGGTGGGACATGGGTGGGGGGGGGCGGGGCATGAGAATGCAGGCATGATGAGCTGCCTGCATCAGAGAGCCAGTGTGCCTGAGACTCAGAGCAAGAACACGGGCAGACAGAAATAGGCGAAACAGTACAGGGGCAGCGGAAACTCGGGTTCAGGGGGACAGTCCTGGCTGGCATGGGGCCAGGCAGCTGGGGAAGCACTCACAGGGGCACATTCCACCCCCCTACTCTCAGCAGCACAGCACTAATACATTAATACATGCCGCTAATGGATATATTTACGCTTACACCTATATATATGATACGTCTGTGCCTTTGACCTCTCACACACCGTTCTGCGCGAAGGCCATCTTTATGCAGACTGCCACCTGGAATCTCGCTACCGGGAAAAGGTGCTGCCTCCAACATCCAAAGGCCTCCCCCACCCCCCGGAAGCGTCGGAGACACCGGCCCGCTGACTTTCACGACCCTGGCCCTGCCGGCGGCGACCACGTTGTGCTGGATCTCTGGCTGATCTCATGGCCATTGGCTGAGTCTCCGGCCGCGAGTTTTAAAGCTCTAACCTTGAACCAGAATAAAAAACAATCACCGATTTGTTCTCTGCTGAGTCCCAGTCAGCAGTGCACTGTATGAATAAACTACTGGCTCTCAACCTCAATGTGAATTACTACTGCAATTACTCTCGCTCGTTACTGTCATTGCTATTATTTTTAATGATCAGCCACACGTGCCACTTCTCTGATGGTGAAAACAAACAATTAGTCCCTCCAGAAAAACACTGGTGCGAGTCGGCATCCTGGCTTTCGACCGTGACGACCAGGAGCATGACGATACAGATGGCAAAATAACCAGTGACAGAACAGCTAGGTGGATTATGAGCAATCCAGCAATAAAAGGCAGGGCATCTAAGACCCCAGGGTTGCAGGTTCAAGATACTCGATGAAGCAGTGCAGCATAAATGCTTAACGGCTTGTAAATTGCATCGAATGAGGTATCGGCCCTATGTCAATTAAGTAAGTCAGGTGTAACGCGAAGGCACTTAGGTGGCGTTGAGCGATAGGTAGACATACCGACCTCCCGTGCTGTCGTCCCCTTGGACATGCTGTGTTTGGGTTCACCAGTGTAAACTCCCACTGAGGCTCCGTTACTCTGACTTTAACACAAGATCAGCATTAAATATTAACCGCAGGGGAGCTATCAATCAGAGCCAGCGAGAAGGGCCAGGCGTCATTTATTAAGCAGTTAAATGCGATAAAAATGAAGAAGCTGACAATGGAGAAAAAAATACAGTGGGCAGAGCAAGCAGCGAACTTTTATAAACACCGCTGAAAGTGATACGAAGACAGATGATATACTTCACAAGATTTCCTGTCACACATATCACAAGACTGTCGAGGCACCATTGAGCCCCTGGAGCGGATGTGAGTGGGAATTTGGGAACACAAAGGGCCCAGATGATGGTCTGGATCAAAGGAGACCTAATGTAGCCAATGATTTAGCCCAACATTTTCAGAGTACAAATACCAATATTTACATACTGAACCCCTATAACAATAAATCAGAGGATATAGTCAAATATGCAGCTATGATCGCGGTGAAGTTTTACTGTGAAGAATGAAACATGATCTGACTAGGTAGTAAAGCCATAAGACTATTAATCATTGCAAAACAATCCATCTGTCCATCCATCTTTCAAATTGTTTTTTGGGACAGGTATAAAAATTCATGATACCGGAATTTTAAAAATGGACTGTTAAATACCTACGGATGCTAGTTATAAAAACTAGGACAAACAAACACAGCCATAAACAGGTCTGTTGGCGTAAGCTGCTGTCAAATCACGTCAATACTTAACTACAGCAAGCTAATGAATCAGGCAGATGGACAGCGTGTGAAATGCTCGCTCTCTTCTGGAGGGTGATTTATTGTTTCCCTGCTATTCGGCGTCAGCGTTCGGGATGCCCCCCGTTGCCAGGTAGCCATGCTGGGCACTTTGGCTTCCTTTACTGTTCAGATAAAGGAAGGGAAGCACGGTAACTGGGTACGAGATAAACACCGTCGGTTGCAAGAATCCAACCTTAACGTAGCTGGATGATGTGGGAAAACCTCTTTCGCTAAGTAGGGAAAGAGAAGCTGCTTCACGGAGAGTTAGGAGCAAAGTGGATTAGAAAGGAAGTTAGAGGGAAACTGAGAGTGCCTGACAGGTGAAGGACGCGGTGACTTTGAGAGTTAATTAAAAAAACAATGACAAATTCTTAGGTCCCCCGTGCTGGCGAGCGGGTGCTGCCCATGTGAGTGCGCGTGTCTGTCATTGCCCACAATATAGCGGGGATCATGATAAAATCTGACCCGAGCAGTGAAGGACGGCGAGGAGGTTCTCAGGCAGGAGTCTGGCCATGTGCGTGAGCGAGTGTACACACAAACTCCAATCCTAACAGTAAAAAAGTAGCCCTTCATCGCGTGCCACACGCAGAGACACAAGAGGAGCGCATGAATGACAGAGTGGAGAGGAAAGCGACTGGAACCGTGGAGCATATCTGTAGCTGACATCCGCATGCTGCCAAGAGCGTTCAGGTGATGCGGCCGGGCCGGAGACCTCCACAGAGACGGCTGCAGAGATTCAGTCTTACCAGAACTTGGTCTAAATTCATCACCTTTTCAATTGGATCGATTTGTTCGTTCATCTTCTTCCTCGCCCGTGTCTGTTGGTCCGCCTTGGAAATCTCTCGTCCCCTCTTCCCTGTCCCGTCTCACTCCTACTCTGGGACTTAATCACACCAAATCTCTGCTTTTTATCCATCAATTCTAATTAGGTAAACTGTACCTGCCTTTTTTTTGTGTGGGGGTGGGGGTGGGGGGCGTGATACAGTATCGTTATGGCCCACACAGGATGGGACAGGCAGCGTAGGAACCCTAACCCAGGGGGACCTGGCGGAGTTCGGGGGGTGCTTATGCAGGCATTCTGGGTTGACAATTATATGTCAGCAGCTCTTAATTCAGAGAATTTATCCCGAGGCCTGTCACATGAAGCCCTCGCTTATTTTGATTATAGAGCCGCATCCAACAGCAGCGCAGCTGTACTACACTGTACAGTGCGTCCGCACAGCCACACGGGTAAAACCCCCGTGGGAATGAACGCGTGTCACTGCAGTGCGGCCTTTGGCCGGGCTAATTAAGCCAGGGCTACGTTCACAATGCATTTGTGTGGCAGCTGTGAGTTTTCGATTGGCTCAAATTCTATTTCCATATTGCACTTATATTCCTATCACATCTCACTACAATATTTCATTTCCACACCTCCTACAACTGCTGCCACAGTCCTGCGCAGCTCATCCCGCGACCCCCAACACTACCCACTTGCTGTAACCCAACGCTGTGTTATATATAGCTTCAGTGTGACCCAACATTCACTGACACACTTTTCCACATGCTTCTCTCTCTCTCGCTCTCTCTGTTTATCTTTGTATCCCGTCTTATTTCTCCACGTCTGTCCTGCCATATTTATGTACCCTGAAAATTACGGTGTCATCCATTGCCGGTTCTATGGCGCCTTCCCACCGAAAAAAAAATAAAAACAGTCACATCGTATCCAAAAGTGGATTAAAAAGGTGCAGATAATCACCACGAATGCAGTCTGTGCTGCCGCCGCTGGCGTTTGAGTGACTATTTAAGCACATCCTCACACGAATCGCCGGCCCCAGCACCAGTGAGTTCTCACTGTGGGGCTTTATCTTCACATCTGCCCCCTTAATGCCCCTCTGCTCTGGCAGCTCCAGGCCACAGAAAGCTGTGCATACAGGCTTAATTGTTCCTCTATTGACTTCTGGCAAAACCAAAATCCGCAGGGCGCCAATAGTGCTCCGGGACATATTGGCATGTCAGCCTTAAATCCAAGACTTATTTCACATCACGCTCGCAGCCAGATTACTCGCTGCTAATTTCGACATTTAAAATCCCCTCCTCTTTGTTCCTCACGTGATATGCAGACCACACGGCTCACAGTCAGTTTCTCTGGCTCCATTCCCCAGTGAATTAACCTCCCAAAGAGTTCCTCATCTCCACATCCAGCTAAGGGGAATCAATCATGGCCGACTGGTCCAAAATTGATCAGATTGATAATGCACCGATCATTGTTTTGTCAGTTCTGAGACAGCCAAATTTTCCCCATCAACCTGTTAGCCATGTTATGATCCCTCCTACTGAGCAGTTAATTAATGCCATTAAAAATAGCCGGCAAGTGTCCACACCGGTGTCAGTCACACGCTGTGCCGAAAATCACCTTTTTTAAAAAATCATTCTGGTGGGTTTGTGACTCAGGAAAGAAATCGACATGTAATTCGAGGATCTCCTCAGCACCTCGGGGGTCTGCTTAGTCTGATCACCTAAGCCCTTCTCATCCCCCCCCCCCCCTCCCACACCCAGAACTCTCTCTGGTGCCCATCTGTCCTGATCCAAACTACAAGACAAGAGCCCCGATTGCCTGCGTGAGATCCCCCGTAGAATTCCCCGCATCGATTGGCCGCTGTGATATTCCGGCTGATCCCGCTCCTTCGCTCCCCCTGAGGTCTTTATCGCTGCCCCTCTTTAATAGTGCCCTTCCCACACCACTCAGCACCGTAAATGTCCCTCCTGTGTCATCTTTCAGGATCTCTGCCGGGCTGCGTTTACACGTCTGATTTTATATTCCTGCTCATCGCGACACCGGCTCAGATTTAAAAACAAGATTTTCAAAAACACACATTACATATCACCATAAGGACAAATTCAGAGTGAAAAGGAACCATGTATCCTTTGACATGTAACAGAAATGTGAAAACATAATCATTATAAACTGATGAAACTAGTAGTATACTCCACTTATGCACACTGGATATGCTGAAACTGGATTCACATACTGTTAGATCAGGCTTATAGCTTCTAGAAGATTTATTAGACTCTGTTAAGCATAAATAAAGTGCATAAATAGGTCTGACACCAGTACAAGTGGCAGGACAACAAGCCAAAGCAGTGTTATGCATCCGAGCGTCAGGGGAAGCTGGAGCCATTTTCCATGCAGAGCCCAGGTAGCAAGCGGCATGAGCGGGGGGCTGACTGACAGAGCAGCTGTGAGGAGCTGGGTCTGGGTGAGCCAGGAGCACGAGCCAGCGCTCCGGCGCTTTGGGCGGGGAAGCCAGCGGTGCCGCCAGGGGCCATGCGGACAGCGGGAGCGCAGGCGGGCAGCGAGGCGGCAGGGTGCCGGAGCGCAGGGACTGACCAGGGTCTGTTGGTATCTCAGAGCCTTCCTTTGCGGTGCATCTGCAGCCATTGACGCGCTGTCACTGACCCAAAAATAAACCGGCTGCCCTCCTCAGCATTTCCACCCGCTGCGGAGCACACGACGTTCACTAACTGGCCTCTGGCGACGGAGCCAGTGGCGGCGACGCCCCGCTGTAGAGCCAGCGCCCGCCGCGAGCCCCCCGGACCCCCCGCACGTGTGAGTGACGAGGCGGCCCGGCCCGGCCCAGAGCGGCGGTTTCCTTTATTAGAAAGGCAGCTTACACTTACGGGCTCACATGAACAACAGGGGGACGCACTCCGGTTCTCCTCGGCAACACACGAAGACTTCGACTGCACCTCTGTTTTTTTTGTTTTGTGGGGGGGTTGGGGGACTTCACAGGCAGCGACGCACCTTCAGGGCCGCTCCCGCCCCTTGAGAGAGGGCTGTTGGACACAGGCCCATGTGACAGTTGCTCAACCCCCCCTCCCCCACAGGGTTTCATAACATGGCCATGTCGATCAGGACTGATGTTTGCATTACATATCGGTCGTATTTCATACGTCAGCTACCTGATCAAAGGGGAATGAGACACACATCTTATATGCAATAAAAACATGGTGGCCGGGGCTCACCAACATTCCCGAAGGGATGTGACACACCGAGGTGTGTGGCTTCCCATCTGTCGTACAGAGAAGGGGACACAGCAATTTCAGAGCATCCATGCAGGCAGGTCCCTTAACCATGACTGCTTTCAGAAGCACCGTGCAAAACAGCAGCTGGGCCACTGAGAGCAAAACTGCAGAACAGCTGAAATTAAGCCACTAAGGTGATACTCTGGCTAGATTTACAGCTGTACAGAGAACGGTAAGGCAACACCGCGTCTTCCTGTGCACACGGGACGGCAGACAGCAGCCACAGCGGGGGACCTGCACAGCCCAAGACCCAGTGACGGCGAGCGCTCACATGATGGGTATCGCAGAAGACACAGAAGATGACTGCAAACACAGTAGATTCAAATTTTTTATTAAAAAAAAACAAAACAAAAAAAAACACCAGGAAAAATCCATCTTGACATTTGGCAGACAGGCAAGTAAGTCAGGAATTACATTAATTTCCACGTTTTATATCCAAGCAAATGCACCCTGCAGCACCACCAGCCCAGCGAGGACAGCATAGAGGCAGTAAAATGTGATATGGCTGCTAACTTGATCTTCTGCTCTTTGCCACTACAGGACGTCTCGTCACCCTGACCGTCACTCCAGAGACGTATACACAGGCTGCAGCAAAGCTCTGTAAGTATCTGTTTACCTGCACCATTATCCTCCAGATTTGCTAAATCTCACCGATCGCATACCACCCCAAAATTTCACTTACACTGAATCGATCCAATACTGCTGCCTTACAATGAACATACAGAAACCCTTCGAGACACATGGGGTCGAGACTTTTTTGGCGTTTAATAGAGTATAATACTGGAGTGTTTTATTTTAAGATAACAGACCAGATGTCGCAACTGAACCTTTTCCCCATCTGACCTGCTCACAAAAAATGCTAACCACCCTGACTCCAAACAGCACACTTAAGACAAGTGTTTCTGAACTGACATTAATGCCCCAGTAGAGCTTAAGGATATAGTACATGAAGTATTACTCTGAAACTTTATGTAAGGGGAGGGGCTGCTCTAACATAGTGCAGTCCTTTATAATTAAACTTGCAAAGGTCTGTCAGAAGCCATTTCTGTGGGGCGCAGAGGACCTGCAGAAAAGGTGTATTCCTTTAAAATAAAAAAAAAAGGGGGGGGAGGAAAGACTCATTTGCAATACGCCTATGCCCTCGGAGGGATATTTCAGACACCAGAGGAGGTTCTCACCCGTCTCCATTATCCGTTTTGATCCCTCACTGTGCGTTCGCACATTTATTAAATTGCATGCGCATCTATGTACGCGCCTGTGTGAAATCGATACGCACTGGAGCGTAGCGCTTACCCACACCCAATTAAACGGAACTGACACGCTTTCCCCACTATGCCGGTAACGGAGCACCGCTGCACGCGCTTTCCAGGCGACACTCATCAAGCTTAACGGGTACAGGGCTGCTGTCTAGTCTGCCCAGGGCCTTTTATTTAACTAGCTGGTCACTTGCAGCATAAGTGCTGTCGCATCTTAAATAATAAAGTGATCCAATTTCACACAGTTTAAACGCCCAGAAGAAACAAATAATGGATGTATATAAACAGGATATAAAATTGAAAAACCATTAGTTAAAAAAGTTATTTGCATAAAACGTTACTTATTTTAAAACCCATACGAACACCTCGATCTTGTGATGACAACGGGAAGATTGTTGACTGGAATGAATGCTAGCTGGTATATTGTGCTGAAGTCATCTTTGGATGCTTGTCTCTACGCCACAGAGATTGGCTATATTGTCTAGAATCATCCCATCCAGATCTCTCCTCATCCTCAGCGCTCCCTTGAGGGCCAAGGGCTGCTCAGGACACATGCTGTGGCAAGTCACTGCTCAGGGTAGTACTTGGGGAAGAGGAAGAGGTCTTTGCACAAGGAGCTGGTGAACTCGGACATCTCCTTGCAGCGGTGATGCGGGGTCCCTGGTGCGTAGCCTTCCCTCTGCTTGATTCTGGCGTTCACCTGTGGGGGGGGGGGGGGGGGGAAGAGACAGCCCAACTCAGGAAGGACGACGACATGCAGCAAGTTGGCTGATGGCTTTATCATGTCAGCATGCCAGCATATGATTAACAGGGCGGTAAAACACCACGTGCTGACAAATGGAACCCGATAAGCCCCAAAAATACACACATACATCATGTTTCCCCAACAGATTCCACCCTGCTCTTCCATGGAAAACCCAGCTTTGAGAACATTCCTACCAGCAGCCTGAAGTTAGCATTCTGGTATGAAAACGCGTCCAGTGTAAGGCTCTGAGGTTTATCGGCGCGGGTAAGCGAAGGCACTCTTAAGTCACAACCAGATGCTTCTCCTATTCCTTTCATTCTTTGACAGAAGCAAAAATGTGATGGAGCAATCAGCTAAATTTATACTCTGCTTACGAAAACTCTATGTTTCCTTTGCCAAAAACATACATTTAGCTTTCAGAGAAGCTTCCAATAGATACTCAGCCCTGCGCTGGATTAACACATGACAAACGGATGGGTATTCCTATAACATCCAATGGCTTTAATACTGATTCTTCTCATTTTAATCTCCCTTTTAATGGCAAAAAAGCGCTAGTTTGACTGGAAGCCTGATTAAATTCTCTGGTGCAGTATGTATTAATCTTACTCAGTTCAGGCATCTCACCCTGCTCCCATCTAGCTATCGACAGTATTTAATTAATAAGTAACTCATTTTAGAACTCTCTGGCTTATCTTGTTGCTACTGTAGTATATCCAAACATGTGTAGTTGAAGAGAGCGGTATAGTATAGGGGAGCATATAGCAATACCTCGTCATACGTCAATCTCTGTTGCATCGAATTCGACTTTACGACGACTTTTTCTTTTTAAAGAATATGTGGAAATTAATGCAAACTGTTAAGTCAGTTTACACAACCTTAAGTCGGTCTGCCGATGTTAAATATGCTAAATAATATATTGTAATGCATAAAGTCAAATAAAAGCGTATAAATTTAAAAATATTGTCTTATTTAGCTAGTGTGTGGTGCCAGTAACGGAGTTCCGGCGCATGCTTATGAGGCGTTTATAGGGGTCTAAATCGGTCTTTAGGGGTTTTTCGTGTTGTTTTTCGACTTCAGTCGTGCTTTTTGGAACTGATTACTGATGTAGGGTGCGGCATAACTGTACTGGTTGCCCAATGAGAAAAATGTACTGATTAGATTCGTAACTATATTAAATAGTCAGATCTTGACTCCCAAAGCCGGCGATACTGAACAATGGCGTAGTGATTAACACCGCGATGTTAGAGTTACGCATTGGTGGATTTAACCCCCACCCTCCCCCCAGGTCTGTGCGCGTCTGTAATTACAACATCATGGGGACCAGATTTCCCCACAATGTGATAGATGCCTGTTACTTTTTATCTTGTGGGCACAGTTTTTTGCTCCCCACAGGGGTGACTTCAATTTTATAAAAATGTGTGAATGCTATCAAGAATCTAAAATAGCAAATAGCCAATAACCTATTTTTAGGGGTGGGTGAGGGTTGTCAGTTAAGATTACAGTTGTGCCCATAAAAATTAATATTAATGTTGTGTGCACACGTGTGTGGAGTTTGCATGTCCTTCCCATGTTTGTGTGGGTTTCCAGGGGAACTACGGCTTCCTCCCACCATCATAATAGGTTTCTTTTAAATAAATCATTCATGTATTATATACGTAGTATTCATTTAAAACAAATTTACTCTTATTGCATTGATAACGATAAAGGGCGTAATGAGACATTTGCTGACTTAATCTTGCTAACATCACAATGTGTCACCTGGACTAGTGAGCCAGGCACAGGCCACAGTCCTTCAGTGACGAGGAGCAAAAAGTAAAATAAGCAGCTGCTTAACCATGCAGCCAGCGTTTCCTCAAATATGACTCAGATCGGCCGCAGCTTAAAGATGTGGAATACAAAGCAGTGACCTTTACGGGCAAGAGGAAGATACCTGAACCAATATGTCTGACAGGTGCGTGTCCTGGGCTCTCTGCCTCAAGGCTGCATTCAGCTCCTGGATGTACCACGAACCCCTCTTCGTGTTCCTCATCGCTGCCGTGCCTGTGAACACGTCGACAGCCAATCAGACAGCTCTCCCGCAATCCTGCTTTGAGATCATGTCCCTGAAACTGTCCCAGCCCCCCACCTTTCAGAGATGCAAAGCCGCAGATCATGTCCGAGCGCTGGGGCAGTTTCACGCGCAGCCTCTCTCTGTCCCTGTCCTGGCTCTCGCCGGTCTCTCTTTCCTCGTCTCTCCCAGCATCCCTTTCCTCACAACCTGGGGAGCACATTCGCTCACTGCCGTCTGCCTGCTCAACCCCACCGTCCATCTCCTCTGTGGAGGGAAAGCGGAGAGCGAACGTGAGTCATGTCAAAAGCTCCAGAAACACAGAGAGGGTTATGCTTCAAATAAGGTGAAACTTCCGTAAAATGATCCAGCTAAGGATTAAAAAGCAGATTGCTTCTAGAGTTCACCTTTTCGACTCATTTCCTCACCCCGGATTTCAAAAATCAGGCTTTGGCAGGACAAAATAATAAAAAAGTTTAGCTTTCAATGACAAGCAAACAAAGTGGCACCTGATCAACTCAATTACAGAGGAATGCGTCGGGTACATTTTCTAAAGAAAAGGAAAATATTAGATGACAATATTAGTTTGGCAACAGTGTACCTCCTCTGCAGGCTTGGATGAAGAACATTTTGGGCTTGTTCTGAAGCTGGGGACAGTGCGCATTGTCAAAAGCCTGAAACACCCAGTCCAACTGCCAGAGAGAGCAAGACAAAAACGATATTTATAGCTCTGCAGCCTCTTGGCGACAAAGCGACTTGACATTTCTCATGGTTATCCTGCTCACCTCCAGGAGCTGGCCATCTGTGCCATACACTGCCCCCTCCACACCATGAGACAGCACGCAAACGGCACAGCTGTCTGCGGCCTGGTGCTCCGGCCTCCCACAGAAAAGCTCAACACACTCCTTCATGCCCTGAAGGAGATGCACAATCACTGCTGAGTACACAAACAAAGTGCAAACACAGAACCGTAAGTCCACAACATACAGTTAGTGACAGGGGGCTATGAAAATCCTTCTTGAGGTACCCCACACTCACAAACAAGCCAATTAGTTACATGTCAAACAAAAACTATAAATGAAGGGATAATTTACACACTAGCTGCAGCATGTCTTCCTCTCTTTTCACAGGGTGTTATGTGGTGCTGGGTGTACCTGAGCTGTCAAGTTCCTGAACACTACGACTGAGAAGTCCAGATCTGCAAAGACTCTCCTCAGAACCTCTTCATCCACTTCTCCTCCGACCCGACCGACCAGCTCGGGAATTTCACGGTCAAAGTTCACATTGCTGATGATGAGGGCCAAACCCCGGGGGCTAGAGACCATCTTGTAAGCCTGTTCATAAAAAGGTGGGAAGCTACAACCACAATACGAACAGACGGGTAGGAGTAATTCTAAACTGGGAGAGGCAACACCTTCCTGTGAAGGTGCCAGTTCCCAAAAGTTTCTGAAGTGATTTAACCCTAAAAAGCAAGGCTTATTGAGAGATGGTGCTTGCCTGTTTGCAGTGAGCATCATAAAATCCCTTGGAACAGGGGAGAACACCTGCAATGACTGGACTGTCTGCATCGAGGCACATCTCCGTGGACTCTGAAATGGCACGGATTTGTCGCGCTCAGACATTTACACGCTTAATGCTCCTTCACCCCATGCTCAGATGTTTACTGACCATGAGTCCTGGCTCTCTTGACTCTAGCCGAGTCCTCCTGGGTTGGCAGCGGCAAACAGGATTCCACGCAGTCCTGAAACGCGCATGGCGGTACCAGCATCAACAACACCCTGACCACAGCAGAGCCATCCCAGGCACCGGACACCTGGCGCCTGTCCGCGGGGACACGCCCCCTGCGCTCACCTCCCTGCCCCTTTTCATCTGCTCCACCAGCATGTTGTGAAGGTGCTGCTGCTCGGTGCCTCTCAAGGCCGAGCAGAAACTGCTGAAAGCCCTAGGCCCTCGCTTAGGAAGCAGGGCCAGCAGACGCCAGCTCTTCTTCCGGGAGGTCTGCTCGGCCTGAGGCAGGAAATAAAATCCGCGCAGAAACATTAATACTGCTGTGTACTAGAATTACAATAAGACCTGAACAGGTCGTATCGTGCCACCCCTCATGTCTCCGCCTCACAATAACAAAGCCCCCTAGTGAGCCATTCTGCACAACAGCAGCACAGAGGAACCCATCCAAAGAGGAAACCACTGTGACTGGGCAATAGCGGGGAGAGCAGGGAACCTGGGATCTGCAGAGATGATTTATAAAATGATTAAATGCTGTTATCACCATCCGGTCAATCAAGGTGATAAATATTAATGCCCCCTGGTTTGGAGCAAAGAATATTAAAACTTCCTGGTCCCTAATTACTCATGCACTAGTGGTAGGGGGTCCCTGGCTCTGATTTATTTTTCATTCTGGTTTAAGAAGGGTTGAAAAGCCCTGTACTATAGTGTGCAGGCTCCCAAAGCCTCTGTACTGCATAAGGAGCTGGAAGATGACCATGTTTTGCTGAACTGGGCAGGTACCCTGGAGTGCTTAATTACCAGGATCCCCTCAGCCATGCCGTCAGTGAGGATGTCATCGGCCTGCAGCATCTGAAGCAGCTCCTCGTCCACCACCAGCTGGTTGCAGAGTGACACGGAGCATTTCCGCAGAGCCCGCTTCTCCTGCTCCTGCATGCCGCATTCCCCCAGCATCCTGCTGCCGAAGGTCACCACTCTTTACGCGAATGCAACCGGTTTCAGATCAGCGCAACCGAAAGCTGCGATCTCGCTTACTAATGGCAATTACAGAATGTCTCCAGCATGCGGTAACATTAACGTGCAGTTAAGAATCAATAACTGACACATCGATCTATCCACTGAACTTCAGAGAACGTTAAGTAGGCCACGAAATGCACTGTACCCACATTACTATTTAGATGTAAAAATTGCAGCAGCGCCAGAAACGTGGTATACTATAACATTTCAAGAAACTCTTTCAAAGTTAGGTAACTAAACTGTCCCCTCTCGATGAGCGCACACTGCTACAGGTGGACGGCACATTTTTAAATACAAGCTAGCTATCACCCAACGAGAGATCATTTAAGACTACATTACCGAAAGCACTATGGGGAAAATGTATTTACCTTCTTTGTAGTCCGGCTCAAATATAAGCTTAACTTTAAGTGCTAAATAGCCATTTCAGTAACGTATTTTGTTGCTTGTTACTATTAAAACTGCAATGTAGTTAAGTAACTCCCGTCAACGTTAAAAAATACCAGTTTTCCTGCAAAGATTTTGCTAGGAAAAAAGTGCAAAAAAAAACGAAAAAAAAAAACACACACACAAAATGCCACCAACTCTGTACTTCAAAATTCCAGGGCAGCCTGCAGAAAATACCTGGCAATATTTCTTTTTATAAAGAAAATCACTGAACATACGTATAGGACATTCGGAAATTGACTATTGTTACAAAACAATAAGTTGAGATAACAATTTAAAACAATCAAAAAGAATTCGGCTCGTGCTCGTTAGCTAAGAAAAAGCACTGATAGGCTAACATTAGCAGCCTTTAACAAACAAAATAAGACGGATAAGTTTACTGAAGGAAAAATTACATATTTTGAACGAGAAGGACCATAGATACTAGTTATGTTTTTTAAATATAGGTAACCGAAATATTTTTCCTAAGTTAAAATTATTTAAGGTAACCTAACAGTTATCGTTCCAAGCCTTCCCACCACTTCCGCGCGATTACAAATCGACAGCAAGGTTGGAACACAATGACGAACGTGATGTTCCGCCAATGAGGAAGCGATTCCAGTTTGAGTGAAGTTTATGTGGATAAATTAGAGTCCAGGTTAGCTGAAGCTGGGTCTATGATTGGCTGTCACGGTCGATCGAGTAAAATACTGTTAAGAGATAGGACTTTTTAGTCCAAGTTGCTTAAATTCAAAACGCTGGAAATAAACAAACAACCAATCGAAAATAGTAAACGTTATAGCCAAATACATAAAAACATATTGAGTTGGACTGGTCTTGTAAAATGTTTCCATTTTTTCCAAAGAAATTTAAAAAGTGGGCGGGCTCAAGTAGCATGTCTATCAAAAAAGGCGCGGAACAGTAATAATGATAGTCGAAGTATAATTTCGGCCTGCATGCTTTAGATTTGTACCAACAATGTTGTTTTGAGTGAATTTTTTAACGATTTACATGACAACCGTTTGCGATAGATGACGGACTGTTTGTAAATAGTATTATGGTTTCCTCACGCATAGTGTTGTAATCATCACAATACTGGATGGATGGGAAAGAAAATAGATAATACTTTAACAATCTCCTTGGGAGAGGACTGTGGCTTATATTCTTGCTCCTGGCTTTGTGTGTGTGTAGTTTGCATGTTCTTCCCATGTTTGTGTGGCTACAGTTAAATTACATACATTAAAGTGAATTTTGACTGCAAATTGTGCTTTGTGATGGACTGACATCTCATCCAGGGTGTCTTCTGCCTTGTGTCCTGTGTTTGCTGGGACAGACTCTAGGTTCACCATAATCCTGTATGACGTCCTACTCAGTCTTAGATGTATTATTTCATGAACAGTTTCTCACAGTGGCAGTTTATATATAGGAATCCTTGCAAGACTAAAAAAACCCTCTGGAAATTTATTTCTAGATGCAAGTTTGACAGTGTTCATTTTGCACACAGCACCTGTAGCTGACAGCAGAAAGCTGAAGCAGCAATCTGAACTGTGCCATGGAAAATGGATGGATCATTTATTCATGAAACTCTTATCCAGTGTGGGGTATAAGCCCGGTTTGCTGTGATAAAATAGATTTTCACAGCACTGCTGGTGGATTTATCCATATTTGTGCGTATGCAACATCAAGTTTTGTGGGGCACTGTGTGGCTCAGCAGGTTAGTTGGCCTGTGAATGGAAGGTCACTGCTTCTAATCCCATGGTCAACAGACTGATTTTACCATTGTGCTAAGGGACCCTGTTTGACCCGCTGTCTGAAATGCACATTGCTTTGGAAAAAAAAGTACCTGCTAAATAATGAAAAATATAAATATGTAATTGTTGTATTAATTCACTGGAATGTAGAATATAGTATTTGTGTACCTGTATGTGCATAATTCATAAGCGATTCAAAAGATCTCTCTTCACAATTAAAGCATCTCTTCCTGTTCAGTTTAAGGAACCATGATCCATCTGATGGTAACACGCACAGTGGCCTCACATATCCAGAGAATTTGGTTTGACATTTCACCGCTCCTTTCTGTACGTGGAGTTATCATCTTCTCCCTCTGTACGGGTGGGTATTCTCCCCAGGTCCCCTGATTTCAATGGATCGTGGTCTTCAAATAGCCCTTACTGCATGATTCTGTGCCCTGTGTGGCCCTGGCATCCTGTTTCCGGGAATATAGCCTGTCTTGTGCCATTTACGTGCTGGGATAGGCTCCAGGTGTGCTGTGAACCTGTGGGCGATAAACGGTTATGGAAATAGGATGGATAATCAGGCTCCCCTTTCTGGGAAAGCAGGGAGACCCTACATTCATGTTTTGGAGGGTTTCATTTAATGAAGTACCAGATATGTAAGGTTCCATGTTGTTATTTTATTTACAGAGCTCTTTCCCTCATGTCAATTTATGCTTTTCCATTATTTTAATATAAATCTATTTGCTTTTTCATTTTCTTTCTCTCTCTCCCTCCTGCTGCCATGCTCTCCTCTCTCAGCGAGTGCTGTCAATAATTGATGATTTTTGCTGACTCAAAGGGTAACAGGTCTTAAATCAGATATTCATTTTGTTCCAGATTTTTCTGCATATACCAATAACTGACCTGCTACTATGTGTCTGTGTACATGGAACACAAAGCCCGTTCGATCATTTATACACCAATGCTAACACATTTCTTATACACCAGTCTACATCTGCCCACATCTCTCGTGGAAGTGAAAAGGTTATTTGCGTCAGTCTCTCGAACAGCGGGATATATGGAAGGAAGTAGGGAGATTAAACGAGAAAAGAGACAGGGGGTAAAGGATAGAGATTGAAAGGGAAGGAGATATTTAGTCAGTGTACGCAGTGACTGACTGGCTCACTAGACACCACAAGGTATCAACACTGGCACAGGCAAATGGACAAGGAAGGAAGGGGCGAGAAGGTGTTTTCCAGAAAAAGAAGCTTCACTTTTGGGGCTTATGGCGGGTGAGTGAGAAAACTATATTAAACAGACAAAAGACTCCACCTTCTTATTATCATCTTTGATGATGTTTCATAGGAATATAGTCTGTAGGATTTTTGCGTGTCATGTCATTCACGCTTATAAAACAGAATAATTTAGTTCTAGTATAATACACACAGTTTTAACAGTTGTTGGTACTTTGTCTACAGGGTGGACAAGTTCATTGGTACAGAAGAAGCACGGTAATATGCAGTCTCTCGCTACCTGTATCTACCTGTGTAGTTGACTTTGCAGTGCCAGCATATGTACAGGGCTTGTTGATCTTATAGCATGCATGTCTGTCTAATGGTGTCTCACACCAGATCGGAGCCCATACAGCACAGCATATTAGACATTCTTGATTCCCCCACCAATGAGACGAAACCTCTCCTTCCTGCTGCCTCTGGCCAGAGGGTAAGGGTCTGCTTCTTCACAGGGTATTCCACCTTGAGAAGCTACTTCTGTGTCGACTGACGTTTGTTTCCCCCTTTTCTGGTCAAGGACACTGAGCTTTTTGAGATAATTGAAAAACTTCAGGTAACTCATAACTATCTGCTATGAATCAGGTCTGTTCAGACCCTGGTAGCATTGGACCGCTTTTCCGGTCAGTGATGCTTTCGTATCTTTTTCTATTAGGGAAGTCGGCTTGATGAGCAGCGCTGTGAATTCCCTCCTCCCTTGAAGGTAGGATTGTTATAATAAAACGTTCAAAATGGCAAACTCTATGTGAGATGGTCATACATTCACTTGCAAGAACTTGCCTCCAAAACCTAAAGTATGTTAGATTGCAGAGTGTTTGACCAGGAAATGGGTAGCAATGATATGATTTTCCTGTTTTTTCATTTTCTCCCAAATCACAGCTTTTAAAAATTAGTGGGGTCCTCCCCTGGATCATTCCCCCTGAATGTGGAGGCTACTGGATAGATCCGCCTTTGGAGAAGTTTTCTGACATTAGTCCCAGCTCCTGTGAGCCAAGACTAACTAGAGAGAGTTACGACATCCTGGAGAGAGACCTGGAAGCAAAGATCTACAGAGAGTCTTTCAGATCCAAAGTCAGTCTAATTGCTCTGACCTACTGACGCACACAGAGGTCCTGTAAGCCAACACATGCGCTCGTTGACCAGATTCTCTTCCTCTTTCCTAGTACCATCACTCATTCACAGCAGTAGACACAGCTATAGGATCCCTAGTTCTCTCTGTCTGCTTGGAGGAGGAGGAAAAGAGAATTAGAGTCATACTGAGGTTTGTATTAATGTGCAACAGTTGCTATTTACTGGCATCCAACTAGGTTACATGATTTTGAGTAGATGTATAGATTTACATGGACTACTGAATTGAAGTCCTGAGTGATGTTAATTCGGGTGTGATAAAGGGAACTGTTCTGAGAGAGCTCTTTACATCTAAATCTCTCTCTTCCAGAATGAAAGAATGCACGCTACACGGAGTTTTCTCTGTCTCTCTCTTCCATCACTTCCCTAATGCCGTAGAGCTGGCTAAGGTACTCGAATATTCAGTTCTGCATATAGTGACATTGGTACTATTAAGAAGGATGCCCTTTATTTAGCAGCTTGTTAAAAAGCACGTGTGACATCTTTAACAGTTACTGACTTTGCAGATGTTATTAAAAGCAGCTCTTGTTTCTATTATTAAGTTGTTTGTGCCTTCTTTGAATTTGTTAGTGATGCATTTTATTAGTGACGAAAAAAAATAACGCAACACAAAAAGGTAAGACTAACAGTGAAATCCGATTCCTAGATGCTGTGCAATAACGTAACTGTCACCCGATTTGAACCAGTCAGTTACATCAAGGTAAGTTTTCTATCTCCAAGTGTTCAACTTCCATTTCAGTTAACTAAAAGTATCAGTTCACCGGTTTAATTAATTAAAACATTAAAATAAATTAGAATATACAAGTCAAACTGCCAAATAATTACAGACTTTACATAGTTTAATGGTGTTTTTTATTAGTTTTCTTTTTCTGATTTGATAGTGTTTTGTTAAGGGCTCACTTTCATTCGTCTTCATTGCAGGCCCCGGACCTTATCACAGCATTTGACGAGCACAGAGTGTCACGGAACTTCAAATTTGGTGTTTTATACCAGAAAGAGGGACAGGTGAAACACTGAAGAATGCCGACTATAAAACAAGCAGGGCAATATGTGCAGAGTGTAAACTCTATCTTAGTTGTAATTAGATCCAGGATTTATTTGTGTCGTTTGCTCTTGCGTGCATTTCAGTTGACCTTTAACAACTCCGATGAACACCTTCGGTTTCACAACTTGTTTCAGAAGAGGTCAGAGTGGCTCAGTTGTAGCTCCAGCGAGTAATTCAAAATCCACACAGATAAACAGGTACCATAGTGACGCTCCAAATCCTACATAAAAAAAAATATATATATATGTATATATATTGTAAGGCGGAATGGAATGAGCAAATGCTGATGAAATGAATAAAAGCTGTTAGCTTGCTGGAGACAAGGTAAAAAAGTTTGCATTTTCATTATGGCCATGCCTAACACACAGTAACAGAAACCCATTAATGGGTTTAAACATTTAACAATGCTTTTGGACAAAGGAGTTGTACGGTCTAGAATGACTCTCTTACCTGATTGAGTGTCTCTGCAAAACAAACCAAAGGCATGCCTCATTTCTTTGCATTTAATGGTGGCGACAATGGCAGATGCATGCTTAGAGCTGACTTTTGATTATGACTTCATATAAGCCAGCAGTCTGCTGTGAATACGTCTTGCAGACCCACACAGTGTTGCTAGAGGCATGCTGACTCATTCTTTTATCACAGGCCTGTTGAAAAACGTAGTTCTTGTGAGGAGAAATATTTGCATCGATGAATATTGTAGCTAGGATGTCAGTTAAAGTATCCCCCTGCATACTTTCTCCTTAAACACTCTGGCTTCTGTAGCTTTGGTTACGTCCACCTGAGACGTACCTTTTTTCTGTTGTCCTCTTTGTTAGTCTGTAGCTACTATACACATCTAGCCTTCCTGCTCCCTCCAAGCTCTCACACCACTGTTTGTTGTGCCCCCCCCCCACGATTGTTTCAGCTGACAGAGAAAGACATACTGAGCAACAATGACGAGAGCGAAGAGTTTCAGGACTTCCTTTCCATTCTGGGGGAGACAGTTAAGCTACAAGGCTTTACCGGGTAATACTGTGACATCTCATAATCACCAGTGTACCTGTTTAACAAGGACTAGGTGTGTGAGGTTAATCGTATCACGGGGCCCTTAATTGGGGCGCTGGCTGAGCCTGCCCTCTGACCCCAAGCTCACCTCACTCCTATGTCGCTTTGGACAAAAGCGTCTGTCTAATGAATGTAAATGGAGGCCTTTATGTGCACTAAACCCAAGGCCTTCTGTGCTGCTTTGAGGTTAAACATCTGTAGGTGATCATGGCCGGCACGTCTTAGCTGTAGCCATAATCTGTATCGTGAACATGTGATGTGATCCATTTAGCTATCATGTCAGTTCGGTTTTTTATTCAGCCCTGAACTTTGGAATACCTCATCAAAAATCAGGAAGAATAACAGAGCATCGATGTTGAAAGGGATTTGTAAAATGTTCCTTTCAGCATATTATCATGCTATAAAGAACCGCAGTAATGAAAGTGTTACAGTGTGGTCCCGTGTTGTTCTTGCCAGGAAAGAGCTTTGTTGACCTTAATGGTTGTCTTTGTCTTATTTAGGTTTAGAGGAGGCTTGGATGTATGTCACGGTCAAACAGGAAGTGAGGCCGTCTACACCTCCTTTTCTGGAAGGGAAATAATGTTCCATGTAGCCACGAAACTGCCTTTTACAGAAGGTGACACACAGCAGGTCAGTTGAGATTTTACGGTTTTCATGGAATTAGGCCCAATTTTAGATAAAACACACAACACAAATATTTGACACAACATGTGTTGCCCTTTCTGTCTTTCAGCTGCAGAGGAAAAGGCACATCGGCAATGATATTGTCGCCCTGGTTTACCAAGAAGGCCAAGTCGCTTTTGTTTGTGACATCATCAGCTCTCACTTCCTTCACTGCTTCATTGTAGTTAGGCGAGTTCACAGAGAAGATGGAGCTAAGGAGGGAGGAAGGGGGGTCTTTCAGGTGAGAAGGTGCACAAACATTTTGCAATTTATTTACATGCTAGAATTAGGGCAGTGCGTCGTGCAGCGGGTTACCGCTATGTGCCCACGTTTGGAAGGTTATAGCTTCAAGTTCCCTGGTTGGCAGAGGAGTCATATCGCCGTCGGGCCCTTGAGCAAAGCCCTTAAGCCCAACTGCTCCAGGGATGTTGGCTGATCTTCTGACCTCCAAGCTTTCAATAAACAAATGATGTGTTTATCCTTAAACACGTTTCCCGCATAATGCATACACATGTGCCTGGATTTAAAGGTAAGGTGTTGAAAACACCTATAGAGACGATTATAAACACTTTCTTACCAAAAGGTGTGCATCACAGCCAGAGAGGACGTGCCTCCATTTGGCCCACCCCTCCCAGATCCCCCCACGTTCACAGAGGTAAACATAAACATATTCAAAAGTAAGACATAAGTAACCTTGATTATTCAGATCAGATATTTCCCCCCCAAAACTCCTGACATCAACTAATAAGGCTAAATTCTCTCTTCCTGGTTCTCTTAGTCTTCTCAGCTGAGAGAATTTCTCCTTACCAAGCTTATCAATGCGGAGATATCCTGTTATCGGGCTGAACGATTCAGTAGACTGGAGGTAAAAAAAAAAAAGATGATAATGCTTACTGTCTTTCTATATCACCAATGATTCAAACAGAAACTGCAATAATGCCCAGGACTATCATCTGTCTGATTCTAAGCCTGTCTTATCCACTCTTAGCTGCGTACGCGTTCATCTCTTCTTGAGGGACTCCGATCAGAACTGAGCGCCCAATCCCAGTGCATGTTGGGGGAATCGCCCCCCCCGCCCCTCTCACAGCCCGAAAGCGGTCGCGGAGGATCAGAAGGAAGTGGCAGTTTCATTGAAAACTTCAAGGTTGAGTTCTCCATTTCGTCTGCCTTCTTTAACAACCTCCATGCGATTGTTACCTGACCGGTGCTTAAAGTACTTCTATGCTTGCTTACTCTGGAAAAAATCCTCCGCTTGATCTCAGAGAGCAATAAGGGTACGCAGCCACTCCTTTGACAACCTGGGAGTCCCAAAGAAGACAGTAGGAGGAGGTACACAGAAGCCCAGGGCAACTCACATGGTATGTGTGCGTCTGTCAGCATGCACAGGACAATTGTGGTATTATTATACGGTATGACAGACCAATGGGAATGGTGGAATTTTACACAATTAGAAGTTACATACAAATACTGTAGCCATTCATGCACAACTCAAATGAATGGCTTTATAAGTCATTAATCCCTCTTTTGATGGTTGCTTTCCAGAATTCATGTTCAACAGAAAAAGAGGGAGAAAGGTGAGAACCGTATAGTCTGACTTCTAGAACAATGTTGTTGTGGAATTTAAAGGAAATGGTGATTTAAGTCCAATTTCAGCCTGTTTTGATTTCTTAACGATACCTGGAGTATAAATTCCTGTAGACCTTTGGTCTTACAGATCTCACACTTACTGTAGCTAAGCCAGCTCTGGCATTACAGTCTAGATTATTTCTTGACAATCAGATGTACTGACATTCATGATATCCCACTTGTTTCAGTGAGGCCACACACAAGCAGTCAGGAAGCCATGTTCAGGTCAGTGAGAGCCCTGGGACTAAGGAAGCCAAAGATCAAAGCAGCCCACAAGAAGATGTGTAGCCAGAAATATGTGTAGCTCTATTTTCTTTCATCTGTCGTCACCCAGATGGATTTCGTATTGAGTCCCATTATGTACACCACAAAAATACACGATAATTCACAAATCTTTTCACAAGTCATTTTTGTAAAGACTTATTTAATCTGTATTACAAGTAATGAATAATTATTAAATGTATTACAATTAATGAATAATTATTAAATGTATTGCTAATTAATAATAAAATTTCAATGCCACAATTCATGGGTTGTCTTATCAGAAATATGTCACTGTTTTTTTAGTGTCAAAATGTGTATATTTTACCTTAAATGTTACTTCTCTATGTTTATTTCTTTTAATGTCAATGTTCACAGTTGAAAGCAGGCATCACGTGCCAAGGTTAGGAATATCAAGGCCTCAGTGACATGCACAAATCCCTCTTTATACATTATAACTGGAAATCGTTCTTCGATACAGGACGGTCATGTATATGTAAATAGTAATTCTACCCTAAAGTCATACTGTTTAAGTCAGATGGTTACATATCCTGTGTCTGATGGCGTGATTTATATATTTCTTGCTTTTTCCATACTATAATGAAAATTATGATTTGTTATAACTTTGTAATTCATGCGCAAAAATAACAAAATAACAGTAAAAAAAGGAGATACAAAATCATAGTGGAGCAGCAGATGGAAAACGCTGATGTTGGAATGCATGCTTAATGTGCTTGTTGGCCACAGTGTCGCTCTGTCTCTAGATGTACCAAGGTTTCAGACCCCCCCTTAGCAACTTGATTTTTTAAAAAGTAACAAATGTGACACTATCCAACTATGGAATGTCTGTCAGTGCCTTATATAAAAGCTGACTTGAGGGTGGGAGGAAGGGAGGGAGGGAGAGAGAGAGAGCATGGAGGATCCGATCACAAATGGTCCATGGTCTTACCCCTCTCTAAATAAATAAAATTACTGTTATAGATGTTCCTGCTAGATGACTCACATACTCAAATAACAATATATCCTGAAATTTGGCAGGAAATTTTAGGTAATTTGACCCCTGAGGTATAAAATCTCCTGGCACAAAATCATATATTTAAAATCAATTTTAATAAGGGTGTTATTTTTCTTTGTTCTTTGTACTATATAATGTCTTTTATTTTTCCCCTCGTAGAGCAGCACAGTGGTGTGGCGGTTAGCACTATTGCCTTCCACCTCTAGTACCACGGTTCAAATGTCCGTCCTGGATTGCATGTTCTCCCTGCGTTGTTGAGGGATTTTCTCTGGGTACTGTCCACAAACATAATAAGGTGAACTGGAATCACCAAATTATCCAAAGGTATTAATCGTGTGTGTACCCTCTCCTGGGTTATTCCCTGCGTTGTGCTTGTAACTTCCAATGTGACCCTAGATTACCCTAGATAAATAGGGCAAGTGGGTATGGATGGATTTTTTCCACTTTTTGAAATGGCTTGTTTGAAAACAAATTAGTTGAATTATTACATTAGATGCACTTGTGAAGTGTTCCATCAAATTACCACAATACTTTATTGTTTACATATTGTTATAATTGTTTATTAATACAGTTTGTGAACAATCATCGCAACAACGGAATTGTATATATATAGTAAAGAAATTAATCAAATTCAAAGGGTCACAACAGGAGCTTCTTTAGCCGTTTAACACGAGTGCTGTGTTGTGAGATCTGCTAAGAGTACGCAGCATTTTTATTGATCTCACATACAAAAAAATGCATATATACACTACAGGCATCGGCGTAATTGGGCAGCATCTAAAGGTCTGTCCCCAGTCTTTATTATAGCATTTATAACGGAAAGTCAGCGGCTGCTCCTACTGCGTCTACGGAGCCGAAATGGAGGCAGCATCGCGCTTTATTCGCACGAAATAAGTCTAATGGAAAGCAGACCTTATGCAAAACTATAAAACTGTAAGCGTGGACCGTTAGTGAGAAGCATAGATCTGTAATTAGCAATCAGACTGCACTCAGAAAGTGAGCTACAGCTGCCAAATGGGTTATATAATGCAAGGCATGCATTATAATCGTTTACGCATTTTGACCATTTTATTTAATCATAAAAAATGTCTTTCCTTGACTCACCAGCGATCATTGGTGTCTAGCAGAAAACTGCTTCGTAAGTGCACAGGAAGAGACGCTCATAGTCCAATCCGTACATATCCGGGGTAACCTTTGACACAGTTTCCCGTCTTCTTTCAGAAATAGGAGTTAGGTAAGTTTAGACAGTCAGCGGCATGCATGCGTTGATCCTAGTAATACTACATAATAAAGCACAAAAAGAGATCATTGCGTTGCCACGTGAAGCGCTTTAATGTCTGCGAGAAACGACCCTGCTACATAGTTACAGCTGAGCAGGATGATACTCTCCTGACGTTATTTACCAGCAGGAGATGATCGTATTGCTTAGAGGTGCATTCATATACGTATAATTTACATTAGTATCTATTACATACTCTGAAATCATTTCCAGATTATGGCTTCTCGGAAAGTAATCGAGCTGTTTTATGATGTCGTCTCCCCTTACTCTTGGCTGGGATTCGAGGTTAGTGTTTGTGTTTTTGGTAGGTGAATGTTATTAAAATGTTGCAACGAAATGTCAAATTGAATATACTTTGTTTAGGCATTAATTTGATGATGTTACTTTTAAAGGTTTTTTTTTTTTTGCTTCCTATAGGTCCTCTGTCGGTACAGAAATGTGTGGGACATTGACCTTAAACTTCGCCCTGCATTTTTAGGAGGTGTCATGAATGGGTCCGGTAAATAGCGATATTTGAGCATTTTCACTTTGCAGCAGGTAAAACAGATGATTGTTCACGTTTATGAATAATAATTAAAAGAAAAAACCCGCTGTAGCAGGTTTTAGAGTCTGTTGATGGACTGTAAGGTGCACTCTATAAACAACGTGTTGACTTCGGCTTGTGTCCTTCCACAGGCAATAAGCCGCCTGGGTTAATCCCTAACAAGTTTCGGTACATGGGAACAGACCTGTCTCGCCTAGCTGAGTACTTCGCGGTCCCCCTTAGTTCTCCTGCCGATCCAGCTGAGACAATGTTCCGGAAGGGTATCCCCTTTTCATTATATGTACTACTACTACTAATACTACTAATTATCATTAATATTATTATTATTATTATTATTATTATTATTATTATTATTATTAATAAATAATGAGAATGAAAGCAAAAATGATCATTTGTGTGCTCATTATTCATGGGTTGTTAATTATAAATTATTAAATTACTATCAATTATTAGTCCTGTTTCCTTAACTGGATGATGATATATGTGTACAAACACTCCTTGCAGTACTGCAGTTAGTGGTGTCCAGCTGAACTCTGTCTGATTACCTCCTGTACCCGGGCCATTTCTCAGGTACTCTTTTGGCTATGCGCTTTATAACTGCTGTGGGAGAGAAATACGGAGCTGATGGGCCGTGTGTTGAGAGAGTGTCCCGGGAGATGTGGATGAGGATCTGGAGTCAAGACAAAGACATCACCCTGCCTACCTCGCTCTCTGAGGTACTACTTGGACCAGTATCTTCACCACTGTTTCTGTGTAGATCTGCGCAGGCCCTTCATCTCACTTCTGTTCTTTGAACTCTAGGCCGCATTGAAGGCAGGACTTCCTGCAGTGGAAGTGGAGGAACTTTTGCAATTGGCGGCCTCTGAGAAGATCAAGGGCAAGCTGAAGAGCGTAACCCAGGAAGCGCTGGATCATGGGGTCAGTTTGATATGATGTCAGTTTTGACAACTGTTGTCTCACATCGCTTAGGTATTTATTTTTACAGGCTGTGCTGTGTGGCCCACATGGGATCCTTGCACCAATCAAATTGCTGCAGGGGGCATGGACTCCGATAAACCAGGGAATGTTTTTCGTTATTGTTCTACAATGTATTGCTGTGTCGAGTGTCTTAAGGTGAGGGATCAGCCATTCAACGTTGCATCAGATAGAAAGGGCAATAACATGTTTCAGGACCATAAATAGTAAAACAGGTAAGTACATACTTATATGACTGCTAGTTATATGATTTAACTATACAGTAAATTGATTGATTTGACTCATGTTTATGATCGACTGCCAAATAAATGTACTAAATAAATGCTTCCCTGTATGCATTTAAAAATATTCTCTCTCATCAAATTCTTTCATCTAGTCATTACATTTGGGTGCTGAAAGGCAGTGTGTGGCTTACAGGTTACGGCTCTGTCTGCCATCAGATTGTTGTTCAAATTCCCTGGCTGGTGAAATGATATTTTCACTAGGCCCCTGAGCAAGGCCCTTAACCCTCAGTTATTCCAGGGAGCCTGTCTGATGCTGCCCTTTAATCCTCACTTGTACATCACCTTGGATAAAAGTATCTGTTTGCTAAATAAATGCCATGTAAATGAGTGTGCACCTTTGTCACAAGAATCTGTCTGTCAGGGTTGCTTATCTCTGAGGCTGCCCCTAATCATTAATGCTACGCCCGCCCTGTCTCTGCTGTAGGCCTTTGGCTTTCCCCTCATCGTGTGTCACGTAGGCAGAAAACAGGAGATGTTTTTTGGATCGGACCGATTCGAGCTCATGGCCCACTGCATAGGTGATTCTCACTCAGCTTGGTCCTCCTCACATCCTCACTTTCTTAACATGCACTGTTTAAGAGGTTGATCTTACACAGCATCTTTGACATTAGTGAAATCCTCTGGGTTACAGTTACACAACTGCCATTGTTAAAGAAATCTTAGTAACTCACTAACATTACTGATTTGTGTGTAATTAATTTGGAATGAAAGCAACTCACTGAAACTGACTGTATACAAAAATGCGAATAGTGACCATTTTGTTTTTAAATAGTGCTGAGAAAAATTCACAATTCAAGTTGTTTAAAGAAAATGTACGCCTCTTTTTCAAAGAAATGAAAAAGGGGACGGACATTTTTAGTGTAAAATCTGACTTATTACAACATTTAACAGTGTAGGATGACATTTACCAATGGCATTTAATGTAGTGAAAATTTCTAAGTGAAGTTTTTGAACGTGCTCTTAAACTTGAAAGAAACATTCCAGTAAAGAATATCATTTGGCTCATTTTTTAAAATTCAAGTCTCAGGACTCTGATATTCTAACATGTATTCTCATGTTCACGGTATTTATCTCCCTGAATATGTAGCCATGTTTAGAAATGCTCTGACTATCTTGCACACGTTTAGCAGCACCTGCCTGCTGAAGGACAGGGGCAGGCCAGCCAGTGTGTAGTCATATGACCATTCCATCCAATCCTTTTTCAGGAGAGAAGTGGTTGGGACCCCAGCCAATCAAGCCTACTGCCAAACTGTGAAACTGCTTCTTCCACAGAGATGCAAATAAATGGCTGAAATAAACGCATCCGTGGGGTTTTATTTGCCGTATCTGTGACGTAAGCCCGCTGACCGAGCCTGGCATTACAGTGATGATAACAGTGATGGAGCCAGAATTTCAGGTTTAGGTGTGGAAGCTGCTGTAAGGCTATGAAAAGATGAACGGAGAGAGGCAGAAGACGTCAGGTAGGCTGAACAAAAGGAGCTATGAACATAAACAGGAGTGGAAGGACCTGTTTAGCCGAAGTAGAAGAGTGAGAGAGAGGAGGTTTCATGCAGTTTGACTGGAAACCCTGGAGACTGAGAAATCATATAGAGTATGAAAGCGAGTGCTCCTGGGAGACCGTGACCTGCAGCCACTCAATCTGACTGCATCCCAGAGCCATAAGGCAACCAAAAGCCAAGAACATGGACCGAGAGTGAAGGAAGCTGGAAATCAGTGAGCGGATGAGGGTGGATTTGCTGCAAGGGTGAACGAAACGAAGAGCAGCGGAGTGTAGACTAAGAGGCAGCGAAAGAGGCCGGAGGGAGTGGTGTGAGTTACATGAGAAATCTGACATCTCACCTGTAATCTGTAAACTGCTGAAACTGATGAAGTATGTCACTGTATCTGAGGGAAGTGAGTGCAATTAGGACTGATTTTAGTCACACTTCCCTTTAATCGGTGTAATCATTAAGCTTTAAAGGTGGAGGTTTTTTTTTGCAGCAGTGTTCTGAGTAAACTAATTGTGGACGTGTCCAGTAGGTAGGTAGTGGTCCTTTAAAATAAAAAAAAAAAAAAAGATAGTGTTAATTGAGCTGGTGGTGAAGTTTTACAAACACATGGAATGGCTAGGGTGCCCCTGAGGAGAGGTTTGGGAACTGAAGTGATGTTCTTCTAATCTTCCAAGGTTTCAGTCACTTTTTGGAGAAGAGAAGAAATCCTTGTTACTTATGTCACTGTTAATTTGCATGTTTTAACGTTACTCTGCTTTTTTTATTCTGAGCAAAAATGCACGTGCTACCCAGATAAATAGCTTTTAACTTTTTTACTTATAATTTTTTTGACTCTCTGAGACTTTTGCACAATACTGTGTGTGTTTATATATATATATATATATATATATATATATATATATATATATATACACACATACACACATTTATATAAATATATATATAAAAAAAGTAGAGCATGATGTCTATGTGTGTCTCCTGTTCAGTAGCTTTTGCCAGAGTACACAGTTTGCCAAAGGGGAGAATGTGGTGTAACAGGTTAAAACCATATCACAGATCACTGAGGAAGGCAGCATTAGCAAATCCCCAAACTTAAAACGTACCGTGTTCCCCTGGCAATGGCCGCACCTGTTCCATGGGCCTACAGGTGTTCTGTCGTAGCATGGGGCAGAGAAACAGTTTGTGCTGTTACCCACCCAGAGGTGCACCCCAAAGCTTACAGTATTGTAGTTTGAACAGGGCCAGTCCCCAGGAAATCAGTTTGTGTACAGTTTCCTCGCGCTGCTTTCATACTGCCTGTGTTTTGTGATATCTAGTTTTTTAGTACTACTACTCTACCTCATTCTTTTGCTCAAACAGAACTTTAGAAATTTATGCTGCTGATGTCTCCTTACCTGCGTCCATCTGGGGCTGGGTCACTTTACGCAGCGCTACTGACATAAACAAGAGGCACAGGTCACTCTGTAGCTTGAGCAATTTTAAGGGGGACATTAGTAGCAGAAATAAAACCTTCAGCAGTATTATTAAACAGTCCAACAGAAGCGACCCCTTGAATGGCTGAGCAAAGTCTGAATGCATTACATATTTAATCAAGGCAGTGGCTCTGGCGTATGTAAATATATACACACTTACCCATAATGCACCTGTAAGGAATCTGTGGTTCCTCTAATAGTAAACTTCATGTCCAAATAGGTGTGGTGACCATTTGTCTATTAATGGGAATTCTGCTGCCCTCTGTTTTTAACTGCACATATACCATGTGTTCATTTATTTTTGTTTCCTGAACAATATTCTGTTTTCAGAACATTCTATTTGGACACTGTGTATTTTTAAAATGTATTTGTACTATGTTTATTTCACTTGTCATTTGTACTGTCTTTGCACTTTGTCTTGTTTTGCTTCCTACTGGATGCACAAAAATTTCCCGTCGTCAATAGAGTATATCTTATTTTATTTTATTTACTGCCTTAGACCATTAAATGCAATTCTGTGTTTTGCTTCTAGGATGGCGTCCGCCTCTAACACAGGTTACCAGTGTCAATATGGAGACAATTTCTGTGGTGAGTCATAATCATGTCTTTTTCTGACTTGCTTTTCTCTGTGGTTTTCTCACTGCTTGATACTATTATATGGTCATTGCAGAGATGGGTAGTTCAGGACCTGAGAGTAAAAGTCCAGACCAAAATTTCGTTTCAGCCAACCAGTGGAGTATAAAGAGTCACAGTCACTGAGTACTCAATTGGCTGGTGGAAACAAAGTCTTGGTCTGGATCTTTACTCTCTGGACCTGCACCACCCACCTCTGGTAATTTGCATGCTCTACCGTCTGTCATCCTCGCCATGAGTCTATGAGCCATGTTGGCCTTCTCTTGGGGTGTAGTCCCCTGCAACCCTCCGCTAACTGCTCCACTAACCGCTCTGTCTGTAGCGATCCGCGTGTATGAGCAGGAAGTGATCGTGGTGCCCATCGTCCTCCTCATGAGCTTCATGGTGACTCTCATCTTCCTGCTGCTGCTGCGTTTTTGCCCCGAGAAGGTGAATTGGCTGCAGCGGCACAGCCACGCCAACGGCCCCCAGCAGCGATCCAGGAGGGAGCGGCAAGGCATCGATGGTGAGGGTGCCTGCGGGTACGAAAAGTGGGGAAAAAATGTTTATACATGTATATCTGAATAGTGAGTATAAATTTCCTTAAAATAAAACAATTCAGCATTAGAATATATGCAAATGAACAGTAACGATAAAAAATTCCAAGCATTTCATCTATTCCCCAAAGCCACTGACATCTTGTAGGATGGTTAGAAGAACAACTCTCCAGTTCCCAAGCCTCTCCTCAGGGGCACCTCAGTCATTCCCTGTATTCACTCAATCAGTTAAATTAATTAGTTCAATAACTTCATGAGGTATTGATTAGCCAAACGTAATATGCTTGTGGGCCGATCAGCAAATTCATGGGTAAATTAGATGGTTACTATAACTGTTCTTAGCGGCCGGTAGTTCAACAAGTAGGGCATTGCAATAACAATGCAGAAGTTGTGGGTTCAAATCCCCGGGGGCACACATAAAATTATGACCTTTCTCTCTACTGTAAATCACTTTGGATAAAAGCCTCAGATAATTGATGTAAATAGTGGGGTGACTTTAGCAGAGGTTTTGAAATGGCTACGTTTACACACTTTGATAGGCATAATATCATAGTTATAGACCCACATGAGTATCAGTTAAACATGACAAGGCATTTTCTTTGGCTGTCTTTGCACAGTACTGTACTTGCTCAATCAAGCCGTTGCTACAGGCCGTCTAAACCGCACGACTGTCCACATAGCGCATGTCTTTAGCATTCTCCTGTCTGTGTCTACAGCTCCCATAGGACTGAACCCTCTAGAGCATGAGACCATCGCTTTGGATGGCCCCACCTACTCCACCTTCATTCCGTCCCCTCAGTCAGACCCCACCCCTCAGCCTGTCCTCCCAGAGTTGCCTAGACAGAGGCTACCTGAGTCCTTCAGCGAGATCTCCACTGTGCCATTCACCTTCTCGCTGAACGCAGATGAGTCTGTCTCTCTGTACCGCGCCAGGATGGACAACAGAGATGTGGCTCTAAGAGTCCTCAAAGGTGACTAATGCAGTTTCTGCATGCTCTCTACATTATTCCTCCACAACTAGCTCTGCTGCCAACTAGCTCAGCTGAAAGTGAATTGAAACAGACCCACTTCCCAAAATAGACTGAAGGTGCACCTTGAAGACAAGAGCACACTAAGTCTGCATTAGATGCTAACAGGTTGTTATGAAATACACTGGAAATAGCGTAGCACTGCTAATACTTCTTCATGGCATTCTTTGTTATTGTTCATCTCATGCGGTTCCCCCTAAGTGATAATCCCTACTCTATGTCAGTCCTGTATCCCTCACCAACACCACGCACTCCTTTCTCTCCCTCCGCCATCCCTCTACTCCCCAGAGTCTGCCAGTGCCAGTGAACGGCAGAACTTCCAAGGCTTTACCTCCTTTCTGTGGCAGTTGGGCTCACACCCATTCCTGCCAACCTTGCTGGGCACCGTCACGCTGCATGCCCCGCTCATCACCGTTGTGGAGGAGCTGCCCAACCGGGACCTACTTGGCTTCCTCTGGAGGTGTCGGCAGGTGGGGGCAGGGTTCGGGGGTTGGGGGG
>JAAGVU020000129.1:20866237-20884046 GCA_011763525.2 Mormyrus iriodes
GGGCAAGTGCACATGCTGAACTGTGGCTCTGTCTGAACGGAGCATACATACCGAGTTGTCGTTGACAGGACAATGTGAGTCAGGAGGCCCCATGTGACCTGACAGAGAAGCGTATATTCACCATGGCAACCCAGGTGGCATCTGCTCTGGTGAGTCCCAACGCCCCCCAACCCCCTGGGAGCTGAATGGTGCCCCAGCCGCCCTAAATTCTGGCATAAATTCTTCCCAATCCAGGATCACCTTCACAAAAAGTGTGTTGTCCATGGAAACCTTGGGGCCCGGAGTGTGCTTGTGGGCCAGGATCTGACAGCCAAACTGTGGGGGTTGAGCACAGCATACAGGAAAACTCAGGGTATCCCACCCCCCAATAACAGCGAGATTAAAAAATGGCAGGCTCCTGAGGTACTGGCCAGGAGGAGCAGCTCTACTCGCAGTGACGTGTAAGTGGCTGAAACAATGAGTAGAAAGCACAACGCTGACAGTGGGTTAGCCCGTGTCAACCTGGGTCAGCCTGGGTTAGCCTGTGTCAGCCTGGGTCAGCCTGGGTTAGCCTGTGTCAGCCTGGGTTATCTTGGGTCAGCCTGGATTAGCCTGTGTCAGCCTGGGTCAGCCTGTGTCAGCCTGGATTAGCCTGTGTCAGCCTGGGTTAGCCTGTGAGTCTGCAACAGTAACAGCCGTATTTTTTCCCCTCAGCTGGTCTTTTGGCGTCTTGCTGTATGAAATGGTGACTCTTGGTAAGTTAAATGTCCTTTCTCTTTGTGACAGAGGTTGAGGTGCAATATACCAGGGTGTCATGAGCCCAAATTAATCCATGAACTTGAAAGTTGAAATATAGCATAGACTTGTGTCTTCTTTAACCGAACAATACAAAGGGGAGTGTAAAACATAATCAATAAAGCTTAAACATTAAAGGGTAGTGAGCAAACCTGTGTGAATTCCCAACCTACACACACTGTGGGAAGAGGTCGCAGTCTTCCCCATCTCTCCCAAATTCATCAAACTCACTGCATTAGCTGAGCATTTGTAGGTGTACAGCAAAAGGTCATCTATACTTGAGTCCCCTTGAGATTGTTCCACCTTCTGCCAGCAATACTATATGGACAAAAGTATGCAGACACCCCTGTTAATCAGAGGAATTTCCTATTTAATCCACACCCACTGCTGACACAGATGTATAATTAAGCACATAGTTATGCAATCTTCTGCAACAATCATTATAAGCAGAATGGGTGGTTGTACAGGAGAGGTTAATGATTTTCCACTTGGCACCATCACAGGACACCATCTTTCTAATAAGTCAGTTCACCACATTTGTCTTGCTAGAGCTGCCCAGGTCGGCTGTAAGTGAGGCGAGTTCAGCTGTGAAGTGGTCGGTCACACAAACTCACAGAAAGGGACCTGATCACCCAACATCAATACCAACCTGAAAGGCATCTAATGGGAAGCCTTCACAGATGAACACAGGATATTACAGCAACAAAGTGTGACCAACTTCATATTAATACCCGAGGTTTCGCAACGAGATGTTCGATAAGCTGGTGTCCATGTACTTTTGGCCATATAGTGTATAGTTTACATACATTTAAAATACATTCAAGATATGTTTTATCTTGAATGGGTTTGCTGAATACAGGCTAAAATATATATTGAGCCTCTTGGTAATGCATATTTCTAAAACCAGTACTCGGGGTGCCCAGACAGTCCACGTTTTTGCTCCCCGGTAGGGAGCTGGGAGAAAGCAAAAACATGGACCCGTCTGGGAAGCACACCAGTATTGTCAATAAACATGCTGCTGAAATGGCCTTATGAATGGGCTGGAGATTTACAGGGTTAGGGTTGGCTCACTAGGCATGGAGTCGTGTGCATAAGAGGTGTATGGCGGTGAAAGTTGCATGTTTCCAAATGGCCGTGGGTATATGTTTTAAAAATCTAAGGAATGATTTCCAAGAAAAACCAAATATAATTTTGTGTGGGGAACAAGCCTGAAAAAAATGTCATTTTTAATGTGATATAATGATTTCTGAGCTGCGATGATGTGTAATGGAACGTATTTGGGTGTGAGGCTGTGAAAGACTTTCTCACAATGCCGGTGACAAGGAGCCATTGCTTGCCACCATCCTGTCGCAGGGGACGCCCCGTTCGCAGACGTGGCGGTAAATGAGCTCCTGCAGCACTTCCAGAGAGGGAAGACGCTGAAGAGACCGGCCCACTGCCCCAGCTCACTGTAAGCAGCCGCAGACACAATCCTGTCACTATTTGGTGTAACACCCTCACAACACAAAGCTCTTGACAAAGAACTAACAAGAACTGCTTCATACACGGATGTGACAGTTCAGGGAATGTAGCAATAAGTCGTGATGGAAGTTTGATGACAAAAAATACCTCTGTGGGTTTAATGCCCCACCCCCCCCAGCATATAAACCTTATACATGTTTTAGGTTTTTGTGTGTAGGTTTAGACTGAAGTGGCTGTTATCTAGCCATTACCCTGCTTTAGGTCAGGACCTTAAGTGAATTAGAAAACTATTCAGGTACATATTACCACAAATAGCATTGTCCTGAAGACATGTATAATGACAGATTCTGTTACCTTGCCTTTCTCAGTTACTCCATCATGAAAACCTGTTGCCAATGGAAAGAGGAAGACCGTCCTACGCTGGTTGAACTGAGCCGCAAGCTCCAATCTGGAGAGAAGTCTGCCAATGACCGGGCTGTCCTGCGAGTACCTGAGCCAATCAACATCGAGCGCTACCTGCAGGAGGCCGGATATGTGGAAGATAACAGCTACAGTGTTCTTTGATAGATGGTAGAGCTTAGCCTTTCACACATAAGGAATAAGCACTGAGATTAGCAGATTGGGATAGGTGTGCAAGTAAATGTATATATGTGAGGTGTTGTCAGGGTTACAAATTGTGTGTAAAATAAGATTAATTATAAAATAATGCTATTTTATGATAAATTATGAAGAATAATTATTGGTATATATTTTTCCCCTTCTACGAAATTCCAGTGGTTGGATGCTGCTGAATGTGTCCTTGCTCATTATTTCAGGCTGGTTGTAGTTAGGGATACGATTTGGGCAAAGCAGGGCCCCGTGTATCCCGGCACACAGCCACAGCCGAGGCCCACTAAACAGGCCTGCACAGGCTGACACGTGACCTTTGACCCGGATCGGCTCCCTTCCGCATGCGCTGACATGTCCTACTTAGCATGTCATGTCACTCCTGTCAAAGAGTGAAAAGTCATCATCATGCTTAGTTTCTAATCATTGCTGATGATATAGCAGGAACATATTACCTGTATTTGTCTAATTTTCTTTCATAAAATGATGGGAGAATCAATCACAGGTTTGGACAGCCAAAGCAGACGAATGACTGTATATGACAGGAGTCTCAGATTGTGTCCTATCAATAAAGATTTTGTAAGTTAGGTTAAGCCCGCAAACTGCTGGTTATGGGATGCACTGTGGGGGCCCAGGCGTGAGCGTTGTGAATCAGTATGCCTGTGTGATTTATTGTTAAGCTGCTACCGCTTGAAGTATTACTGAAATGAAGACAGCATGAGAATGCACAAATAATAAAAATTATTTTTAAAAGCCTGAAAATGTGAATCTCTCTCATCTATGGTTTAAAGGCTTAAAAAAAACACCCCATCAGGCATAATATCCATTAACAGTCTTTTATTTCTAGAGCCATAAGCAGCAGGCTAATCAACATGTAGATACTTTAGCAGAAGATTAACAATGATAATTGTTTTCGTAGATCAAAAATGCGAGAATAACAAAATACTGTTTTAGTAGATTAAAATGGCTATAAACCAGAGCTCGTTTCTGTAAAAAAAAAAAAAAAAAAAAAAGTAATTCAGTCATACTTTTCATTCCAGTCTATTTGGAATCACAGTTGTCTGTCCACCAGTGTATAACAAAAAATTCACATAGAATGATGGACAATGTAGTTCACTGTATGCTTTGGAACAGAGGAATCTGATATTGCCATTTTTGAATTCTAACACTATGTTACTTCACTAAAGCACCACTGAAACAGTGAAAAGGCAACTCTGACTTCAGATGTTTTAGTCAACTAACAAATAACGATGATAATGATCTCCTTCCTTCATTGCATACGCACATAGATGGTCAAACGTGGGTACTGCTTGTTGAGAAACAGGCACATATACGGACAGCCAGCCCTTGACTCTCCCCTCTCACAAATACACATTCAGAATTCTGGCATTACAGTGACCTTTTTTCGGATACATTACTGCCGTCTTTCACAAAACACAGAAAAAAAGACATTCAGCATCCATAGAATGGAGTCTAAGCCCTTACGCTATCTTCCTCCTCCTTCTGTCATACCCCCCTCAGCCCCCAAAGAGGTGTGGTGCGGCCCGCCCAGACAGGTCCTGTCAGTTTCTCAGTCTCTCAGGCTGTTGATGGAGGCGCAGATCTTGAGTGCGGGCCCCAGCTTGATGTTCATGGTGGACATGAGGTGCTCCTCCCTCAGCAGAAGTAGGGCCTGACCGTCGATCTCCTGCGAGAGGAACTGAGCCGCCAGGTCCTCACAGCCTGATGGACAGGAGAAGAGAGGAAGAGCACTGTGAACAAGGTCCTTCTGAAGCGTTACACAAATACAGTGATTCCCAGTACATCTGACCACGTCTAGAACTGAGGCAGGAAGGGCACATTTTATACAACACAGCAGCTGGGTGGGGGGCGTCCGATCACCATGCAGAGAATTATTTACTATGTTGAACTTGGAGTGTGCTGCAAAAACAGGAACAGCCTGACTCTGAGGCTGTACAAACAGACTCAGGAGACCCAGCTGGTCAGTCTGAACTTTTCCCTGGCTTCTTTCTGCCAACGAGCTTTTTTTGTCGTTAGAAGGTAATGGACTCCTTTGCGCTTAAAGAATTTTATTTTCATATCAATAACTGTGCTTATACCCATCCCATATATGGAAACCCTGATAGATCTGGTTTTTGGATGAGCCTCTTTGTGACAAGGGGGATGAGACATGGATATACAAAAAGTGACCAGCAATGCATTGTGGGTAAATGTTCAACCTGGTACTGATTCGACATTTTGGAACTAGCATCACTAATTAGGGAAAAAGACAGAGGGGCACAGAAAACCCACAGATGGTGTATTTCAACAAAGAGGTATCTCTATCCAAGAGGGACACGCATAATAAGAACAGGGCAAGAAATTAAATAATACATCAAACACTAAATCAGGGATACCGACAGGAAACTCACCTTGCAGAGATGAGATAAACTGACACACTTCCTCCACGCTCCAGTGAGAAGGGCTCCCAGATAGGAACTGGGCCCCATCTAGCGAGAGGCCCCCGGAGGCAGGCCCTTCCAACTGCGGCCTGCAATGAGCTGGCCGAGGGACAGAAAACGACGAGCCTGGAGACAGAGAAAGGGAGTCTTCTTCCTCTTCCTCCTCGCAGCTGGAGACATCTTCAGAGCGGCTGGACTCTGATCGACACTGCGGGGTGGGGGGGGGGTATTAGAAACGAGCTCCTAGGCAATTAACACCAAGGTAAGCGTAGGCAACAGTGAGTAACAACACATTAACAAAAGGGCAGCCCTGCAGCTCAGAATGGTGCCAGCAAGGACCCCGTCATCCTCAGGTCGGGCACCGTTTAGGGCAGCCATTGCACAGTGGATCCCTCCTACAAGCTCACCCTGCCCCTCCCCCTGACATCCCCCCCCCCCCCCCCACATCCCCGCTGCACGCTTAGCAAAGAGTGCATAGAAAAGGAGACACGCATACACACACACACACACACACACACACACACACACACAGAGCACACGTTACCAGGGATGCTCACACACCTTAACAGGCAGGTGTCTCCCTGCTATTTTGGCACTGGCAATTTCTGAACTGCTTCTGCGAGGACCCCTGCGCCTCAGGATGCCATCTGGGCCTGTGGGCCCCCCAGCCACACCCCGCAGAGCCCGGCCGCGCCGCGAGCGGTACTGGTGGCTGCAGCTCACGTTGTATCTGCAGGGGGAGGGGCCACAATGTACAGCCATCAGCAGTTCAGTAATGATAGAATGCCACCTGGCTGCCCCTGAATCATAAGGAAGCAATTCCATAGCACGGTCCTTCTGCACCCCCTAGTGGAGAATAAATAAACTACAACCATTCTACTTCTTGCAAAATCCAGTAAAAAATCTAATCAGACATAAGGGTGTCCCACAATCATATAAACCATAAATGCACTGATACTACTGATAACTACTGATACTGTAGCGCTACTATTTCAAACCCAATTTGGAAGACCAACCAGCCGTTCAAACCCCATCTAAAATGAATGGAATATTCCAATGGAAATGCTTCTAGGGTCTGAAAACAACCAGATGTTGTAATATCCTACTTGGAGGTTGTTACACTGAAGACTTTCTATGTTTTTACTGTTTGTTTTCTACAGGTGAAACCACAGTCCATTTGTTCACAAAATGTGACACGTGAATTAATAATACGTTACACACCACTATAACGACGTATGTTGAGAGTTAATTTCTTGTCATACCATAAAACAAAAGCGATCATGCGTGCAGTACTGTGCAAATTTTCATTTTCATTCGCTGTCAAAGGAGCCTTAAGGCTGAAAATGTAACGTTTCACAATTAGTGAGTGACTAACAGGAATAAAAATGATTAGTAGTAGTGCTGGGTTGTATATATTGATTCTTATCACCATGCCAGCAACTAGGGCTGTATTCATGGCGAGAGCAAACAGGTACTAAATCAGCGACGAGCCAAAAAGGTAAAAACTGCACAAATAACTGCAAAACACTACAGTTAAAACGGTAGCCAGGATTGTTAAAATACTGAGGTCACAGTGTTAGCCATACCTAGGTGTGAGGCCCGTAATGGATTGTGGTTATTCAAGATGCAGGAAAAAATACCAAGGATTTGACCTCAGTGTCCTCAATGGTCAATACGGCCATGAGTTACAACAATCTAAATAAGACACTTAATTAAGATTAGCTTGCAATAAAAAAAATCTAAAAAAGCCTCTGGCTAGACTTTACTAAAAACCTCTTTTAAAGAGTTAGTTAAATGGTATCTCTGCCTAAGGGATTCAGCCTGGTGTGCCCAATACAACAACTAGTATAGATGACCTGGTGCCATCCATTTTTAAAGTTTCATCATCTTTCCAAGAATCGGACTGATTTCTTAAAGTTTGTTATTAATCGTTTCATCCCACTCAGCTTGCTATATTTTCATTACACCAGACAAAACTAGAGGCTTGAGATCTGAAGGCGGTATGAGTCACTGCTGTATATCCGAGTTAGTCGT
Organism: Mormyrus iriodes; assembly: GCA_011763525.2. Lineage (NCBI taxonomy): Eukaryota > Metazoa > Chordata > Actinopteri > Osteoglossiformes > Mormyridae > Mormyrus > Mormyrus iriodes. Next base: position 20,873,554 of record JAAGVU020000129.1, read on the forward strand.
GCAGATGGCGGCAGTAGTAATAGTAACCGTACCTCTTGGCACAGGTCATGGAGCAGAAGCGCTTGGAGCCCCGGAACTGGTTCGCTGGAGCAAAACCTTCACAGTATTCACACTTCATCACTGGGGGCAGGGGTGGGATAAGGAGTTACATCCGGGAAGTACAGAGGGCCCCAGCTGGGCTCGTGTGCTTGGCTTACACATGTGCTTGCCCTTTATAGATCACAGACACTCACCTGCAGGAGACTCAGACTCCGTCTGGCCTGCAGGTGGTACGGCCGCTGCCAATGTTTCATCAGATCGATCCTTCACTGGGCCGGTAACCTGTCAATCGGCAAGTGGTTACCATGGCTACTGGGGCCACTCACCTTGACAGTCCAGGTCCAGTTCCTCTCCAGATAAAGAACTTACTGGAAAGGGCTCTGCACCTTCCTGGATGACAAAGCCCTCAATTAGGTGAGTGAGGACCTGGGGTTTGACCACAGCCTGGGGAGGAGGGCCCTTCTCCTGTCCACCTCCTGCTCGACATGTAGAAAGGGACAGGCTGGATGGAGTGGTTGTAGTGCCGGGGGCTGAAGAGGAATAAAAAAAAAAAGTGGTCATGAGAAACCGAGTAAGTGGCAATCGTGTGACTCCTGTATTTTAATTTTCAGTGATACTGCAACTTGACAGTATTGTATCAGCAACACAGAACCCCTGCCCCCTTACCTTCATCAATAGCCGGGGTCAAAACAGGAGGGGATAGCTCCCTGGCCGGAGGGGTGGAGACGGGGCTGGGCCCCACCGCTGACACGTTTGCATCGGACTCCGACTTCCTTTTCAGAGAGCCAGCTGCCGGTTTCCCCTTCAGACCACAAGTGACATGATAAGTCGGGCTTTTAAATGCACATGCTCATACCTGTTAGCCGGAGTCAGTTATACAAGGTAATTGATGGACAGTGTGAACTACACTCACCTGCATTTGAACAGACTGCACATGCACTGGATCTCCACTAGGAGGCACTGCCAGTGACAGGGTAGCCTGGGTGTCCAAAGGGTGGGCGACAGAGAGGCAGGGAGCAGAAGAATTGGAGGCGGATGGCGAGGTAGAGGTAGAGGAGGAAGAGCGAGCTGGATTTAGCACAGGACCCTGAGTGGCAGGCAGGTGAATCTGAGAGACCTGGGTCAAAGGCAGCGCACTCTGGGGTGACTTTAGGCCCGCACTGGTGCCTCCACCTACCCCCAACCCCCCTCCTGTGGCCACAGAGGTCACCTTGCTCACAACATTAGAGTTGGTGGTGTTATTCAGAGACCCGCTATCCTGGGTACAGCAGTTACGGGCCTGCGCCAGAGCCAAAGCCTGTGAGTTTCCTAGAGAACCCTGCCTGGCACCCACCAACTGGACAGGGACGTGCGGCGGCAGGTGACTAGTACTGGACTGGGGGTTGCTTGGTGGTGCGGGTAGAATTGGAGGGGGATGCCTTGAGGGAAGCTGGAGGGGCAAGCGGAGGCCTTGGACAGTTTTCGGCTGAATGGGGACAGGGCCAGAAGTATGGGCCATTTTCTCAGAGCTGATGTTAGTGTTTGTTTGCTGGAGTGGTTGAACCACCAGTGTCTGGGTGTTAATATTAGGTTTGGGCCCTGCAGGGCTGGCAGGATACCCTTGGGACGGGGCCGGGGTGTTGGAAGTCGGAACCAAGATGTGAGTCGCTGTGGTAGCCGAGGTAACCGTGGTGACAGCACGCGCTTGACAGAAACCAGATGTAGAGAGAAGAAGCTGAGAGAGTGGAATGGATGGAGAAGGGGAGGAAGAAGGTGGAAGGGGAGGGGCTGGCGGGGGGGCCATGCTGGACTGGGTTCCTGTTTTGAGGTTCATACTGGGAAGAGTGGGAGTGGAGGGCTGGGTGTAAGAGGGCAGCTTAGCGTGCATTTGCTGCTGCCCTGCGGTCTGCTGCGCAGTCTGGGGAAACTGCTGTTGCGGCTGTTGAACCATAGAGTAGGCGGCTGAGGACCCATGCGAAAAAGAGAAAAGGATGGGGGAGACATCAGCTTAGGAGCCCTCAGCATGCCCTCTGAGCACATCACCAACGCTGCTTTAATGACACACGTGCTACAAAACATGTTCTGGTTGTAGAATTTTAACCATTTAATTAATTAGAACAGGAGGAATTTAGAAAATGAAATGCATTAATGATGTCATCGAGTGAGACTCCTGTTCTCTTTCTACCTGCGTCCTTCCTGTCAGGGCATTCTGTCTTCACTGTAGCAACTTGAGAACTGGAGACACAGCGGAGGGCCAGGTTCTGGACCTGGACGGACAGACGCACGTCAGAAAACGAGGAGAGTGATTCTTCAGACAGTGAGTCTCGCGAATCTTCTGGAAGCGCACATACCTGGTCGCTATCGGACTGGCTATTAGAAGAGGTGGGAGTGACTTCGTGTTGCTGATGTTGCTGTTGGGGCTGTTGTTGGGTGACTGTTGCTACAGCAGCTGTTGCTGTGCCAGATGGCATGAAGATAAGCTGCGAGGAGAGAGGTGTCCTAAGAGAGCGATTTACCTGGTAAAGGATGGAAGTCAAACAGTTAATAAAAACAACATAAGATATAATAACACAAACCTCATGCTACTTTAAATGCCAAATGAAATTTTAAATGCTTAAAATGGAATGCTTTTTTGATCACTGTAAACTTAAGGCTTGTATAAAACCTTCGAGAGATATTAAAATTTCAAAGAAGAGAAAAAATGAAACTTTGAACTCACTCTAAGGAACATCTGGCCCTGTCCAGCTGTGTTTCCACCCAGCAGTACCGACTGACTCAGTGCTGATGATGTCGTAGAGGAGGCGGGGCCAAGGGGCCGGGGATTGGTCATGGCTCCCCCTCCCGAAGAACTTAAATTCACCTGCGATATTAACTTTACGTTAGACAGAAAAGACTTAGCCTAAACCTTTGTGACAAGAAGCCATTTTAATATTATGTCTGCTCTCTAATTATTAAAGCAGCATAATGCGAGACACCTAAGCTTTAATTTCTAAACACTCCCTTATGTGATCAAAAAGCAACTTCAAAACCTACAAGTGAATCTCATGTGACCAAATTAAAACTAGCGCACATCAAAATCAGCCTAATGAAGAAAGATTCATATTCCCGGCATAGCAAGACAGATGTTTGGACGCACTGTGCAGTGAGCTGTACTGGTGGCCTGGGAAACACTGTTACTGGGGGAACTGGACTGACGGCTGGCTGCGAGGGTGGCCTGGCGAGAGGGAGGCACAAGGAGCAGAAGAAAATCAGTGTTCAAACAGGATCCTCCAAGGGTGTCAGCTGCAGATTCAGAGGTGCCTAAAAGTGCAGTACCGGTACCTGTTGCACGGCGGCAAGGTTCTGGAGCTGGGCGCTATTAATCTGCTGCTGCAGCATCAGTTGCTGAAAGTACTGGGCCGCATTGGGCTGCCTCTGCAGGGCCTGGAGAGCCTGTATCCAGCAATGAGAACAGCGGTTATACTTGGAGGCCCTATTTTTCATATTGATCAGGCTGTTCCCGAAAAAGGACATGGAAGCTTCCCAATTAATGCTTAGTGTAGCATTAAGACAGTACTTGGAGTTTGTGTAAGGAATTAGCCGCTACTAAATCAACATACGCGGCACTACGTACATGTGCTCTACATCTGATCAAGTTTCTATGTCTCACTCTGGCGACATTATATTTTTTTATTACTGGCTTCTCTTCCTGTGAGATGCTTTAGCAATATCACTGGTCTCAGGGTAATTTGCTAATGAGGCTAATAAACAAAAAGCCCATTAAATATTCACAGTTTAGGGCTGATTTCTAAGTCGACCTGCACAAAGTGGTCACTCCTCACCTTATTCATCATTATTAATAAGCTTGTTATTAGCCTTCATATAAACTCAAGAGGTGGAACCCTGTACTTTATAACAAATAACCACAACAATCAAGGTGGACACTTAATTAGTCTGTTACAATTTTATTAAATACTTCCATCTATCAGCCATACATATTCCAACTGCTGATCCGGGCATTTTTGATTACGATTCTGGGTGGCCAATCCTGACAATATGTTAGGGCATGACAACTACCTATAAGGCGAAAGAGACACTACAAGGGGGAACATAATATAGATGTATAGACCCACTGACCTGTACAGCCTGTCTCTCATACAGAGACATTTGAGATATCTGGGGTGGGCGAGAGTTTCCCCCAGATGGAGTGTTTCCATTAGCAGAACCTGCATTCTGGTCCCCATCAGTCTCCATCCTGAATGGAGAACAAAGCTGCCAATCACATGTTCACAAAAAAAAAAAAAAAAAAAACCAAAAAAAAACTGATTTGGGGGAATACTCGGTAATACCATGGAGGCAGACGGCTATTAGGTGTACAAAGCAAAGTCCTCAAAAAAGACCTTATCCTTTTTTGATTCTACTATTTATCATAACTTTATTGGAACCAATGATGGATAGTTAGACGGTAAGCTTCCCCCCCAAAAACACACAAACAAAAATAAATAAAATAGAACTTGTCTATCCATAACACACAGCTACAATAAATTTCTGGACATTAAATCAAACTCAGCACTTGAAACGGGGCACAAATAACAAATTGCTATTTCTGCAATCATATGCAATACATCAATATATCCATAAATTTCAGTACACTAAAATGCAGTCACAGTCCAAATGTCGATAAATAACGGATGATTTAGCTCGCGACTACTCAATTTTATCTGAGAAGTTAACGAAGTAGAAAATGTTAGCTTAACGGATCCCCAGTGGTCGTAGTTTAGCTACTTTATTTACGAAGCAGTGAAATTTATTGCAACAGTCCGTTTCATTGACCAAAATAATTACAAAGCGAGTTGTACCGCGATTAAAATCCCTTAACGCCTTAGCTACTCTGAATGCTGCTTACGTGTAGCACTCACATGCTCCAAACAACAATTAAAGGTAAATAACAGCGTTACTATAAAAACTTTCATATGATATTAATATCTACTCCTATTAATAAATATCATATTGTAAACAGAAAAGGCGCGCTTGCGGCTAAAATACAATCGCTATTATCAGTTCGCAGTGGCAATATACATTTCTTTTTAATAGTTTTGCAAGAGCCAAGAACAGTATTCCCATCAAGTCCTTTCTGGATATACATACGTCTATTTCCCCCCTCCTTGTGTAATAGTTTTCTGTAGTCGTTTGTTTATGTTTTCATATATTTCGCTACCGTGCTCCTAATAATATAAAAATCCGCGATTCTGCTAATGGACAAAATATTCCGCCTCCTTTTCTGGCGTCTGTCTATGTACTTCCGGCGCAGGCTGATGACGTCTAATAGCCGCGAGGAAAGACGCGCATAATAATAATATAATAGTAATAAAATAATAATAATAGCTAATAATACTAACAATAGTTAATAACACCGACTATTTCGTAAGCGTAGTTAGACTTCCCACTCTTCCGTATATTACGGGGTCGTCCCGTTTTCAACAAATCCTGGGGCGATTTCCCCGTATTTTCGTATACATTTATCCCCCCCCAAGGAGTTCTTGCTATATCATTTTATCAAATTCATTAATTTAGGGACGTTTACGACTCATTTATTCACATTTGAAACTAGAATATTATTCAGCACTTGGTATATGTAATAAAAATATGGTAAAATGAAAATATACAATAGCCTACATAAAACGTTTTTTTGGATTAGATGTCCTATGGAAGGAAAGCAACAACTAAGCTGAAACTTATAACTTCTAAGAAAAGTCCTAAAACCCGAAGAAGTTTCTTAATTTAATTTAATTTCTTTATTGACTATGTTATATTATTATTAATTTTAATTGCTAAAAAAGGCAAATGTTCTTAATGTAAGAAGGTGAACAACAAAAAGGGTCTTCAGACTTCTCAGAGGACCTCACATAAACTGCTTATACTTCTGCTCTTGCAAAGAAAGTCCAGCAGCTCTTGTATTTCTAAAGAAAACTAAGAAAAGCTGAGTTTGCAAGCCACGTTTTCACAAACTTCTCCAGAGCGGTAATAGAAAGCCCCCTGACCAGCAGCATCACAGACTGCCATGGCAACCACACAGCAGGCCACTGCAAGGCTTCACAGCCTGTGATAAAAAAAACCTATGAATACATTATTGGTGCATTGCTCCCAGAATTTAGTGTAGTCAGTAAAAGGGGGTGTCTGAAGAGAGCAAGTTGGATCAACAAGGGCAACACACGCTCCAGCCATGAGCTCTTTTTCCTTCTGCCATTGGATCGTTCTAATGCTGAACTCCTCATAAAGAACACAGTATGAACACCCAGCCAAACTCCTGCCATAAATATATATGACAACCAGCCATAATGTTAAAACCACTGACAGGTGAAGTGAATAACATTGATTTTATTGTTACAATGGCACTTGTCAAGGGTGCCATTGTTTATTAGGCAAATGAGTAGCCAGTTCTTGAATTTGATGTGTTGGAAGCTGGAAAAATGGGCAAGTGTAAGGATTTGAGTGACTGACAATGGACAAATTGTGTAATATTATTACTATGTGTGATGTTTGCACAATGACAAGGAAGCTGACTTTGAAACTGTGCACCCTCAGGATCCTATTCATGCAGAACGTTTGGGAGGGTAAGGAACTAACTCTGAACAATTGCACTGCTCCACTGCTTCCCTGGACTAACAGTTTTGTTACCTGTAATTTAATCTTTTTACTTTCATTTTTTACTTTATATTGCTTTCGTTTCTACTATTCGGCACTGATGGATTTCTGTAGAATAAAAAACTCAGTATATTCAATATTAAAGTACAATAAATGGAAATAAATATAAGTTGAGGAAGGAAAGGAATATCAGAAAAGAAAATGAGGGGAAAGGCTCTAAATACTAATACACTGTTTTGTGCAGTGCAGACATGGCTGCAAATGTGGGCAGAAAACAAGAGGTCTTAAGGAGGGGGAGAGGTGTAAGAGGCAGGGGAGTGGATTAAAGCAAGGGAATGTACCAGGCCAGAAATACAGATACAGCTCCCAAACAAAGGTCTATATAAACACAATTCATGTACGTGAAGAAAATTAAGTGTCCTCAAACGTTAAGATTATAAATGGTTATAAGGCATAACAACTGAACTTCAGCTTCAGGATTCTTCTGATAATCTCTAATAATCTAAAATACACTGTTGTGAGGTATTATATACAGTGCTCACAGAAGGTCTCGGGATGCTTGCTCAATTCAGTCAAAATATTGCAATTTTTTTGGTTTTATGACAAAAATTATATATATATATATATATATATATATCACATTTAAAAGAGTAGTTGTAAGTAAACATTCATTTCAAGTAATAATAAATTGAAACCATAATTAGTCAATAGAAACCATAATGTCAGCCAAAGAAATAGTTACTTAAAATGTCTGTGTGGAAGATATGTGTAGATATGTTAAATATTGCTTGTCAATGGACTTTTGTTACGAAACAAATATATTTGCAACATTTTTACAGAATTAAACAAGCATCCCAAGACTTTCTGTGAGCACTGTATGTCATTTGCATCATTTATGTATGTCATACAATATTCTGTATGTCATTTAGCATCTGCTAAATTATTAAATGTAAACATAGAGTAAAACCATCTCTAAAGGAAGGGATCTTAACTTGTTTGTTGCCATGGACTCCTTTGGCAGTCTGATGAAACCTGTGGACTCCTTCTCACAATGATCATGAAAAAATCCTTGATCCCTGTTGGTGACAAAGTCACAGTTAGTGATACTACTGCTGTGGTTTGTGGCCTACATTCATAATTTTGGGAAATGCTAGATTTCAGCTAGAGGTGAAAATGAAGATACATTTTTTGTATCCAAGTCCATGGATCCCTGGTTAAGAATCCCTAAAGCAGTGATTTTCAACCTGGTCCTCAGGGACCCCAAGGCAGTCCGCGGCTGGGACTGTCCACTGCTCTGAAATCAAGAAACTTTGAAACTTTTTTTTTTTAAACTTTTGTAAAAAAAAAAAACAAGACAAACGGTAATTTTCTCCTTTTATTTATGTAAATGCAGCATTTTATAATATCTTACAACCACAACAAGCATCGCCAACCCACTGGCAAGAGGGGCTCTTCCTAGTTACCACTGTCAACAACCTGACATTTCTCAAAAGGTGACAAAAGAGCATAGGGTGTTGTACGGAGAAGTCACACTTTTGACTTTCCTACAACACTACAGCACAGTCCTACTCATTACAGAAGCAAACAGTACAAGGCAGAGGCGTAATCAGATACACACTTTATTCTTTTTCTACTAATCTTGCCTCAAAGGTGAAAACAAAAATAGCCATTTAAATTTGCTTTGAAGCAAACAGTAAAAATAACAGCACTGCTATGGGAATTCACGAATCTCATTGAAGTTCAAACACACCTGCGTTACAGATGACTCTGGACGGTTATGTATCAGTGCCGTTCTTTGGATTCACAGCTATCTATGTGCGACCATATACTTAATTACTCCTGTGGCTTTTTCAAGCTTACAAATATATACACCACAACATAAATGGAAATGGAAAAAAAAGTCATCACCTGTGTATTAGGAATCTTACGGTACTAAAATAACAATCATTATTTCAGTAGCTGCATTTTCTTGCCAAACGTTTAGCCAGTGTCACATTCCTTCTTGAAAAAAATAACGATATATTACAGTTGCAGTTTTTGTTTTTACGGCCATCTGTTTCTTTACATTATGGTCATAACTGTCAATAACAATGCCATAACTTTGTGATATTACATTTGGTCAAATCACAGTTAAACTCTATGTAACAGCACATGGTATATCTCTATTTTCTATGTTATTGGAGTTGGTGCTCTGGCACTATGCATTATAAACTGTATCTGGGAAGTGCAACACTGTTCCATAATATTTAGATATATCTATAACATAACACGAGTCTCCTATCAACACGCTTCTTCATAATATTTATGACTCTTGATTATCCTTTAATGTTTCATATCTTTGAATTCCAAAAAAAGTCGCCATAAACATAAACACCCTGATTTGAATTTAATGAGGTCACATGGGCAGCAAGTGATCGTCTCTCTCTTCTGGCTCCTCCCCCAAAGGCTCAGTGGCCACACCCCGGTAAGTAGGCGGTTCCTCCCGACTGCCCCGGGATCGACACACAAAGTCACACCCATCCTAAATGATGAAAAGACAGACGAGTTTAAAACGCGTCCGTTAACGCCACGGCCACGGGCGGAGATCGTCAACACTTACTGCAGTCAGATTTCCAATTTCCTGCCAGAAGGAGTAGTTGGGAAATTGCTCCATCCCTTTGGCTCCGACAACCAGTCGCTGGTAGAGGAATCCGCCAATCAAATACACCGCCAAACAGGAAAAACCACTGAGGCATGACAAAACACATAAACACAACTCAGAGAAACACCTATACCATTAACAACCCAAAATAAAATAGTAGCTAGTCGGGTCAAGTTGGTTCTTTCTTACACAATCAGCAGAATCGAACCCAAGCTCAGTTTAGAGGATACGGGTGGACAGACGACACTGGAGTCCAGCTCGAACAGATAAAAACAGTCCTTCTCCCTTTCTCTCTCCTCCAGAATTATTGCTAGATCTCCCTGTGGTGGAAGGAGGGGCAAAAAACAAATGAGCAAATAAACAAGTGGCAGGTGAATCATTTTATTACTCAGTTACAGACAGACAGAGGTTCCCCCAGACCCAGCATTGCAAGGGTGCCTGATGGTGCACAGAACCTAAAATGAATAATGTGCCCCCTCAGGTGGAAGTCAGTCAGTCCATGACTGGATCGTGCCCACTCACTAATTTCAGATGCACCCTTAGGCTATGTTTAAATTAGCAGGCTGAAGTGACACAAATCTGTTTTTTTGCCTTAATGTGACACAGATCTGATGTTTTCAGGGCAAGATTTGAGTTACTTTCATATGTGGTCCTACATCAGATACGTATCTGAATTGCGACCATGTCGCATGCATGGGAACGGTCAGATCAGAATTCATGAGGTTTTTTTGCCTATATGTATACGCTGAGAATTTTCTGCTGCTGGTGACACAGAAGACTTGTGCAAAGACATATCATTGTGGGCATGTGTGCCGTTTTGGAGGATAGTTGCATTTACATTACAGTTAGATACAGGTTACTTGTAATTATGAATTTGAACTGTCAAGATAGGCTAACCCGGTCTGAGCGAAAAATCAGAGGCTCGTAATGTGAATGTAGCCTAAGTGATTCTGGCCGGGACCCGTGTAACAACGCATTATGTAATATCTCAACAGAATGTAACAAACTGAATGATGACAACAATAACGATGATAATGATGATGGCCATAATAATAACAGGGCAATGTTCCAATGTCAAATTATAATGTAGTCTATAAATATGTAACTTTTTGTCGAGTTATCACATAATGCGGTATTACATAACACTATGTAACACAAATTTTGTTCCTGGACAATACATGTTATTTCTTAATTGCTTATGTTGTAAAAG
>JAAGVU020000129.1:20884146-20899638 GCA_011763525.2 Mormyrus iriodes
GTTTTAGGCATAACGGGTTAGGAAAACACACTTTGTATCCAGGAACAAAATAAAAATAAAAATTTGTTACATAGTGTAATGCGTTACATGGTGTGTGACAAAACATAATGTAATAACATCGCATTATGTAATGAAAATTTGGTATATTTTGTTATTTCATAATGCGTTGTAACAACCCGGCACCAGGAACTCCTCTTACCGCCAGGACTCCCGGCTTGCAAGAGATCATGATGATGGCCTTCCGGGCTTGGCTGTTGCAGTGCGTCTCGTACTGAGAGCCATTCCCGTAGATCAGCATCACCCAGTCACCTGGAGGACAGGGGTAGGGGGTAAAATAGGATCTGTACTGATATACAGGACCCATAGCGCTATACAGTCTCCACAAAGCAGGAAAAACCCTAATGGTGTCTGTAAAGCAGTGTTTCTCAGCCTGGTCACCCAGGTAGTCCCACCCAGGTAAGGAGCTGGGAAGGAGCAAAAACATGGGCCGTCAGGGGGTCCCCGGGGACCAGGTTGGGAAACACTGCTGTAAAGCAAAAGTGATATACAATTTCACTACCAAAGCCATTCACCACTCAGGCACCCACTTAGCTGATGGCTATACAAAATGTTTGCAATGTTCCCAAAATGTTGGAGAAACACCAAAGCAAACAGCTGCACTTACTGCCACCAATAGCCTCTGTGACGGTGTACTTCCCCACAATAATCTCCTTTGCATCTTTGCCTTTCTGCACGACTCCTCCTCCGGAGATTGTCCCAGCATCACCACACACGCGAAAATGGTACGTGTAGACTTCATCTCCTTCGGTACTCACAGTGAAGCTGAGAGATAGGAGAAGGACGCCCGGTGGAAGGGACACAATATCATATCAGAGGTTAAATAACAATGTGACCATGAATGACTGGACTACAAAAATCTGGGACCCTGTTGTATTATGTAATTCTAAACAGATGTGTATCTGCTATAACACAGTGATGGTGGAAGATGGGATGGGATTTTTGGCTCATACTCACTTCCTATTTGTGAGGGGCTCCAATCTGCTCAGAGCTTCTCTTTCAGCCTGTGAATGCTTCGATTTTGAGACCAGCTTACAGTTGCTTGTGTTGTTGCCAGCTTCCCCATCCTCAATGACGAGGACCAACATAAAAACTAAATACCATGCCAGCATTTTGTGAAATATATACATGGAACCCTGTTGAAAGACGTACGATTACTGCATTACAATGGAATGCATTTAACGACACTTTAAATAAAATAATCTGACGGGACTGAGCAGGACACGCAGCTGCTTCCCAAAAGAAGTGCGAGAAGAAATAGCAAGATTTTTAAAAGCTTTTTAGTCCACATCAGCCTTTATATTATTCAGATCACCCGAAGTGGCTAACGGTGAGCAGAATCGGCGACAGCCACATGCCGCTTACTCCTTCAAAGAGCATGTGGCCCGAGCTAAAAGAAGCGAGCTCATTTCCAACCTACCTCGGCTTTGTCCAGCACGGTTAAGGAGAGCGAACCGATCGTATGTAATCAGGATAAATATCCTTTAGCACTTTGGCTACAGCTAACTGGCTCCTCTAATTACGCCTTACTAACTTAACTGACAGCTAGGGTAGTCACCTCGCTTATCAGAAAATCACGAGCGATGCAATGGTCTAATTGAAAAAATCAGACGTGCTCCGGGGAAGAAAACTCAAGAATCATCTTCATTTGCAGATACTGGCAAACTACAGCGTGCTAAATCCACATAGTTGCCGGTTATATAATATACTTTCACTATGCAGATTATCGTTATTATCCCATGTCAAATCTGAAACGCGGAAGTGAAACTAAACATGGAGGTCATGTGACTGAACTAGGAAATAGTCATTCTTTGGTGCCATGTGACCTACATTGTAGAAGATGAACTTTTTTTTTATTTCACACCTTCATGGGTCCTTCTTAAAAGCCTGAGTCTGTTTATGCAACTGGTTTTACATTTATTTAGTTTGTTGACGCCTTTATTCAAAGTAAAATGCAACTGAGAGAACAGAGTCAGCTAGTTTTTGGAGCAGTTGGGGTAAAGGACCTTGTTCAGGGGTCCAAAGGTGAAATCACAGGATTTAAACCAGCACCATTGTGATCACAACCACAGTGTCCTAGCCCACTCAGCCACATTTTCTTCTCTCAGTTGCTTTGAAATGATTGCTAGCAAATGGACACTGATGAAGATAATGTGCTTGATTAGTTCTCTTCAGTAGTGTATGCTTAATAAGTCATAATTAAAAATAGCGCAAGTGCAGAACTGTCATGTGCAACTACGAACATCTGGGTGGCATCGTGATTTGAATCATACTTAATTTATGACTGCAAACCAGCTGGCGCTGTTTTCATTACCAACACCCAGATATTTGTGAAATATGTATAATCACTGCTTCATTTAACATAATAGGAATAATTTTTGCCTATGCAGATAAAATACTCTTGTATGGACAGAAACATGGTATATTTATTGACAGTAAAGCATGTATACATTGGCAATTACAAGCTGGAAATGTATATATATATATATATATATACACACACACACACATACATATACACATATATACATATACATTAAGCCGTAGAAAAAATTGAGAGTCCTCTATATTTTTAAACAAATCTGGATTTTTTAAATCCTGGTTTAATCATGGTTCTGCTGGCAGAAGACTATGCTGAACAGCAGGTTACTTCCAGGTTCAAAATTTCTAAGACAGCAGTACACAAAGACAAGGTGAAGCAGGAGACATTGGGAACCACCAGAAACCAGCCAGGTAAAGGGCGGAATTGACTTTCTAATGCCAGAAATGGCTGTTAACTTATCCAACAGTTTCTCATGAATCACTGGATGACATCAAGTGACCTTCAAAAGGAATGGGAAACGTTAAGTGCCGGTGTGAAGTGCGCTGCTAGGACAGTTCATATCAGGCTACTAGAAGCAGGACTGAAGTCCCATAAAGCAAGGAAGAAGCCCTTCATTAATGAGAAACAGGGAAGAACCAGGCTGCAGTTTGCACAGTCTGCACAAAAAAAAAAATATATATATATATACACACATACAGACACACACGCCAGCAGTTGATCAGCATGTTTGAAGAATATACTTGTACTGTTCTTCTTTTCCAGAGAAATACAACTAACAGCAGAGAATGAAACATAGTCACAGCATGATATGTACAGAAATATGGAGGTGCCTTTAATTTAGAATCTGAGTTTTAAACGGTTAATTTCTCCTCCCTAGACATGTTGAAAATTCTCAGAGTGTAAACACTCTCCCTCCCCCCTCAGCTTTACCATTGCCTTACCTGCTGTAAGCCAGTGACACACCCAGCGTTCACCATTCACCAATCACAGAGAGGAACACCCAGCAGGTACACTTCCTGTCTTTGGAATGGAGGCAGAAAGAAAGATAATTTGAGTAGAGTTAGTAACTTCAAGTATCTATGCCATTCTTAAACAATGAGAAGGAACACTGGCGAAATGTAATTGAATTGTGTAACTGAAAAACTTTTCAGTATTGATTAACATGGACTCTGAGGAAGACAAAAGGCACTGGGAAAGGTATAGTGTCACTTTGTTCAGACTTGTTTGGGAATTTGAGAAAGGAGGGAGAAAGGGGGATGAGATGTGAAATCTGAAGTGAAGCAGGGAGGGAAAATGAGTCGCGGCACAAATGCATGTTTTCAGAAGCAGGGAAAAATCTCTCTTATTCTTGTCGGATTGCTAGTATTACTATTACTTTTTAAATAAAAAAATCACTTTCAAAAGCACAAATTGATCTTGTTATTGGACTACAGAAATATGAGTTTCTGCTCCATTGTGCAATTCTAAATAGGTCTGGTTTATTGCTTTAGGGAAAAAAAGGAGAGATTTCCCTGCTTACCAAACGCAGGTGAGTCTTGATATTTTCTGCATTATTAATGATGAAGTAATTAATGTTAAAGTTGTTTTAACTTGTATTTCCAGTTTAAATATGAGACAACAGTACTAACCCATTTTTACAGTTGCACCCTGTTGGAGACAGTATTCAGTCTTGATATGAATTTGATATGAATGTTTCCAGAAGTATTGCCAATTCAAGTAGGGTTACCAAATAATAATAATAATTATAATAACAATCAATAATAATTTGTTATCATAATAACATCAGCAACAACAATAAATTAGCAAAACTGATATGTTAGAGCAACTGGTGACAGGGTAGCTAATCCATTCAAATGTCATTCTGTATATGCAAGTAGAATTGTGGTGTGGGGTTTTAAATGTTGAAATGCATTTCAATCAAATTGTTGATCACTGCATAAATTCCAATTAATTTGTGAAGATGAGATAGACCGGTTCATTGTAGTACATGGAAAATTAATTTTTGTCTTGTAGATCCTGAAAAACATGTTGCCATGGGAACTAAAGGTTTCAGCTGGAACCTCTTTGGTTCGCTGCAGTTTTCCGGTCAAAACTTATCTGTGAGTAGCGGAAAACGGAAGGATCACGCTGCTCAAGGATCCTGTCCCAAAAGTGACACTGCAGTGCAAACAGTGAGACAACGGGAGAGTGACCAGGAAGATGAGTGGAGGAGGCAAAGAGAAATAGAGAAAAGTAAAGAATGGATGAGGGAGAGAGCAAGAGGGATGGCACATGGTCATAGGGAAAGGGAAAAGAAATGGATAGCACAGGAAAGAGAGGAAAGACACATCAAGTCAGAGAAGGAAGTACGGAGACAAAATGAGAGGCTTGCCAGTGAGAGGACTGGGAAGGAAAGATTGAGAGAAGGAGGCACATTTCACCAAATCCCAAAAACAAGCAGGGAGCAAATGACAAGACTGATCAAAAATATGTGCAAAGAAGGTGATGGACGAACAAAACCACCAGAGAGACAACGAGAAAAAGAAAGGGAAGAAATCAGTGAGAGAGGAAGAAGAGCTGGCCGTCCAAGAGATGAACAGAGAGATATGAAGAGACAGAGCGATTGGAATAGAGAGAAAGAATACAGAAAGAAAGGAGGAGGAGTGAGGGATAAAGAAGTACGACCAGAGCAACGTGAAATACGGAAGGAACCGAGTCCTAGATACAGACAAAGAGAAGTGTGGGAGGAGAAGGAGTTACAGGGTGAAAGAGAGAGGGGAAGAGGTAGAGAAAAAGAGGGTGGAAGAGTCAACCAGTATGAGAAAAGCAGGGGACATTGTCCAGCTGAGAGACAGAGAATACCGGAGATAAAAATTGAGAACTTCTCTGATCGAGAGGGATGGGAGAGGAAGAGACAGAGACAGAGAGTGACAAAAAGTGATGGAGATGGTGAAGGAGACATTCTACAAGGAAGGGAGACAGACTTTCAGAGGGGACTCCAGCAGAAACATAGTAGGAGTGAGGGAGACAGTGAGGAGAGGGTACGAGAAAGGTACATGGATGGCTGGAGGTATAAAGAGAGAGACATGCAAAGAGTTAAGGAAGAAGACAAAGCAAAAGCAAAATACAGAGAGATGGAGGGAAGGAGAGAAAATGATAGATATAGAGACAGAGTCATTCAAATGGACATGGAGAGATATGAAGGCAGACAGAGATACAGAGGGCCAGAAACATTAAGAGAAGGAACAAAGCCACGGATTATGGGAAATGGGCAGAATTATGTGGAAAAGGGTAGAGATCATATGAAATATTCCCGAGAGGAATGGGAGAAACATCACAGTCCAGGTAGGGAAAGACGTCCTAAAAATCGAGAAGACCGGGAAAGTAAAAATATAGATGAGCATTGGACAGACACTAGAAGTAGATCACGGGGATATGGCAGTGATGTGGATTATGGGAAAAAGGAGAAAGAGAGACAGACAACACAAGACAAAAGGCAGAGGCCGAGTAGGATCTGGATAGACTCACAGAAAGAAGGCCTGGAGTTTGCAGAGAGAGAGGCAACTCATGAAGAGTGTGTTGATGAGGATATACAAATGCCCATGAATGAAGGGAAATTTACTGGAGGAGAAGAGAGGGTATCAGAGTGGGAAGAGAATGAGGGAAATGGTCAAGGTGCTGAAAAAAAGGCAGAAAGAGGTAGAGAGGATGAGGATAAAAATGACAAACGACTAAGGAGGGAGACGTTTTGTGATGGGGATTTGGAATCTGAGGATGATGCACAGAGTAAGAAGCGAGAAGACATAAAGCAAAACCTGGAGACAGAGGATGTGATAGGCAGCACAGATGAAGGTGGGAGTGAGGTAGGGAATGCAAGCGAGGAATACAGTCCCTCTGAGAATGAAGGAGAAAGTGAAAGTCAGGAGGGACAAGAAGAGAGGATGGAGGATGACTTGGCTGCAGTCTCTAGCAGTGAAGAGGAGGAGCACGAGGAGACAGTTGAGGATGGCAATGAATTTTTAGAATGTGTAGCTACATTTGATGAAGACTTACAGTCTGCAGAATATAAGCGTGCAGAAGAGATGGAAAAGGGTAGAGAGCAGCAAGAAAAAGATGATGGAGACAGAACTTTAGAAGGAGAACATGAGAGCACCAAAATGCTGATAGACATGGGAGAGGATCTGGATATGAAAAGAAGCAGAATGGATGAAGTGTGGGACAGCAAAGTACTGGAAGGAAAGAAGAGTGATGATGATGACAGTGATGATGGAGATGGAGATGATGATGGAGATGATGATGGAGATGGTGGAGATGGTGGTGATGATGATGGAGATGGTGGTGATGATGATGATGGGGATGGTGATGATGATGGAGATGATGATGGAGATGGTGGTGATGATGATGGAGATGGTGGTGATGATGATGATGGGGATGGTGATGATGATGACAGAAAAGTTACAGTGTTCTTTGTAGTTGGACAGACACTGCGTAAAAATAAGGAACTTCAACAAACAGAAGAGTTAAATAAAAATCAAGGGCCTGACACTAGTAGTGTCCCTCCCTTGGCTGACAGTGAGAATGTCACTGACAGGGAGAAAGAAGTGGAAAGAGATACTGAAAAATCTGACGATGAGAGCCGTCTGGATACGTTATGTGTCTCCAAAAAGCCACATGGTGATGAAAACTCTGAAATCCCTCTAGAGTCAAAAAATAGCAAAGATACTGATCAGTATTTAAATGAGATTGGAGGTCATGAATGCTCTGAAAATGGCAGGATTGATATGTCAGAGGAAAATGAGTCAGGGACAGAAAATACTTCTGAAAGCTACAACGAGGCAAAGAGACACACTGTGCCTTGTTTAGAGCTAACATCAGAATCCAGCAATGGGGGGGAGAACGAGAGCATGTTTACAGCTAACCGGAAGCCAGACAAAGAACCCTGTTCAGATCATGAATCAGACAACCAAAGACAGACGGAATCCATTTCCCAAACAACTGATGAATCGACCTTCGGGAATGATGTAGAACAATGTAAGGAAGAGGCTTCCCCCTGTTTAAAGAGTTTAGTGGACGTTACGACTGAAATTTCTGGTGCATCTGAAGACGGCCCCAACGAAAAACAGGAAGAATGTTCAGAGAAGGACACACAGGATACCTCAGAGCCAATTACAAATTGTGACAATAATAAAGAGACAGAGGAATGTGTGCAGATAAAGACACGTACCTACAGTGACATGCTGACAATCAATGAAAATGAGGAAATGAAGAATTCAGCATTGAGCACAGATGTTGATGTGGAATCAGACCCAAACACTGTTGTAAGTGTAGAAGGAGAGAATGCACAGGTTGGTACAGATGTAGGCATCCAGATGACTGTACAAGATGAAAGCTGTATAGATAGTGAGACAGACCAAATCTGTCACTCACCCATCACAAAACGAACGCTTTCCAAGTCCGATAGCTGCCCCAGCCCCGTAAGCAGCCCCAGCAAAGCCCCGCTATCAGCCGCCGAGAAAGATGCTGAGAAAAGATACGAGATGCAGAATGAAGAGATGGAAGACTCTGAGTATTTTGAATATCAGGCATATAAAGCACTCTCAAGGAGAAGAATGTGCCGGAAAGCAACGGACAGATGTAAAGACGGGGAGGATTGGTCAGGACGTGTAAGCGGTTCAAGAGTTTTTGACATATCAGGTGAGAGAAGGGGAAATCAATAAGGGATGAGCCAGTTCGCATCCATTCTCAAATCTGTGTAATGACTGTATACTTATCTACACAGAGTTTAACGGGTCATGGGTTAGGGGTCACCAGCCACAAATGGGTATAGGAATGGTTGTTTTTTTTTTGGATTATAAACACTTTAAGACATTTTCTATTTAATTGACCAGTTTTTTGGGACACCGGAACTCTTTCTCCATGCATCAGTAGTAGTCTGTAAACGGAGACATCTAGCAGCAGTCAAAATATTGTACGTGGACATATTGTCAAATGGCGCCATTTTTATTCAGTTGTTTTTTTCCAGAAGATGACGACAAGCTGAGTCTCAGCTGCGGAGAGGCGGAGCTAAGGTGACATAACACATGTGACTCGCTGCACATGTAGCTAGTCACAAGCACTTCTGAATTACGTCATATTATTTGATGTGACTATAAGCCGATAATCAGATGTTAAATATTTTTGAATAAGTAAAGCAGAGGAGAGTATTTAATGTCTGTTGATTGAAAAAATTAATGTAAAAACAAGAGTAATAGTGTTCCATTGCAGGACTACGCTTCACATCATTTTTATATATTGAATAATTCTTGTTAAAAAGTGAGAAAAGATCATTCGCAAGCTGAAATTAAATATCCATATCCTTTCCTTCCGAAGAACACTGTCAGATTCCCTTAGGAGACCGAAGAAGAAGAATTCCAGATTTTTTAGTGAGTAGGTCTTGACAACATTTCCATCCAGATCATTTCAACCTTTTCGGCCGGATGCAAGAGCTTCGCTATAAACTGGTGTATTTGGGGTGACACATTGGCTCAGTGGTCACTACTACTACTACTAGGGACAGATCACTGATTGAATCTAAGAACACCAACCAAACCCTCCAAGAAAAGCCACTGAGATGGGCACAGAGATCCAATCAGTGGTGTTTCTGCCTCACAGCTGCTGAACCGCAACTTCTGACATGAGCAATTTGCACATTTATCTGATTTTAATTAGAAGTTCTATTGCTAACTTTCTGTTGACTCTATCACCCCACTTGTTTCATTTTCTCACTACTTTCATTTTTTATTTTAATAATTTCGCATTAATTGTTATAGCTTGTCACTGGACGATAATACATGCCTGATTAGCAACATCATTCTGGATTCTTACAGTGATAATCTACCACTTCTGGAATTTTATTTGGTGAAACAAACAGGTCCTGTAGAATGTGCTAAAAACATCAAATGGGCATTCAGTTACAACACACAAATAAGCCCTCTACAATAGGGCACAGGCCACTGGTGTGTGTATAAAAGCAGTCTTTCTCCATTCTCCTCCCCCAGATTCCCAGCTCTATCAGGAGTACAGTGAGGTGGTTCAGAACCAGGAGATTCTGCTGCAGTCTTGTTCGGATGCCACTTCTCCCACATTGCCAGCCCAGCTTTCCCGACGGCCCCTGCCCCCTGTGCCTTCCATCCCACACCCTCATTCACTATACCAATTCAACAGCCTTCCCAACCCAAGCACGCGCTCCCTCCCGCTGCTTCCACCTCCGCGATCCTCATCTCCACGCTTATCTGCCTCCTTCTCCCAGTCCCCCATTCTCTGGCAGGATCTACCTGGAGTCAGGAACAGCAGCGAACTGAGCGATTTGGACGAAGATGAGCGACGTCTGCAGGAGGTGAATCCAGCATTCTCAGATCAGGATTCAGCATCTCACAAAAACGATGGCCTGTTTTATGGCAGCCACACTATTTGTCACTACATTTGCCTTTATGAAGTATCACTTTGCAGGTGCGGTTTGAGGTAGTGACCTCGGAGGCCTCGTACTGCCGGAGTTTAGATATTGCAGTAGGCCACTTTGTCAAGTCAAAGCAGCTGGGAGCGTTGCTGTCAGCACAGGACAAGAACTGGCTATTTTCACGACTTGGGGATGTCAGAAATCTCAGTCACAGGTATGGAACCATTTCACATTAACACGTCTGTAGGTGTTAGTTACATGCTCTGTTATAATATCACCCTGCTGTTCATTATGTAACCTCAACCCAAAGACATATAATTACAATGGGTCTTTCTAAATTGCTCATAATGTGTAGTTGTGTGTATGACTTTCTGCTTTGTGATGGACTGCTGGGAACTTTGGTACCCTTTTCATTTTCAGTTTCCTGTTCAGACTGGAGGAGCAGATAGAGGCGGATGTGATGCACTTTACTGTGTGTGACATCATCATCCGCTACTGCCCTCGATTCCGATCAGTCTATGTGCCTTATCTCACCAACCAGTCATACCAGGACAAGACTTACCAAAGACTTATGTAAGCTTAATCATGCTTTTCTCCCCAATAACTTCTACTCTTTTGTGTAGCTTTGTCTAAATATTCTGTTGTTGGTGTTTTTTGTTTTTTTTTGCTTTAAAGGTGGTACCTTGATTATGTTCATTGCATCTTGTCATATTTCCCAGCACAATCATTCCTGTCCTGTTCTTCCTGTCTGCACCTCATGCTACAGACTACCTCGTGCATATTTTGTGAAGGACCATAATTTATATTTATAAATGATCTATGTTTTACTTATAATTTATTGTATTTGTATATATTTTATTTGCACCTAGTTAGATGGTGTACCTATACTCAATAAAGTTACAATAAAGTTTAATCTAATCTAATCTAATCTGATCTGATCTGATCTGATCTAATCTAATCTAATCTGATCTGATCTGATCTAATCTGATCTGATCTAATCTAATCTGATCTAATCTAATGTAATCTAATCTAATCTAATCTAATCTGATCTGATCTAATCTAATCTAATGTAATCTAATCTATTATAAAGTTTATGTTTGTTTCTGTGATTGTTATAAAGTTAAGGCCAGATAAATCAATGTAATGTTATATGAATCGTCGCTCAAAGTCATATACACTTTCGCATGTGGCATGTAAGCTCTCCTGTAATAGGCATCTTATGTGTTCAGTGTTTTCACCCGGTTCAGTCACCCTGCATGAACCCTCTTGCTTATTCAGGGATGAATGTCCCGGATTCCGGCGTGTCGTGGAGACCCTGGAGCGCAGTCCCGTGTGTCAGCGTCTACCTCTACGCTCTTTCCTTGTTCTGCCCTTCCAGAGGATCACACGACTTAAGCTCCTTGTGCAGGTCCTTTTCACTGCTTGCATCGAACTAGTGCCTCTATTCGCATTTCTGCCTCAGGAAAGCCATGTTTCACTGCTTTAACGGTGCCTCTTTTTTTATCCTTTACAGAACATCGTCAAGAGATCAGTCTCAAACACCAAGGAGGAGGTGCAGGCTATCAAAGCGCTAAAGCTGCTCGAGAAGGTACACCATCCATCTGCTTCTCTCCTCCGTGTCCACTTTTACTCCAGTGTCCAGTGAAGTCATCACTCACTTCTTTTTTCAGCTCATAATGGAAAGCAATGACAGCATTACTCAGATGAAGAGTATTGAATCATTAGTCTCGCTAAGCTCCAAGGTGGACTTTGGATGCAAGGTGAATATCATCGAACTGCAACCATCTTGACAATTATTGGGCAGCTATTCATCCTTGTGGTTTGTTAAAATACCAGTGCAATCCTTAAATCCTTACTATATAGGCATGGTTTTATTATACAAGACATCATTTATAGCCAGCAGCCCTGGCCGGGATAAGTGTTAAGAGACGGATGGATCATTTGTGGCACATTCTGAAAGGATCTTATTCTCCTCAGACGCTGCCTCTGGTCAGTCAGTCCCGTAGGCTGATACGAGAGGGCTCTGTAGCAGAAATGCGCGACTTTGCCCTGAAAGAGTCGGAAAGGACTGTGTACCTACACCTTTTCAATGACTACCTGCTGCTGTCCCTCCAGAAAGAGTGAGTATGTCAACAAGTCTCTGTGTTCACAGCCTGACAGAATAGACATATTTAAGTACCAGGATCCCTTATTACCAAAGGAGAGTACAGTCCGTGTGGTTGTTGGTTTAGTGTTTAGTAAGTGGGTTGTGTGTAGCTCATCAGTTTAGGACTCTGTGCCTGTGACCAGAAGGTCTCTTGTTCAAATCTCCTGGATGAAAGAGTGAAAAAGCAGGTGCACCCTGTTTCAACTGGTTAAAAGCACTTTACTTTTCACTTGAGGGGGCACAGATAATGTGGCAGTACACTGTTACTTAATGTATAAATTAACCAGAAATGTAGTGTTTGTTACGTACTGATCTGCGTCTCTGCCTCCCCGGCTGTTATAGTTATTGGCCAAGCTACTGTGCATGTCTGGTCCCCATATTAGCCTCTGCTCTTCTGGTTACTAGAAGCGGCAGGTTCTCAGTGATTGACTACGCTCCTACGGTGAAAATCCGTGTGGAGAACTGCCGCGTCAAGCTGCACTCCCTGCAGAAGAACGTGTTCCGCCTCCACCTGACACCCCAGAGGGCCCTGCTGCTTCGCACCGACACACAGTAGGAGAGCCGCGCCCCACTGGCACTGGTGTGCAGAACGAGCGTAGAGCCTCATCCAGACCTCGGCCTTCTCTCACCATTTTGCAGTACAGAAGTAACTGGGGGAAAGACAAACCAACACAGAAAAAAATACATGATCAGAAATATCCTAATAAAATGTTCTATGCAGATACATTAGCTATGTGTAGTTATTTGCTGCTGTGTATTATAATATTGCAGTAAAACTGCATCTAATGAGGCAAGCTCGTTGTGACAATAACGATATTCAACTGAATTCAATTCAATTGACTCACTACAGATGTTGTGATTATCTTATACTTGGGGTTTAAGGAGAGTTTATAAAGAATGTGTTGTGATGAAGAAAGCATTACATAATTTTATAATATATAGGATGGTTCTACAACTTTGACAAAAAGATTATACACACTGACCTTGAGTTTTCTCACCCTTTCAGCAGCGATAAACTACGCTGGATGTCTGCTCTTTCCCGACCCCATCCTGACATAGATTTCACCATGGCACAAGGTACCGGCCTTTCTCAGTACCCTTATTAGAAGCCTTTCTGTGTTATTGGTTTAATCAGTGCATTGTGTTCGCATTATTTACCGTATTTACTGTAACCCACAGACCTTACCCAGGTTCAGTGTGTCAGAGCTTTTGTTGCCCAGCAACCAGATGAAATATCCTTGGAGAAAGCTGACGTCATACTGGTTCACCAACAGAGCAGTGATGGTAAGAAAGATCAGTGTTCCACAGATAAAGCAGATTCCTTTAAAATGCTGCATGGATGCACTTTAATAATTATCTTTGTACATAGCAGTCATTTATGTGGATATATTCATTAGTTCACTGTCTGTTTTCCTTTCTCTCAGGCTGGGTTGAGGGGACGAGGCTTTCGGACAGACAGAGAGGATGGGCTCCACAGGGCCATTTGGAGACCATTGTTAATGCAAGGGCAAGACAACGCAACCTACTGGACACACAGAAGATTAAAACTGCTACTGCAACTCACTAAGGAAGCACTGAATATGTGCGACAGTAATATAAAACGCCTGCTTATGTATTAAAATATGTCAAAAAATATGCAGTGAGAACCCATTGTGACATAACAGTTGTTTAAGTGTCAGTACAGTTCAATGTCTAGGGAATATGCACATTAATTATAGTTATGTATGTCTAACGAGTAAATGTTTTTCTTACTTTTGAATGAAGTGTTATTGGGGGACAGATCGAACAGTACAGAGAATAATGGTTTTTTTTTGGATGCCAAAGGTAATACAGCCAAATAGGATTTGAGGAACATGTGTTTGCTAATTATAAGCTAATGATTTTCAGAAGGTCTATACATTTAGGCTAGTTCTTCATAGTTCTGTTTGACTCCTGTTCCCCCATGCCACTGCAGTACTACAGTAATGTGTTTTCTGTACAAACCATGTATTTATGTATGTACATACCACTGCCAAGATAAAAATTAAAGTATTATGTATATATAGAAACGTAGAGCAGCGGTGAGCACACTTCAGAATGAGGAGGCTTTGGTATTTCCTCAGAACATTTAATAAAAATTGTATTTTAAGGTGAATTAATGAGATGTGTTTGACATCTACTATTTTTAATTGCTCAAGTGTCTGTATAATTTTCAAAAGATAAACTTATTTACTGCAGGTGGCCATACAATGAATATTATTGTTCTCTTGTGTATATTAGTACAGCAAATGTAAATAGATTAAGTATATATGGATTAAGGTTTAATTGTGGAAAAGGGTAGCTTGTTGTTCCATTAAAACTTGTTGACAACAGACTTTTTGATGAACCTTGTTTTTAAAATGTTGTCATGTAATTACAGGCTAATGGAGGAAGAGAAAGAGGCAGAAAACTAAAATCGCCAGTAATCTGAACAATTACTAACAATCCCTATACCCAAAGTCCAAGTCAGAGAGTAATTTAGGATTTTAATAAAATCACCTTGGCTTTCCAAAGAAATTTTCTATTGAAATTTAGAATCAAATTATCCGGATTCTACGTCATTTATTGCCAACATATGTATTTTTCACTTACTCTTTCATATAGATTTTTAATGGATTTTAGAAAAGGTTTTATTTATTTTATTATTATTAACATGTTAAATCTAATGGGATTTTTGTTTTTCTATATGGGTGAAAATTGAAATATCTGAAATAATCCAATATGACAGTGTGGAAATAGCATTTTCATTCTGTATTTCATGTGGGTTTCCCCAGATACTCCAGTTTCCTGTTCCTGTTCAAAAACATACAGCTAGGATTATTAAACTGGTCCTCAGGACCCCCAGGCAGTCCACATTTTTGCTCCTTCCCAGCTCCCAGCACACTTTGACCAAACAATTACGCACACTGGATACCTGGTACAGCTGTGTGATTTGATGTCTTTAAATTGGCCAGAGTGCACGGTTGTGAGTGTGAGTGTGTGCGCACTGGTGGACCTTACGGTTGACTGGCATCCCATCCAGGGTGTCCCTTGCCTAGCCTGTGCTTCAAACTTGCATTCAGTCCAGATTAACAATATTTTTTATTGTCTAATGTTTTCATCACTCCCTCCTCTTTCCTATGGAGTTGCCATTGGACTGGTCCTGTTATTATAAGCTGTCTTATGTTTGTATTGTTTTAGCTACTATTTGTGAATATTGTAGAGTACTTTGGTAAACTTCAGTTGTTTTTAAATGTAAATGTGCTTTATAAATAAAAATTTACTTCTTGGGATAGGCCCTAGACTCAACAGGATCATATACTGAAGTTGAAGTATGAGAACATGGACAAGTGGATGGATAAATAAAACCACTTTATTAGGTCATATGGTCCATTCAAAGTTCCATACCAACAATACAACAGAATAAAACTGAATGACTTTACTGTAGATAACAGGTACATTAAAATGCAAACAGCTACTTCCCCACAGCGGTCACACTACTGAACTCAGCCCCCCGCTGAACCGTCACACCCACGCACACACCCAATCCTCTAC
>JAAGVU020000129.1:20899738-20911382 GCA_011763525.2 Mormyrus iriodes
TAAACTGAATCTCGTTACCCTGTATTCATACATGTGTAATGACAATAAAGTTGAATCTAATCTAATCTAATCTAAATATCAATATTTTTTCTGGCTCTATATACCCTGAAAAAGTTCTTTGCAAACATGCTTCCAATTCTATGGATATATGATGCACACTATATGAAGAAAGCAATCACAATCCTGTGCAAAGGAAGGCTGCAGGCTATAGCTAACGTCAGGCAGAAAACCTTGAACTTAATAACCTATGCAAAAAAAGGCCAGACTGTGGTTGTTATAGTGGTAAGAAAATCACGTTATCAATTGGATAAGATAATAAACAAATGTTTCAAGGAAGGATACAGCCTGTCACCCATTATTATATAAATGGTAGCAACCCGTGTAACCTTCTTGCTCTGCTTGGTATTGAAAGGTAGCTTGTCAGGTTGAAATTGCTAAACAATATTAAAGACATTTATATTTATAGCTGGCATAGAGGCCTGGTGAATCACGGGGTTGTTACCTTTGTGTCACCAAACACAGATTAACTCCCTAAAGATTCAATACCTATGTGGATAACCAAGGTAGGAATGCCCTTTTGACACTTTACTAACAAGAAGTAATTTAGATAGCTCTCTGATAAAGGTGACATACTGCATTTATTCAAATGAAAATTTTTGTAATGTACAATATAAAAAAGATGATAGCTGGGTTAAATATTACACATAATCATTTAGCTGCTGGCCATACTCAGTCATGCTCATACATGCACAGCACGTTGCAAACAGTCTCCATTTATAGATGCCAAAGTTAATACCAGAAACATTTGCACGTGAGTCGAAATAACTGGACTGGACAAAACACTTTGTTTAAAGTAAACTATATTCCCGATTCTGATGATTTATGTGGAGCCTACTTAAATGAAGTTAGTTTACACGGCCTACGCATCGTTCGCGACCGTTCCGAAGGGTAACTAACGCCATGCAGCACACGTACAACTCACATTACAAGACACGCCCCCAGCTACCTGCCTGCTTTTCATTGGTCACATCTGTGCAGAACCAAGCGAATAACGGGCGGTATATGCAAGATGGGCATGTCAACAGTCCAATAGAAGCGCTGTCAACAAATGAAATCCCTCCCCTGACTTGCTGCCGAATGGACAGAAATCTATGTACTTGCAGGTGATTGGTTAAGATGGCCATAATGGGGCGTTGGTCTGTTTGTTGTTGTTTCTGTAAGAGAAGTGGACCAGTCGACATTTTAAAAAGACTTAAGAAGACTAAAGTTATACATCGCCATTAATATTTCACTCGCATCGTTTATATTGTTTAGTAACTGGAACAAAAAAATTTGTAATTTTGGGGATTTTTGTTATTACTTTTTTTTCCTCAATATTTAATCCAAAGGTGAGTTTCGGAGATCGGGAAAGCTGTCATGCTATAGATGGGTCGTGGACGCTGGGTGGATAGCTAATTAGCTCGCAAGTGTCTGTATCACTAGATACTAACATATGCCTGAAAATTTTTAGATGATCAATTTCCTGTTTATTACTCTTTTCATTCAGATGACTTCCAGCTAATGCGCATTACCGCTGGGATGAGGCATTATTAGCAGGATGGCTACATTTATGTATTGTTGCAAATCGTGGTGTCATTTAATATTGCTGTGCATGCATATGTAGGCTCGCATGCGTGTCATTTTTGTGCATATAGCTGCAATTACTGGAAAATAAAGTCATTAATAATATAGTAAAGCCCCCCAAAATGTAACTTTTTTGCTTTTGATTTTCGTTTCAAAACGCAGCCAGTGAAATGTAAATCTGTGTTATTCTGTAGGCAGTAATTTTTTTATGCTCATGAGATGTCTTGGTAGTACTACTTAACTTTTAGATTAGCGCGGTTTTCCAATCAGTAAAATCACACTGTTTCTATTTTCTCTAGATGGGCAGCCAGTATAAGCGCAGTGTGCCTCTGGATGTGAGGAAGTCGGAGGGGGAGAGAGTCCGAGCGAAGCATCCTGACAAGATACCGGTCAGTTCCGACAATGTGTTCATTATCCCGGTATTCACGCATATACATTTTTTGTTGATTATATGGAAATTGTAACGTTTCTTTTTTGCTTAAAAACTTTGAAATGTTATTCTTTAATTAGATTATCGTGGAGAGGGCACCTAGATCAAGAGCACCAGACCTGGATAAGAAGAAGTACCTTGTTCCATCTGATCTCACAGGTTACTTAAAACTGTTTTGAACTCCTGCCTGCTGCATGTATGATTTTATATCTTGTTGCTGCTGCTGTCAGACCTATGAAATACTCAGCAGCACTGAGTGATACACATCTAGACTATTCACGCTTGATACTGTCATAACGTGATGAAATGGTATATTCCAGTCAAAACCAAAACAAATCGATATGTACCTGTAATGCTGACAGATCGTCCGCCTGTCTCTCCTAGTGGGCCAGCTGTGTTTCTTAATCAGGCAGCGGGTTTCTATGCGACCTGAGGAGGCCCTTTTCTTTTTCGTCAATAACTCGCTACCCCCGTCAAGTTCCCCTCTCTCGCTTGTCTACGAGGTAATCCCTTCACCCTCCTGCAATTCTCTGGGGTTCTCACAATGGCCCTTTTTAATGGATGTTTACACCCAGCTCTCTTCTCTGTGTCCATTTATTTCAGGAACACCATGAAGAGGATCTTTTTCTGTACATGACCTATAGCACCGAGAGTGTTTATGGTGCTTGAGGGTGGGTGGGTGCGGGAAGGGGGATAGGGGTTGGTGCTGTCAGAGGTGACACTACATTTGTATGTTTATACCACTGCTGTTTCTCTTTTGAATATTCAGGCAGGATTCTCTGAAAGAATTTATAGAACAATACAGCTGGTTCATTTGTGTGAGTTTCTCAGTGTTTTGCTCCTGCATTGCATTGGTTAACAATATTCATAAATTAATGACAATGATGAGAGAGCAAAGTCAAAGCAACACTGGAAAGCATCTGTGCGACAGGGAAGGAAGAGACAGAGGAGACATTCCTGCTTCCTGTTTATTGCTCTCAACTGAGTCCTGTGTATTTAATTTTTCCAGAATTATGTTAAACTTTTTGAGCAAAATAAAACACGAATGGTTTGTCGTGTGAGATTTCTCAGTTTTTAGGTGTCATGCAATGGGGGGGGTGCTTATTGTAAAGTAGCATCATATACCACAGTTTGTCAGTGATGAATGATTGGGGGGGGGGGGCACGCATGGTGGCGTGGTTGTCATGGTCACCTTACCTCTAGATAACAGGGCTCCATTCCCCGCCCTGGCTCAGTGTGTGTGGGGTTTTGCATGTGAATGTGTGTGTGCCCAGTGATGGACTGGCACTCTGTCCTGGGTTCTTCCTTGCCTTGTGCCCAATGTTTCTGGGACAGGCTCCACATGCACCCCCACAACAACTGTTACAGGAGATTAATAAATAAATTATTGATTCCCCGCCCACTCCCATGACACTGTACTGGAGAAGTGGGGTGCAAGCTGGTTGGTTTGATGTATGTACAGTCTTGTGAAAAGTAAGATTGTTTTTCATTTTCAATGTATTTGTTAAACCGTTAGGTTAATTTTTGTTTGAACATTGATTGACAGAGGTGGTGATGGACAAAACGACATCTCATGAACCATTTGCTGTATTCTTGACCCCAGTAGATGGTGCTTGTGGTTTGCTTTGAGGCACGCTTTATGTCCTTCATTGAACAGAGAGCACCATCTAGTATTTCAGTCCATGTTGCAAGTAAGATGAGTAAAAATAGGATTTAAGGAAGTAGTGTGTCCTTGCAATCCTTGTTGAGGTATGTTAGGATGTTAAGGTATACTTACATGCTGGCTACGAATGATCTATGAATGCATTTTAGTGGTGCACTGAATGTTCTACGAATGCATTATAAAGGCAGTATGACGGTATAGTAATGGGTAAAGCGTTACCAATTATTCTTTAATCAGCAATGCATTCTAAACTTTCAGTCCATGTTGCTAGTTTTACTAACTTTTTACTGATATGACTAACATAACACTACATCTGTTGGTTAGGCGTATTTGCTTGTTTTGAATAAAGGGGAAAAAATAAGCTGAAAAATTATATGGATTCTTTCTTAAACACAATTGGCTACCTCATCATACATTCATTTTTAAAATAAAAATTTCTTTGTTGGATTTCTGTGGATATTAATTAGATTAAATTAAAAACTCCATGTTCCATGTTTTCCTTGTAGTGAACACCATTGAGGGTGTAGCCCCCTTTTCGTATGTGTCGAATTGCAAGGCCATGCCTTCTTTTTCGGGTGAAGCACTGTAGGCGTGACCACACTGCTAAGGGGAGAATATAAATGCCTCAAAAGTGGAAATCTTTACGCCCAATAAGCACTCATGCGCATAATGGTAGATTGTGGCATTATGAGGGCCAGGCCCTCAGGCAGCCAAGCAGCCCCAAGCCAAACACCATCAAGCTTTACAGGTGCTATGATGTTTCTTTTCTGAAAGGCTGTTTTTTTCACCAAACATGACATTTAGATTTGTACCCAGTCAACTCCACCTTTGTCTCATCTACCCAGAGCACCTTGCTGCTGAAGTGTTGTCCCTCAGGCTGATGTTTCATGGCAAGCTTCAGTCTTGTGTTGATGTTCTTTATGTTTTTTGAAAGCAGAGGCCTCTTCCTTGTAGACCTCCTATGTAGGCCAGATTTGTGCAGTCTCTTTCTTATGGTTGACTCCAGCACTTTCACAAGATGTGTGGCAAGAGCTGCCTATAGATCCCTTGATGGCAAGCTGGGATTTTTTTGAGACTTCCTGATGCATCTTGTGTTCTGCTCTTGGGCTTCATTTATAGATTATTTTATGAATAGTAGAGTGGATGATTTCAAATATCTTGGAAAACCCTTTCGAGATTCAAACGCACCAACCACATTCTTCCTGAGGGCCTTGGAAAAGCATTTGATATCGCCATGATGGTACCATATACCACAATGGTCATGGCTCAACACGATAATGATAAATGTAGGGGTGTACTACCTATTTTTCTTTATTTTGATTGAATAAATGGTACACTTTCAATTTTGCCATTTTATCTGTAAGTATTGTTGAAATGAAGATCTAATATTTGCACATTTTTTGTCTTTATTGAGAAAAAGAATTTTTCAAGGAGTGTACTTCCTTTTTCACAAGACTGGGATGTGCACCTAACCTTGATAGAACAAAAGTTGAAATATGTAAATTTGTTTCAGGACAGGAGGGGTTAGGAAGGAGGGAACAGTCTATAAATTGCATAAAGGGGAAGTGTTGCAGACCAAATGAAAACCTGAGGCGGTGCTCTGAATGATAGTAAGTATGGCAATCAGTACTTCTGTTTACTTTTCAGAATCATTATCTCATTATATCAATGTATTGTCCTATGCCTTGTTATTTCAATTATTCATCCAAACACTTTCTGGAAGCAATTTTATAATTCACTGGTAAAAAAAAAAAGAACATGTCATGTTGACAATGATTATGCTGATACATACAAGACGGTAAAGTTTCCAGTTTTGGGAAGGGAAGGGTTCCTAGGGATCTCACTCTTGTAAACGTGGTCCTGGCTCTAACTTAGTAGGGTTATCAGCTAAAGTGAAAGTAGAAACTTAGAAGAAAAGACACGATGGAGTTGATGAAGTTTGAAAAGCTGGAAGTAAGTGGAGAACGGGGGAAGGGAGAAGATGAAGAGAAAGCAGGAACGACGAATGAAAATGAGCTTCTGGAAAAAACAGGTACAAGAGGGACCATCTCACTACTTTGTTTTGTTTTCCTATAGCTTCTCCCTGATTTATAGGTTCTCCTGCTCTTCCTTTCATCTCACAGGGAACGATGGTGGCCCAGAATACAGAGAACTGCACAGGTCAACTGAAAACATATATGCCACACCCTTGATGCCCTCCACAGCAAACACAGAAGGTAACACTCAATGTGGACACTGTCAAATCAAGTTAAGAGTGCACAAAACTTGATGGTGTCATGCCTCCTGTAATTACTAACACGTTAAAGCTGCCAGGGTGAAGATGAAAAATATTATCTACCTCTAACTATATGTAATGAACTGCAATAAACAGCGGGCAAAGATCAGACGTGAAAAAAGCTTTGAGAGATGGTATTTCCACCAAACATATAGCAATGACATTGTGGGAAGTTCCTTTTCATAATGGACTTCGGTTTCATTTTCTCATTTATAGTTCATCCCCTTTTCTTCTTAAAAAGTCACACACTAACCAATAAGCCCAGCATTGGTTATTTTTTAATGTAGGAGTAACAGGGCAACAGAGCTGAAATAGCTGGGTCAACTGTTCATAAGGGTGGCAGTTTGTGGGCCCAAACCGTCCTTGTGCCTGTCTGTTTTGGCACACAGTGATCTGTAGCCCCTGTCGGAGGGGGGAAGTCGTGGCCTGGGTGTGAGGGGTCTCTGATGATGATTGTCCCTGCCCTTTATCTGATTCGGCATGTATACATCTACACATATACTTATATACACTGATCAGCCATAACATTAAAACCACCTGCCTAATATTGTATAGGTCCCCCTCGTGCCGCTAAAACAGCTCTGTCTTTTTGAGGCATGGACTCCAGAAGACCTCTGAAGGTGTCTTGTGGTATCTGGCACTAAGATGTTGGCAGCAGATCCTTTAAGTACTGTAAGTTGCGAGGTGGGGCCTCCATAGATGGGACTTGTTTGTCCAGAACATTCCACAGATGCTCAATCGAATTGAGATCTGTTGAATTTGGATGCCAAGTCAACACCTTGAACTCTTTTCCATGTTCCTCAAATCATTCCTGAACAAAGTTTGCAGTGTGGCAGGGTGCATTATCCTGCCGAAAGGGGCCCATGCCATCGGGGAATACCATAGGGGTGTACTTGGTCTGCAACAATGTTTCGGTAAGTGAAACATGTGAAAGTAACATTCACATGAATGCCTGGACCCAAGGCGTCCCAGCAGAACACTGCCCAGAGCATCACACCGCCTCCACCGGCTTGCCTTCTTCCCATAGTGCATCCTGGTGCCATCTCTTACCCAGGCAAACGATACACACTGCTGTCCACATGATGTAACAGAAAACGTGATTCATCAGACTAATTCACCTTCTTCCATTGCTCCATGGTCCAGTTCTGACGTTCACGTGCCCAACCAGTTCATAGGTTGGCCTTCCCTGGAACACCCCACAAGACCTGCTGTTTTGGAGGCGCTCTGGCCCAGTCGTCTAGCCATCACAGCTTGGCCCCTGTCAAAGTCACTCAAATCCTTACACTTGCCCATTTTTTCTGCTTCCAACACATTAACAACTGACTGTTCCCTTGCCTAAAAAGTAATGGCACCTTTGACCGGTACCATTGTAACAAGATGATCAATGTTATTCACTTCACCTGTCTGTGATTTTAATGTTATGGCTGATCGGTGCACATACTTATAAATTAATTATGAGGTCATTGCTGTAAGATGTTCCGCTGCTCACAAGTGCTATATCATATTGTGTCTGGTTCAGGAGAGGGAAATTCAGAGTTATCATCTAACATTTTCACATGAAATAAGTAGGCTTTTAGGCATAGCAAATAATCTCTATTTATCAGTCAAGTGACTATCAACACCACCCCCTAAGTTGAACCTTGATGGGCTCCAAAGCAATGCTTTTTATTAGGATGCAGGATGTGCAGAGTTCCAGTCTACCGAAGAATTCATTCATCTAATTAATCTGATAATTAATCAGCTAATAAGGTAACAAACATCTTTATCCTTCCTTCTTTCATGCTGCGGTTGTCTGGTGGTTAAAAAACAAGAAAACCTGTACACCATCATGTGATGCAAATTGCCTTATGACTGTCCTTGTGCCAAAGACCCGGAAAGTAAAAATCCAGACCAAGATTTTGTTTTAACCAACCAGTTGAGTACTCTGTGACTGTGGCTGTTTATGCTCATTGGTTTGTTGAAACAAAATCTTGGACAGGATTTTTACTTTTTGGACCTGAACTCTCCACCTCTGCTTTGTGCTGCTGTAATTATGAAGCCTAGACTGAGACCCAGAGGAAGGGAGGCAGAGTTCTGATCCATTATATGGATGTTCAGAACAGCATGTCCCAAAAATCTGTATTTTTTTTTATTTTTAAAAATCTAATAAGGTTTTTCATATTTACTGGTGTGAGTTTATTATAATGTTAGGCTGCGAAGTGTGTTAGTATTAGCAAAACGACTGAAAATTAATTTCACTTTTTAGATTGCTTAGGTGAATCTGACAAAAGTTATAGATAAGAAAATGAGAGAAAGAGGAATTAGGAAAGTAAAGATTTTGAAAGAGACGTACCACAGTCATAATGAAAGTGCAATGGCCAGCCTCAAGTTCTTCATAATATTCTATTTATACTCTTTTTACACTGTCTGTCTGTCTCACTCAGAATCATGTGAAATTACCACACACTACCGTGAATTTCCTGAAACTGGGCAATAAGAAAGAAGGATAGCTATAGAATATACACCGATCAGCCATAACATTAAAACCACTGACTGGTGAAGTGAATAACACCATTATCTAGTTACAATGTCACCTGTCAAAGGTGCCATTTTATATATATATATATATATATATATATATATATACACACACACACACACATATATTTTGCAATTGAACAGTTAGTTCTTGAAGTTTATGTGTTTGGGTGACTTTGGCGAACTGATGGCTAGACGACAGGGTCAGAGCATCTCCAACATGGCAAGTCTTATGCAGTATTAATTTCGTTGACGAAAATTATGACAAAAATTATTCATCAACGGAGACTTTTGATGAAAACAGAACAATTAAAAACTTTCAATAAATTTATGCTGCCAAAGGCTACGACGGAATGTACTGAAACTTTCGTGAACAAATGAAAAACAAGAAGAAAATATCAGGAAGCGATGAATTTGAAATGGATCAGAAGTAGAATCTTTATTTACTGTTGACTGTAGTTGAGCATGTTTCGATAACGTTGAGCTGTCTGCGCTATCGTGCAGGACCCCCCTGCACACTCAGTGAATTTTATTATTGGGACCCTCTCTCACCTCAACAAATTTTACTGGCAAGGTTTAATAATACTGGAATAGCATTACTTTTGAAAAGAGCATCAGCCCAGCTGTGTCAGGGTCCCTGCCCTTCATGTCTCTACCCTGTTTGTCCAGCCGGTGTTGATGGCCATCCTGCCTTTTCAATCCCTGTCTAGCCCTTGTGTCCCCCCCTGCTTCCTGGCCTGCCACGTGGCTCAGGGATCATGTGGCACAGAAGCTATAACCTTACAGCCATGGGTTCAAGGCCAATCTTGCCTGTTTCATTTCATTTTGGGGTTTTTGTTATTCCTAGTGTGTGTTGCAGTTACTTTGCCCTGCTCGTGTCTTGTTTTAGTTATGTCTAGTGTATTCAACCCTCTGTGTTATGCCTCCTAGTTCATAGTTTTGGTGTGTTAAGGTTCCTTAGTGTCATGGTCATTTAAGTGTAATCTGCCCCACCTTTTCCTTGTTGTACCGAGTCCTTGTTGATGTGTTAATTTGGTTATTCTTTGTACCTCTTTACCCTGGTGTGTGTATTTAAGTGCCTGCCTGTGTTCAGTTCCTTAGTGAGTCCTTGTGGCTAGGTAGTGCATGGTTGTTCCTCTGCTTAGTTCTCATTTCTCCCGTTTCGTTCTGACACTTCGTGACCCTTTTATTTCGTGCCTTCCCCAGAGTGTTTTGTTTGAAATAAACCTCATGTCTCGGAGCCACCAATGGATCATCACCGTTTTCCTGCCTGTGCCATGCTGACAGGGAACATTCCCAGAATTTAGCCAGCGTTATGTCAAGGTCTTCTGAAAGTTGGCAATGAATGTTGTTACTGTAATATTAATGGAACAATGCTCTATGTTAAATATTTTATCAAAGGTTCTGTCAATGTCAGCATAACATTTTTACCAGGGCATACTTTTAATGCAATTAATGTTGAAAGATATCGTTCTGTAATACATATTATACAAGGTGGTATGTGTTTACTTGAACCCATGACCTACGAGGTGAAAGGCAACAGTAGTACCTGCTGCTCTGCCATGCCCTTAATCATTCTTATGTTATTAGTCTTTGTAGTGGTAGTAGTGGGATAAAATTCTGGGAACATCAGGAAAACTGGGGACCTTAAATGTTTCTATACCTTAATCGTAACATTCTGTAAACGCTCATAGAAAAATTGTTTGTGGGGAAAATATTGTGTATTGCTGTGTAATCTCTGGACAGTATGATGGAAGAGTAGTCTATGCCACAGTCAGCTTTAGGTCGGGAAAAAAACATACAAATTTCACATTTAATGTGAAAGAAAACAAGACTCAGTGAAAGGCAAGTGGAGCAACAATAATGAGGAAAGTCACCGCAAACTTGAAGCACAATGAAATTAATATAAACAAATAGTTCATTTTTGTTTTAATGTATTTAAAAACTACACTGTCATGAAGAGAGCTAGGTATAGAAATAAGCACAACCCAGCTGGTTTTCACTAATCTGATACTTGTTCACGTTGTTTAGAGGACACTTGAGTTTTCTTTATTCGAGTTCCATGCATGGGTAAGATGATTAAAAAATGACTAAAACTAAATTACATTTTTATCAAAGGACTAAGGCAAAAACTAAATCAAAATATGCTCTTAAAATTAACACTGTTCTTGTGGGATGCAGTAGTCAGTACCTATTAAAAGTGATCCAAGGAAGGCCAACTGGTGAACTGACAATAAAGTTATGGGTGTCCAAGACTCACTGATGCACTGGGGGAGCGAAGACTAGCCCATCTGGTCCGATCCCACAGGAGAGCTACTGTAACACAAATTGCTGAAAACATTAATGCTGGCTATGATAGAAAGGTGTCAGAACAAACAATGCACCGCTGCTTGCTGCATATGGGACTGAGTAGCTGCAGACTGGTCAGGATGGCCATGCTGACCTTGTCCACCACCAAAAGCGCCTACAATGGGCACGTGAACATCAGAACTGGACCATGGAGCAATGGAAAAAGGTGGCCTGGTCTGATGAGTCACGTTTTGTGTTACATCATGTGGACAATTGGGTACATGTGCATGGTTCACCTGGGTAAGAGATGGCACCAGGTTGCATTATGCGAAGAAGGCAAACTGACGGAGGCGGTGTGATGCTCTGGGCAATGTTCTGCTGGGACACCTTGGGTCCAGGCATTCATGTGGATGTTACTTTGACAGGTACCACCTACCTAAACATTGGTGCCAACCTAGTACATCCCGTCATGACTATGGTATTCCCTGATGGCAGTGACCCCTTTCAGCAGGATAATGCACCCTACTGCAATTTTGTTCAGGAATGATTTGTGGAACATGGAAAAGATTAAATTCAATTCAATTTATTTTTATATAGCGCCTTTCACAACAGAGTCACCCTAAAGTGCTTTACATGATGTTTGAGAGAATACTAAGACAAAAAATTTAACTAAAGAAAGAAGGAAGGCCAGTGACAACAGAGGAGAGGAACCAAAAACTCCCAAGTAAGAAGAAAAAAAATCTTGGGGGTTTCAAGGTCAGCTGCCCAAACCCCCTGGGCATGCTAACATTATTGCACAGACAAGAGTGGGCTTGCTTGCTAAAAGCAAGATGCAAGCTGTGATTAT
>JAAGVU020000129.1:20923590-20934782 GCA_011763525.2 Mormyrus iriodes
GCGATACGGCGCCGGCCGAGAGCAACGGGAGAGGTGGCAGGGATTCCCGTACCGCCGCGCTCACGACCGGGCACAGGGCAGGGGACACCCTGGACGGGATTACAGTCCATCACAGAGCAGAGGACACCCTGGATGGGATTACAGTCCATTGCAGGGTACAGGGCAGGAGACACACTGGACAAGATTACAGCCCATTGCAGGGCACAGGGCAGGGAACACCCTGGACGAAATTACACTCCATCACAGGGCACAGGGCAGGGGACACCCTCAATGGGATTACAGTCCATCACAAGGCACAGGGCAGGGAACATCCTGGACCTGGATGGGATTACAGTCCATCGCAGGGTACAGGGCAGGGGACATCCTGGACGGGATTACAGTCCATCGCAGGGTACAGGGCAGGGGACATCCTGGACGGGATTACAGTCCATCGCAGAGTACAGAGCAGGGGACACCCTGGACGAGATTACAGTCCATCACAGAGTACAGAGCAGGGGACACCCTGGACGAGATTACAGTCCATCACAGAGTACAGAGCAGGGGACACCCTGGACGAGATTACAGTCCACCCTAGGTCATGAACTATGGCTCATTTAGAAACATCAATTAACCCTTGATTTTGCACTGCAGCAAGAAACTTAAGTATGTGGAAAAATTCCATGCGAAGTGGAGGAGAACATCTGCATACTCATGCCTGAGGAGAGTAGTCAAAGCCACAATCCTGGAGGCGTGAGACTGTAGTGCTAACCCCTGAGCCGCTGCGCCTCCCGCAGGCCGTAAAAATGAATGACATAAAATATGGAAGCCACATTTCTTGTGTGATTGAACAAAACAACAAGTCTGAATTCTTACCCTGGTAGAGGTCAGTGGTCATGGGCTCATTTATGAGCTCAGGAACATCTTCCATTATAGCCACGGAAGCCTCAAGGTGATCCGCGAATGCTGCCACATGAAGTGCGGTCTCTCCCAGGGCCCCTGAGACAGGGAGACACAAATATTTAATAAGTGACATTAACAGTGAATTAGGTGCCTTACAATGTCATGGAACAATATTGACAATAACAGAAAGACGTCAAGTCCTGGATCCAACTTTCATGCGTGAACTACAATGTTTACAACAATGATAGCCAAAATGAGGCCTCATGAACCGTGTGTGGTATTTTTTGACCCTACTAGATGGTGCTCTTGGCTTGCTTTGGGGCATGCTTCAAGCCCTTTTTTGAACAGATTGCACCACCTAGTGGGGTCAAAAAATAGAGCAAATGGTTCACGAAGGGTGGTTTTTGCCATCACTAGTATACAGTGCTTATTTACATGTTTATTCAAGGAGTATAGAGATGTTCATTACATAAAAAACTAGAAAAACTATTATCAATCAGTTAATTAATTGAACAATTATGAGACTATCATCATGGGCATGTTAAGTAAGTAAGTGCATCTCCCTTGAAAAATTGTACTGTTTCAATATCACTGTACTATAATAATACATAAATCAACACAGGGATGAAAATAGATCGAGCAGGAGAAGATCAGGCCACACCTCTTTCAAAGACGTCTGTGGATGGACATTTAAGGAGCTTTTTTATGGAACCAACATCGTTCTCTTTGGCAGCAAAGAAGAGAGGGATGTCATTCACTCTAAAAAAGGGACACGAAAGTGAATGTAAAGTGATTGACTTTAGGCTGCATATTACATTCTGTGGTAGGCAGAGAATCTGATTAAACTTGTCAAAAAAGTTGGTAGAATTATTATGTAATAATTGCATTTAAGTGTCACACAACTTAAACTTTGCTCAGTGAGTGATTTTAAATAACAAAAACTTTAATCCTGGTGGTATGTGTAATAGCTGATACAGCCCAAATAAGACATGATTCTAGTATTATAATAATATTACAGTTTTTTGGTATTTTGCTTTATGTTGTTACCACTTCTGTCCTTTGCGTTGAATTTGCCATAACGTATCAAGCAATATACACTAACGGTCAAAAATTTTGCACACACTGAGATTTTCTACATTTGTATGTCACTCACTTGACATTTGCTAAAAATACACTCAGTATTCTTTGCTAACAAATAGATTTACAATATGTTCACCATTTGAGTATCTTTATTAGCAAGAAAACATCATATCTTTGATTCATCAAAGTAACTAGCTCCTCTAGCAGGTATAACAGCAGAGAAAATTCAAGGCATTCTTTCCACAAGGGACATTAAATGCTGCTGTTTCACGGGATTTAATGTTAACTAGTGCAGCCTAGAATGTGACTATACCATCACCACACAACCAGTTAACAGGATGTCAGACATGCATCCTTTCCGTATTATAAAGGAAACTTGTTTTATTTGACTTATATTTTCACTTATAATTGTTCACTCAACTTTTAACAAGAATTTAACAAGAATGAAAAATTAGCAGTTTAGGAAATAAATGGAAAAATGGCAAAAACCTGCGGTTGCAAAAGCTTTTGAGTGATAATGTAGGTATTATCATGTGCATTTTGTATGACTAGACAATGGAATAATTTCCCTCTACTATACTTGTACTTGGTGAAATAAAGCTGACTCATTCTGAAGCTTCTTGGTGCATTACGAGATGATCAATGTACCATGAGCATAGGTGTGAAGTCTCACGGTTTCCCATATCACTTACAGTTTCCACCCCATTTTTGCCATCTGACGGCCATGAGATGGGATCCCCCCACCCGACCCCAGCCCTGCTTGGCAAAATTTTTGATGACTTGATTTTTGATGATTTTTCAGGTTTTTACCATTGCATTTGGGTTTGATACGTATATGTGAATAAAACACGGCCTCAGTCTTTATTGTGTTCACCTCTGGCTTTGTAGCATGAAAGTCTCATCGACCATCTGAGTCCATGCCTTTCTGTTCTTGAGGCGGAATTGAAGTTGACCCCACCGATGATTGAGCTCTGAGAGAGCGGTGCGTGTTAAAGGTGGACTCATGGCCTCGAGTAGAGTCTCTCACTGGACCTGTTAGTGAAACATAAGCAGGTTAGGATTATGATTCTTGCCTAGACTAAAGTTAATTAAACTGAAGCAAGGGGAGACTATAATATTTACAGATCAATCGCCCACACTAATTAAGCCTATACAAGCACAATCACTATGCTAACAGCTTCCTTAACAAATTAACATGTATGTTTAAATTTAATTTATTTATAAAGCACATTTCACACAGCAGTAACTGAACAACGTGCTGAATTACACATTCCAGAAGACGTGTATACATTTTA
This sequence comes from Mormyrus iriodes, assembly GCA_011763525.2. Lineage (NCBI taxonomy): Eukaryota > Metazoa > Chordata > Actinopteri > Osteoglossiformes > Mormyridae > Mormyrus > Mormyrus iriodes. Next base: position 20,926,845 of record JAAGVU020000129.1, read on the forward strand.
CCATATAATACATAAATACAGACAACACTAACTGAAAAAAGACAATCAAAGGCAGTAACCTGTGTACTGTACAAGCAACAAAGAGCCATGGTTTAGTATGTAGGTGAGAGAGTTAGGGAGACAAAAGAAAGGCGACTATAGTGGGGTATAGGTTTAACTACCAAAACCAGCATACTTTGTCAGAAATGCACAATAAGGACAATTAACTACTACTGAAAGTAATGTGGAAATCTTTTACTAAAATACTTTTTAATTGAATTACATATTCTAGAATACGTGTATACATTTTACCATCGAATACATAAATACAGACAACAGTAACTAAAAAAAGACAATCTATTTTAATTTTTTACTTAATCAATATATATGTGTATGGAGGAAACCATTTGGTACCTTCTGCAAATATTCTACTGATTTCTACAGAATAATTCAGGAAGAATACATAATAATCTATAGAAAAAAAAGAACCATTCAAAGCAAAATATAGTTGATACTCATTTCACTGATCTTATGCCCTATTCCATCTTACAGTACAGATTTTAATAGAAACAAAATAGAACAACAGATTAAGTAACCTTACCTGTGCAATTCAGACAGTCAGTGCTGCGATTTTCCCAAGTATTACAGTATACCATAAGACATCACGCTAGGATGTAATGTGCCGCATCAGTGTAATCGTACACAGGGCAGTGTTTTGGAAAATCCTGCGTGTGAAACTTTATGACGGTAGACATTTAAGGCAAAACCGGAGGCGGAGCAATGTGTGTAACGGAGGGGAGAGGACAGAGGCAGGTAGCCTGCCGTTCACATAGGACGACAGGAATGACTTTGTTGTCAATGTGAGAAAGGTGCACACCTCACTGCCATATCCATCCATCCATCCATCCATCCATCTATCTATCTCTCCATCCATACCCACCTGTACCATGCGGGGTCACAGGGCGGGCAACATTTGGTTTCTTTCTAGTAGACACATTGCAGAGTAGGGAAGGCAGGAAATAACCCATCCATTACATAAATAAGGGAAAAGTCATTTTAATATGCCAGAGGTTTCATCATGACAAGAGTATCAGTATCATGAACCCAGTACAACTGCTTATTTTGTATTTTTATTAAATGCTTATTAAATGAAGTAAATAATTCATAATTCTCTTCAACTGTGTTCAGATTTATCCACCATTTATTTTGTGTTTATTCCAACCAGTTGCAGTTCATCGTTTTTTCTTGTCTTTTTGTACTTGACAGCTCTTCCTTTCCTTCCTCATAGGGATAAAAGTACCAGTAGCACATACTTTGCATACACATATTGGAGAAACAAAACACAAATTAAAATTGTAACCACTTAACATTTGCTATTATATGTATATCCTTCTGCATTTCACTTCACAGAAATATATTTTTTAATTTTTTTAGACAAATGGGCACAGGGCCCAGAATTTTTTCTATTCATGCAAAGTAAGCATCCTGTATTTCAATTCGATTCAATTCAATTTATTTTTATATAGCGCCTTTCACGACAGAGTCGCCCCAAAGCACCTTACATGATGTTTGAGAAAATAGGGATAAAATAGGAAAAAGGAAAGTCAAAGAAGATAACTAAAGAAAGAAGGAAGGCCAGATGACAACAGAAGAGAGGAACCAAAAACTCCCAAGTAAGGAGTTTTAAGTAAGAAGAAGTAAGGAGCTGTTACTCTCTGAAACAAATAAGTACACAAACACATATACTGTATGTCATAATGTAGAGGGTAGAGGAATCTTAGTTTGCTTGGGGGCTGTGTTTCAGTTTAACTTGGGCACTGTAGGGATTATGTTTACACTGAAAAGTAAAGTTAGTGAAGTGAGTAAATCGGCATGATAACAGGGTTAAGGACAGCGGTGACCCATACCTTGATGAACGTGTCTCCATTCCACATTCCACTTTGGATATTGTCAAACACCTGTATGACCAGCATGCAGAACCGGTAAAGCGATTTAAGTCGACACCTTTGAGAAATACGACAGATAAGAATTAGAAAAGAAAAAAATAAAATAAATAATACTAAGAAGTGCTGACATGCACCATGATGGTAACGGCGGCTTATCTGGATACGGGGGTGGGGGGGTGAGCTGGGGATTTGGCACCCATAAAAGCGTAAATAGCCAGATCTGCTGGTTTCTCCAGATAATACGGGATAAGCCAGAAGCATTTAGACGAATCCTAAGCTTGAACCAAAGCTTGAACGTGAAGAAAGGGTCCGAAATATCCTTAAACACATGAATTTTAAGTACAAGAATATGGTATGATTTACTAGTGCAATATACATTGTTTTCACTAGTCTGTAGTGTGGCACAGAATAGGCGAAATGATGTGTCATCAAGCTGTCCGAGTTTAGACTGATTTTAGCTCTACATTTCAGAATCTCACGGATCAGTCTGGGTTGTTTCTCTAAATGCATCAACTGAACACCTAAGGAGCATTTTATAAAGCAAAGTATAGTAATCTGAACAGAACATTACAAATTGAAGGCATACAGTTTTCAGATATTTTACACTGTATATATGACATATGGGCACCATGAAATGTAAAGACTTTGCTGATTCACCAATCTGTCACAATATTAAAATGTGTTTTATATAATATAACATACACATGCATGTATTTTAAAAGTGACTAAAGGAAAGAGCAGTTTGGAGAAAAAGACAGGAAAAGAATAACAGCTCCGAACGGCTAACAGGCTAATAGGCTAAATGGTTAATGGGTCCCTTATAAGAACCTGTGACACCAAAGAGAGAGCAACTGACACCGTAAATCTTCCTGCATACGTCTGGAATATTAATATTGGCAAAGTTTTAAAAAGAACAAGTTTATTTGTTTCTGGTGACCCGATTGACGCAAAATATTTCAAATGCAAACAAATGGGTGCTTCCATGCGCAGAGCAAAGGCAGGACCTAAGGAGCTGCTAATGGAGTGGCTCAGAGTCACTCCCCCCCCCCAAAAAAGCAGTATTTCTGTCCAACAGGCTTCACGTGCTCATGGCTTTGGAATGATTTCATCACCATTATTCTGAGTATCATTACCCGCTTTGTTATTGCTGTTTTGTAGTGAAAAGATTGAAAAGCTCCTTCATATTTGGTAAAATGAGGCCACCACTCCATTAGCTGTTGTCCTCCATGTCTCATTTTATCTCCTCATCCACTTCAATGAGTTTCAAGTATACTTTGTTTATGAGATGGGTAATATTAAAAGGGCCATAAGCAGATCATTATAGTAGATATAAAGTATAGGTAATTAATATTCTATTTTCTTGCAAGTCCATTGATTGGAAAATACTGACTTTAAACATTTTAATGTGCTTATTTTATTGTATTCTCATTTTGTTTATGGGTTTGATTAATGTCTGTACTTTGTTTTATGAAATATAGGATTAGGTAGGAACAGGACCGTTACATTCTGGAAGACTACTGGGGTACTTTAAAATCTCCTTCAAAATTTCACATTTATCAATTAAAAGCCAAAAAAAATCTCGCTTATCCTCAGCAGCTTTCCATGACAGGCGATGTGACATGCTGGCTGTGCAACAAATAATCCATGATTCCTGTAACGTGTCATCTGTCTGAAATTTCACAGCCCGGGTGTTCTTCGTGTTTGATGTCAGCATCCGTTTTGTCAGCTGTGCACAGTGTATCAACGTGATACAACTGCAGGAAATGAGCCGAAACACCTTTTTAACATAGTAAAAATAATTCATTAATTCAATAGTGTGTTTTGCTAGATTGAATTCTGTGAACATGGAAAGAAATGTAATGTTTTGGAAGGCTGGTGTATCTAATTCTTTGCTTAGGACAATCTGAGATATCAATGCAAAGCCCCAGTTTCATGGTGGCCACAGCGGCTGCCAGGGGCAGTTCTTGTTTTATCTCCTTATACGTGGCTGAAGAGATTCTGCTGCTCTGTTTCAACTCAATTTAGTCTGTTCATTGTCTCCATAACAGTTGAATTGAATGAATCAAGGTAAAAATGGGAATACATAATAAAGTCCTGTTATTAACAAGAGCAAAATGTGACCTTGGGGCTGCCATCCCACACTCAGGGCTTGCTCGTAGCATTTGTGCTGACTCCAGAGATCGTTGTCTGCCATTGTAAGGAAACAATGTGCTGATGTGCTCCTTTTTATGGGAAAAATGCTTCATGTTTGACGTTTGTAAGTCAAGGTTATCTAATGCATCCCTAATCCTTTACGCATCACAATAATGGAGAAGCAGTCAGTGTTTTAAATAAAATTATGACATTTTATTTTACAAATTTGCGCAATAATTGAATAGTGGTGAATATTCCTACAAACAAAGAGACACACTCACACATATGGTTCCTCTCCCCCAGTTTCAGCTGACTAAAGCACACCTGATGTGTTTCACATTAACACTGTTCACATTAATCTGTGACACGAATCTATGTAATACACAAAGAAATATGAATACTACTAGCCTGAAAAAGTGAAAATAACCAGATTAACTTCTTACCTACTGGACATGGCACTGATTCTTATTTACGTCACAGTGATTTTGGTTGTTTGGCCAGTCGTCATTCAGTAGAGGTTCAGTACCATAAAAAAACATTAATATAAACAATTCTGCTAATAGCAATGAAAAATGGGTGGAAAGCCCATATTAATTTACGTTTGTTCTCTATATAATAAAGGGAATAAATAATGATAAATAAATGAGTGATGAATGAATACAAGGCTTTGAAAATAAAAAAAGGTTCAAGGTAAACGAGGAAAGGAGGATCAATGTAGGTGAAATAAACGAATGAACGAGACAGAGCTGTCATATTATTTGCTCCCTTTTTCTCAATCCACCATTTCCTGTATTTCATCTTAGACCCACATCTCCCAAAGTTCACTCTGATGCATTTTTACACACAAATTGTGTAAAAATAAGCCTGTGTTTTTCTTTACAGGATATACTCTGTATTCACTGAGATTACAGTGGCCTGTTTCAGTAATATGTACATTTTTTCATACTTTTCCAGTCCAAAAGTAATCGTGTTCTTCGTGTATGACGTGCAGATTTCAAGCCCCTGGGGCTGGTTGTTCGAAACTGGCACCTTTCTGCTATACTTCAGCCTCACCCTGCGTTAGATGGATTTTCAGCTGCTGGGCAGCATTGACTATTTTTCTTTGGTGACCCAGCAGATTCACTCCCAGGCTTTGCACATCCCTGAATGATCAAGAGGGAAAAATATCAAATTTAGTTTCAGGTGTCAGGTAACAGATTTTACTACTTTTGACTTTGTTATGCTGTAATTTCAGAGCAATTGATTTAACTAATCCAAACAATGTAAAAACCAGACCACATAATGCTACACTGCGTAAAATGTGGCCATTCCTCCTATAATTACAAGGAAAATTAGTAAAAGTAATGGATTTGCACTGGAACTACATTAGGGGGGTGTTACCAATTACTGATAACATTTTGGATGCAGTTTTGGTCAATGATATGAAAAGTGAAGGTAAGAAACACAGGGAGGCAGGAGTGCCAATATTTCCGTTGTCACTGATTCCACAAAATTTGCATAGTAAATTTTAAAGAATTGATTTTCTTTTGTTCTGGTTTGTGGCAGCATAACTTTAATGGGGCCCTGATACTCACATAAAAACAGATACATTTGCAGTGTTAGGCAGGTTGTTTACTATATACATAAGCTGGCCCTGGCAAAGAGATTGGGCTGTGCCCCTTAATTCTGTGTGTGTCCCCCTTCAGCATAGTAATGCCCCTGCCTAAGGGATAAGAACTCACTCCATGGTCAGAACGCTGGCTCTTTCCAAACTGTGTATCTGCGCTCTCTCAAACTCCTCCCTGTACCGCTCCATCCGGAGGGCGCCCAGCCAATCGCTGACAGTCGTTACTGTCGACAGATCAGTGAGGGTGGGGCTGAGCAGCTGGGACTGGCTGGACCTGCTGTTTGGAAAGAATATAAGAATATAAAGGTCACTCCATCTGGAGGCGTTTAGGGCAGTGTTTCCCAATCCTGTCCTCGGGGACCCACAGACAGTCCACATTTTCGCTCCCTCCCAGCTCCTGGTAGGAAATGTCTGGAAGGGAGCTGGGAGGGAGCAAATACGTGGACTGTTTGTTGGTCCCAGAGGACCGGATTGGGAAACACTGTTTTAGGGTGAAATCAGTCCCGTGGGGGGGCTTTACAGTCTCACCAGCTGTGCTCGGTCTTCAGAGAGGCTGGGTGTCGGATCAGCCGGTCCAGGGATGAGAGTAGAGAGTCAAAGCCAGGCCGGTCCTGCCTGTCTGCCTGCCAGCATTGTAACATCAGAGAGTGCACTGCAAGGGGGCAGTTATGGGGCGCAGGGAGGCGGTACTGGTCTGCCACCGCTTTCATCACCTGTGGGGGTCAAGGGAGCACGGCAGACCGACACATGAGGAGTATGAATGGCCAGAAACACAAGCGAAACATGTAATCAAATCTAAACACGTTCCTCTCCCTCATCCCCATTTCATGCACCATTTTGTATAAACTGTGTACTGTTTTATTGCCCCACACTCGTGTACCTTGGGTGACTGTTGTGAAAGGTGCTGTATAAAAATAAACTGAACTGAAGTAACACATTGTTGCCTATGTGAAGTATATATACGGTAATATGGTGACGGGCTTCGGAGGTGGTGGGGTGGGACCTTCTGCTGGACTGGGGTGGGGTGTGTCAAGTGACCAGGTTTTTGCATGTGGATTAATTCCACCTTGTGCAAAAATCAGCCCACTGTTTATTTTTGGGCCCCTAGTGCCCCACACCTGTGCCTTGGCACAGCATGGCGAACCCGTAACCGTTAGTCGCTCTACTGGCCCCACTGTCCTGGCTCTGCCCTCTGGGCCCCGGTCTCCTGGCTCTGCCCTCTGGGCCCCATTCTCCTGGTCCTGCTCTCCTGGCCCCACTGTCCTGGCCCCGCTCTCCTGGCCCTGCTCTGTGGGCCCCGCTCTCCTGGCCCTGTTTTACTGGTCCCGCTCTCCAGATCCCACTCTCCTGGTCTTGCTCTCTTGGCCCCGCTCTCCAGGCCATCGCTCTCCGGACCCTGCTCTCCTGGTCCCACTCTCCTGGTCCTGCTCTCCTGGCGCCACTCTCCTGCCCCGCTCTCATGGCCCCGGTCTCTGGGCCCCACTCACCTAGCCCCATTCTCTGAGCCCTGCTCTCCTGGCCCCGTTCTCTGGGCCTTGCTCTCTTGGCTCCGCTCTTCAGGCCCTGCTCTCCTGGCCCCGCTCTCCTGGTCCTGCTCTCTGGGTCCCGCTCTTTGAGCCCCACCTTCTTGGACCTACCCGTACGCTTGCTCGACTTTGTTTTTACCCTGCTGTCTTTTTCTCACTTCTGTTCTCCTTCCCAGTCGGTACCGGCTTCAGAGACCCCTCACCAGCAAATCGGTTTCACATGGTAAATGTTCACTAAAAGTGCACATTGGCTGCTGATGTATTTTTTTGGCTCAACCACTAGCATACTATGTTCAAGTAATCAAAACCTCACTGACTGACTAACTAATTAAATTAAATAATTAAGTGAACTGGTAGTAAAAACACATGGAGTGGCTGAGGTGCCCCTCAGGAAAGGTTTTGGATCTGAAGAGGTCGTACTTCTAGCCATCCAGAAGGAAAACTAGACTTTTGGGAGAACATTAGAAATTCCTGTTTAGTTTTTATTGTGTTACTCTTAATTTGCAGATGTTCTAAAGTTAAACTGTGTTTTTCTTCTAAGAAAATGTGCATTTTACTACCCAGATAAAGAGCTAAGATCTCTGACTGCCTGAGACTTTTGCACAATACTCTGTGTGTGTGTGTGTGTGTGTGTGTGTGTGTGTGTGTGTGTGTGTGTGTGTGTGTGTATTTGTCCTTTCCCTTTTTATCCCTTTTATCTCATCTCTCAATGTCATGTAAAGCATTTTGGGGCGACTCTGTCGTGAAA
>JAAGVU020000129.1:20934882-20958582 GCA_011763525.2 Mormyrus iriodes
GTGTATTTGTCCTTTCCCTTTTTATCCCTTTTATCTCATCTCTCAATGTCATGTAAAGCACTTTGGGGCGACTCTGTCGTGAAAGGCGCTATATAAGAATAAAATTAATTGATTGATTGTGTGTGTGTGTGTGTAACATTGTATGCTAGTAGAGTCATACAAGTACATTGATGTATTGGATGGTTGCTACAAATACTGGGGTGACTTTAGGAGAAGTTGCAATGACTAAGCTGACACACTTTGACAGGCATAATGTTATATACATTATGTAAAAATACACACACACACACACACACACACACACACACACACACACACACACACATTATTTTAACTCTTTTAATAACTCTCTGTTTCTCAGTGATTTAATTGTCAGATTATCAGTGTTTATAATGTCTTTCATATTTATCTCTATTTTCCTTTTATCACTGTTTTTCTGCCCTCTGACCAATGAGAGTGTAATTTCATCTCAGTGTATGACCCATGCATCATATAGCTGAAGATGACAGTAAGGACACTTTGACTTTGACAGGGGGGCATTTAATCACTGTTGATTATGGTTCTATGCTGCTTTAAGGTCGTCCCTTGTACTCACCTCCTGGTTACTCATGTCCCAGTATGGATGCTCTCCATATGACATCACCTCCCACATCAGAATCCCAAAACTCCAGACGTCGCTTGCGGAGCTGAATTTCCGATGCTGAAATGCCTCAGGAGCCGACCACCTGACTGGAATTTTACTGCCCTGGAAGAGGCAGAGGGGAACAGTTGTGCTAGTGACCCCTGCATGAGTAAGCGCTTGTAGAAACGGGCGGTCTGCTAGAAGACAAGAGGGTGGAGGCGGCGAAGTGTGCAAACACACCAGGGAGGCAGTGTAGGTGGGCATGTCATGCTCATGGCCCCGCATGAGGCGCGACAGGCCAAAGTCAGACACCTTGCACACCAAGTTGGCGTTCACCAGCACGTTCCTGGCCGCCAGGTCCCGATGGACGAAGCTTCTCTCCGAGAGGTAGCGCATGCCGGCGCCCACCCCCCTCAACATGCCCACTAGCTGCAGGATGCTGAACTGGTCCAGGTTTTCCTGATGGAGGAGTCAGGCGGGGGGGGGGGGGTCACATGTTATACACACATCACTGGCAGATAAAACCATCAAGTTTGTTAGCAGAAATGAGCTCTAATCATCCACCTCTCATGGTTACAGCATCTATTTTTTAATGCGGAGTATCGTTATTGTCTTAATATTCTTTGCTGACCTTTTAATCTGTGAATGTAATTATTCATTATTGATAGTGGTTTTTAGTCGCCATGCTCTTGGAGGCTTCTTACAGTGACTATGAATGAGACTGCCTCATGCATTATGGGAAATGTAGTCCTAGACACACCCTGAGAAATGCATCCAGTGGACCGTTCTCCATGAACTCGGTGATGATCCTGTCAGGAGGGCTGCGAGTGATCACCCCCTCTAGTTTTAGGACATTGGGGTGGTCGAACTGGCCCAGAACTCCGGCTTCACCCAGAAAAACCGCCCTCTCCCGATCAGTCACTCCCCATCGCAAAGTCTTCACAGCGACTTGCACCTCTCTTCTGCCCAGGGGGTGGTACCTGCCCTGGGACACTTCACCAAACTGTGCTGGAGAGCATTAACGGGCAGAAAAATGGGTAAATGGAAATTATGGGTAAATTTAGTACTAATGTATTATTGGTTGGGTATAGCAGAGGGTTGACATATGCTTAATAAATGATTGAACATTTACTATAAATGCTGATACAAGACGATGGGAGAGAGGGGTTTACATACAATAACACAGACATATAAATTTACACAGTGAGTCCAGTGATTTTTATTGCAGTTTGCTTGAAATTCCTATGAAAAACCTTCAAGCTAATGGTTCCAGCATAACCACTCCTGGCTCTCACCAGCACCAATGACCTCTTCTATCTTGAGGTGGGCAGGATCAATCTCTCTGGCAAAATCTCGCACAGCCTCGCTTGGGTCCTCATAGGTAGAAGGGTCAACGTAATACTTCACCCCGCCTGCAGAGGATGAGGAGCAGTGTTATCCTTATTAAGGCCTTTGTGGGAGAAGTGGCCGGGGGTGGGGGCGGGGGTCCATCCTGGTGTTGAGAAACTGCTGAGTTACATAGACATTTAGGTTCGATGATATGCTTTTTGTGAGCGTGAAATTGAGACAATGTCTCTTGTGAAGTTATGCTTTATGAAAAAACAATGTTGGTTTTCATTGACAGTTTTCAATAACATGGTAATGATTATCAGGAAGGTGCACTTACCTCTGTTAGTAATGTATCTTTGTAGTCTGTTATGATAAGGGCTTTCTCTCCTTTTCCTGGGGAAAAAAGGCCACATCAGTCAAAATACAAGCTGAAAACTCCTTTCTCACACCAAGCACATGGATGCAGGTTGTGATATAATCACCTTCGGAACACAAACACAATGACAACAGCTGCAATGACCAATAGGAAGGCAGCCCCTCCCATCACGGAGCCAACCATCAGAGGCAATCGATTCTGGATTTGCATAGAACGTTCTTCTGTTGGGAACAGACATGGAGAGATAATTACAATTTTGAACTTACAATATTACATATATGTGAAAAGTGAACAGGAACTCAGGAGTCCGGTGAGCCATTAACATTCTGAGCATGATTCAGAAAGTGATTCAGGAGTTGATAGGCTGGCATGCGTACCCAAGGCCAGGGTAGTGAAGTAGATGGTGGGGCTGTAGGGCCCAAAGCCCCTTTCGTTCCTGGCGCGAATCTGAAATGCGTAGATTGACCCTGGGGCCAGGGCATTGACGGTGACCGTGTTGGTCTCTGTAAACACACTGACAGCGCTGTCGTCGTCTGTGCCCTGACACAGGAAGAGCATCAAGCGCTTAATTTGTTTCGTCCTTGTGCCTGTGTTCTGTTTTTCTATGTAGGTATCGAACAGTGACGTTTTTGGGTAGCAGCGACTCGAGGGTTTCCTGATGCTTTAGGAAGACCCGATCTGTCGTGCCTTTGATAAAGCCTGATTTGGTCCAGTAAAATACCATCTCTATTAATGGATTTATATATATATTATGAATAACAGTGTATGTGCCATTTTAGCAAATGTATGTGTAAATTTCAAACTAATAGTATAAAGGTTGGTGAGGGTGTTGGGTATTAGCCTAATCAAACCCAGGCACAGTAGCCGATTAACTCAAAACATTAACTCAAAGCTGACAACTTGTTGGCATACCATTGTGTTAAGTGGCATGTGACTGTAAGGGTGACCAAATGGTGGCTACCTTGTCATAGTATCTGAGCTGGTATTCCAGGATGTCTCCATTGGGTCTGACTGGCTGTGGCCAGGACAGGGTGATGGAGTCTGCTGCTCGGCTGAGCTGGTGCAGCATGGGCACAGGAGAGGGCACTGAGAGACAGCAAAGACATATCAGAGAAGTCCAGTAATGCCATGGGCTGGCAGCCAAGCTGTGGAAGGTGCAGATCCAGGGCTGTCCACAAGATGGCAGTGTGGACAGATAAAACTGAGGGCATCCACTCAATGTAGGACCTACTGTCTGTAGAGTGCTTAGACATCACTCCTATTAAGACCCTACATAGTAACACTGTAAAAGTGAGTTTTTCATGGAGCAGGTTTGCATGCATTCCTTATAAAACCAAAAAAATAAGGTAAGAAAAAATGAAAATAGGCTCCTAGAGGACTAAAATATGGCAGACCACACGGAGTCAGTGCTATTTTTCCATGTTACATAAAGCCATCTCAGACAAGCAGCAGAGGAGTCTGCCACACTGACACCAGAGAGCCAGAAAGGGAACAGAAGGAGCAAACGGCGCCACCTGTCTGCTCTGCACTGCTGCAAACGTCACCCACACGCTGTCATGCACAAAGGCGCTCACATGCCGTCTGTGCCGCTCCCCCCGGGGGCCCGGGCGCATTACTGCCGCTGATGAGGGAGAAAATCTCAGTTTCTGCCCTGAATTGCTGGGAAGCGTTAAGCTGGCCTGTGTGTGTTAGTGTGTATGTGTGTGTGTGTGTGTGTGTGTGTGTGTGTGTGACGAGGGCACCTCCTGCGAAACAGCCTCTCAGATGAATCACTACTCAGTGTTAGGCAAGGACTTTATTGACTTTCATTTTTTTTTTCCAAAATCCTCTTCCATGGTATTTTCTTCTCGTTTTTTTTTCCGCAAAAGGAAACCAATTGTCCCTATTTGTTTGAGTCAAACTGCAGCTGAGTTAGCAGTTCCCAGGCACAGCTATGTATTTGTTCATTTTTTTTCTTAGCATCAAGTTAATACTTGTGTCTCAAATCAAGGTCAGCGGTCCTTGCTGCTTGCCGGGCTCTTGTGTATCGCATGGTTCTGGCCAAGATCCAGCTGCGTTCGTCATCATTTGGGCTCCCTCACTTGGGGTCCTCCACCCCGAGTGGTCCCTTGTCTCTGGCATTATGGTCGATTGTGGTGCGACCCGCTCTCTGTGAATCCAGAAATAGGCTCCTCTCTCACTGGGTTTGGATCGCGGTGAACAGAAAGCAACATGGTGGCTGGGAGCTTCACTCTACCCTCAGGAATTACTGTGGGCTCGCAGGAATTTCACCAAATTCCCACAGTAATGTTTTGAAGGGGTATGATCTTTTTTTAACTGGTAATGAGGTCACTTCTTTCTGAATTGATGTAAGTGCTATTTTCATGACTTCTAGTAGCTAGTGTGCCCTTTATCTGAAGCTGTTACAGCTCTGGATGTCCTGCACTCCCTCCACGTATCTGTAAACCTGCCTGCCATCCTCTCATGCTGGTCCGTATGAGCCCCTCCCCCACTGCAACTTGGCTTTTGAGTCTGATGAGAGCCGACAGGATATCGTGACCCAAAACCACCTGAGTCCAAAGATCACGAGGAGGAAGGGAAAGCAATATAGACAAGCAAAATCACCAGGAGACTCTGATGGTGAGTGTCAATGCCACACAGACTGCCCATGTCAGCTCTATCTATCTATCTATCTAGATAGATAGATATTGTATGTATAACATATAATGTTATATATGTCATACATAATGTACATATATATGTGCGTGTGTATGTGTTATACATAATATCCTGTTCTTTCTCATAAACACATAACACACCATTTCCTCCAATCACAGCCTGCCCCCTCCTCACTCTCACCTGATTGGCTGGTGGTGAAGTTGATGCTGGCATATTGAGATGGGTAGGGACTCAAAGCCGACACGTCATTTATTGCTTGAACCTGTCAATTAACAGAAAGCAGACCAACTCAGCCCATTCATACATGCTGTGGCACATAGTGAAACAGAATAAAGAGCACTGCATTTCACTTTGCATCCCTTCAGACTAAATTCACTTAAAATAATAAACTATAATAAAATAATAAGAGTGAAAGTCTCCTTGAATTATGACATCATTTCACACATTACACTGGTTCTTTCTCTTTCATGCAGCCGATTGGTTAAGGACACACGACTCAGTTTTGAGAATCATGGGTATTGTACCTGTATGAGGTAGGTGACCCGTGTGAGCAGGTTGTTGAGTGTAACCTTAGTCTGTTGAAGGCGTGTCTGCGATGGGCTGTAGCTCACTGCCTCCCCACACCATGAGCACACGCCTGGGGACAGCATGGAGGCAGAGGGGCAGATTCGGCACACAATGGTATACCACACCTCTCGCCGACCCCCTGTGTCTAGTGGGGGACGCCAGCGTAGGGACACTCCACCTTCCCCGCTCTCGTACTCCCAGGAGAGAGACAGGGGTGCCGATGGAGGACCTGCAGAAGGTGGAGGAGGTTCAGGAAGAAACAGAGAGAGAATATGGGAACCAATCAAATTAAATGGCAGAGACACCAATCAGTGTTCATATGACGAATCACTTGTTGGACCTCCCCAGGAAGGCATCCAGGAGGCATCCTAGACAGATGCCCGAACCACCTCAACTGGCTCCTTTCGATGCAGAGGAGCAGCGGCTCTACTCTGAGCTCCTCCCAAATGTCCGAGCTCCTCGCCCTCTCTCTAAGGCTGAGCCCAGACACCCTGCGGAGGAAGCTCATTTTGGCCGCTTGTATCCGCGATCTCATTCTTTCGGTCACTACCCAGAGCTCATGACCACGGACGAGGGTAGGAACATAGATTGATCGGTAAAACAATAGCTTTGCCTTCCAGCTCAGCTCCTTCTTCACCACAGCTGACCCATACAGTGTCCACATTACTGCCGACGCTGCACCGATCCGCCTGTCGATCTCCCGCTCCCTTCTTCCCTCACTCATGAACAAACCTTTTGGAGCCACATCAACACACAAGCAGAAATCTGCACGCTTTTCTACAGCAATATTTTGGCTGACATTTATACTTATTCTCTGCCTTTGCTTGCTATGTTTATACGTATAAAGTAATCTTTATATTTCATATATACATGCTTATATATACACACTTTAGTAAGTACACACCTTCTAGCTCATCCATTGTATACGAATATACCAGGTACTTACACACACACACACACACACACACACACACCTGTGAAAAGTTTACACAGGGCGTCTTTGTTGAGAGTCCATTGATGTGAACTTCACAATGATCTACTGAGTGTTTACGTCTGGGCTATTTCTTAGCTATCAATTGTCAAGAACTCCCATTGTCTAAAACAAAGAGCTTTTCACAGTTTAAATGCACTGCTACAAAGCCATAACTAATAGGCTAGAGATTACAGGCAAATAATACAGATGAGTTTTACCTTTTCCCATAAGGGAAGATGCTACACAAGCCATCCTTTCCTTACCCTTGCGAAATCTCATTTCATGGCAATTGCAATTTTATTTTAATCTGTCAAAGGATGCTTTATATTTTTATTTTATTGACTGTGTAAATAAAAACAAGAAAGGAAATATTACCCTTGTTATTAGATGTCTCAGAAATGTGTTTGTAACCTTTTAAAATCAGTGTTTAATGATGTGGGGGTGGGGGGGCGACTGAGGTATGAAGGAGAAGGAGGGGTGTGGCTCTGTGCCTGTGATCAGAAGATTTCCGTTTCAAGCCCCATGGCTAGCAGTGTGATCCCACCCTCATCCCCAATAGCTCCTGAGAGATTTCCTGACCCTGCTCTCTGAACCTCACTTGTACTAGTTCTTGGGTCTAAAGTTTTTTATTTTGTGAAATCCATGGTTTTTTTTTTATAATGTGTGTCAAAAATTGCATTGCCTTTTGTACAGTATAAGGCCGCAGCATGTCTGGAGCCCATCCCAGGAAGTACAGGGCAGAATGCTGTGGGGGGGCGGGCACCCTGGCTGGGATGCCAGTCCATCACAGGGGACGCATTCACACAGTGACAATGGGAGATTTTGAGATGCCAATTCATAGAATTCGGTTTTTGGCCTGCAGAAGAAAAGCTATTGGGCAGAGGAAGTAGCAGTAAGTTAACAGTAGAGACACGGAGCCTAGGTGCAGACGCTGAGCAGCCTGGACAGAAGCACTGAGCGGCCTGGACAGCAGCATTGAGTGGCCCGGACGCCAGCACTGAGCGGCCCGGACAGCAGCACTGAGCGGCCCGGATGCCAGCACTGAGCGGCCCGGATGCCAGCACTGAGCGGCCCGGACGGCAGCACTGAGCGGCCCGGACGCCAGCACTGAGCGGCCCGGACAGCAGCACTGAGCGGCCCGGACGCCAGCACTGAGCGGCCCGGACAGCAGCACTGAGCGGCCCGGATGCCAGCACTGAGCGGCCCGGACAACAGCACCATATGGCCCAGACACCAGTACTGAGCGGCCCAGACACCAGTACTGAGCGGCCTGGACTCCAGCACTGAGCCACACAGACACCAGCACTGAGCCGCACAGACACCAGCACTGAGCCACACAGACACCAGCACTGAGCCACACAGACACCAGCACTGAGCGGCCTGGACTCCAGCACTGAGCCGCACAGACACCAGCACTGAGCCGCACAGACACCAGCACTGAGCGGCCCGGATGCCAGCACTGAGCGGCCCGGACAGCAGCACTGAGCGGCCCGGACGCCAGCACTGAGCGGCCCGGACAGCAGCACTGAGCGGCCCGGATGCCAGCACTGTACGGCCCAAACTCCAGCACTGAGCATGAAACATGTCTGTCTGTGACTATGACTCTGAACATCACTAAGAAATAATGCTTTCTTATTCCATTGAAATTATTACAAAATACCTTAAAAAATAATGACTCTTTGCAACCCTGATCTGGATAAGTAGTTACAATGATGGATAGATAGATGGATGGATGGATGGATGGATAGACGGATTGTATGGAGTATGCAGTATGTATCAGTCGCTTGTCTTTGATTCTGATTTGCAGTGAATATCAATTCTGTTATCAATATCCCGTTATGTTCAGTTCCTCATCGATCTCCGTCAGACACGCGTGATCTCTGAAAGCACGGCGCCCTACAGCTGCGGCTGTTAGCTTCGTTCCGCCTTACCTGTGCAGGCTGTGTCGTTGGCATCGTTAGGGGCTCGGTAAAAGCCGCTCCTGCACTCACACACCCTGGACCCTTCTGTGCTGGTTCTGCTATTCGCCGGACACGGGGAACAGGGCAGCAACCCCGGCACGGCTTTGAAGTGACCCACCCGGCAGCCTGCGAGGAGAAGAAGAAGGTCATTTAAAGATCAGTGAAAATCTCTGCTCAGGTTAATGCATCACAGTGGTACAATGTTATCAGAGCAGAAGACCCACATGATGAAGCTTCTCCCAGCGTGTTCCTGCCTTGCGTAGCGCTCACCCATTACATCACAGGGTGACTAAAAACACAGTGTGTTCATACCTACAGCACTGTCTTAGCCCAGCTGCCACTGTCTGCACATACTCATGCACAGAGCTGATTAGCTGGTAGCACCTAGCATTACCTCAGCATGTGTGCTATATACCTATTCGTTGGGCATTGTTTCCCTCAACTACATTTAAATTTCTTGTACTCACTGGATCAGCTAATTAGATAGCAGTATTTATTTGTTTTCATGCTCATTTAAATAGCAGTAGCTAACTGGAATTAGCTGTCTAAGGAATGACTAATCCAATGGTGGCATAAATACATGGGTTTTAACAATGTGGTTGTTTAACATCCTTGCTGGTACTAATTTTCTGATATTAGATGTATTATAGTATGGAGAATATATGCATGGCACTGATGGCTGGGCCCTTGTACCTGCCTGGGAGATTTACACGCCCAAAGGCAAATACTGCAGCATTTACGGTGACCTTCTCCTAATAACAAGGCCAAAGTCTTCGGAGCTCGTGAGTGTGATCCTAAGCAGCCGCTGCCCAAGGCAGGAGAGGACGAAGGCGTTCAAATGGCTAAGAGGCTTTCCCTGTTCGCACTATTTTTTCTGGCTTTAGGATTAGGAGATGAAGAGCATGACAGAAAAAAGGAGAGAGAAGATAGGCTTGTCTTCATCTATCATTCATGTTGTTGAATCACATTACCGAACGTGTTCAGATACGACTGTGACAAGCAGTGAGACGTGCCTACAAGACCGCTCTGATAGGAACCGCTGCATCTGACAACGCCAGCTTCGCTTCAGCTCTCTCCCCCCTCCCAGCCAATCAAATCGCCCCTACTTATGTCCCCTTGCTCCACAAGCCCCTCTCCGGCTATTTACCATGTACCCTCTCCTTTTGCATACCCTTATTAAAATTTGGCTTCCATCAACATTCTATGAACAAAATGCTGGGGATTTCAGTTTCAATGTTAACGTGACACCCTGGAGGTTTGTATGCAGACGAGGGGTGCCCTGACAGAGTGAACCGGATGCTGTGGTGTACAAGCAGAGACAAGAGGGAGGAAGAGGGGAAAGAGAGGGAAAGCAGGGGGGGGGCAACACTGAGTATCAGAGCTGGGGAAAAAGAGAGTGAGATGGCAATGGAGTGTATAATTTGGCGCTGACATGGTACTTGGTATTTAGATCACTGACCCAGTTTCTCTCTCCCTCTCTCTCTCTCCCTCTCGTCTCTCACTCTCTTCCCTGCTCACTACCAACATTATAATCCTTCTGACACAAAAACACAGTTTGTTTCTCTTTAATAGATTTATTTATTATTATTCTCTTTAATAGATTGTCTTTACCACATTTGTTCACATGTGTTCATCCAAGGCGATACCCGACTCGCAAGAAGTCCCACCTACGTGTGTTTTTCTTGCTCAAATCACAGATAAACTGACATTTACAACCAAAACCAAGAAATGAATATTTCCCCAAAACAAACATCATGATTAATTTCATGATTTTTGAGGGTTTTTACCACAAAAATCTGCACAGCATAAAAAACAACGTGAATGTATCACTTTGGGCTGTACTGTGGAAAGTTTCTTTTTAGATGCACAATTAAAATAATAAAAATAATGTATTAAATAAATTTTAAAAAATCTATATAATATGTGGAATTTATTAATGATAATAATGAGTACTGTGGAAATTAATGTAGGCATATCAACATATATACATGCCTTGTTTAGACTGCCTAATAGTGTAAGGATTACATGAATCATAAATATTAATTTGAATATATGTTATTATTTCTATTATGTCATTACATTATTATATACATTATTATTAATATTATTTATACAAAAGAGATCTATTGGATGTGAGCAACATGTAAGCCAAAACACAAAGAGCTGAAAAAAATACAAGGTGGACAATGATTGGCTGTGCTTTTAGTAACACACGCAACCAACTATGACAAACTAGGAAGGGCTGTTCATTTGCAAAAAAAAATCATGAAAACAAAAAAAGTCTGTCGTCTAACATGTGCAAGAAGTGAATGTTCCATCCATCCATCCATTTTCTGTACCCACTTGATCGATGCACTGGAGAAACCTACATGTTGTTCCAATGCATACACACATACATATACCTTCAGTGCGGAAATGGCCATTAACACACAAACGGAAACATGAGAATGTAACTACTAAGCATCTTTTTAGGCTAACTGGCCAATGTGAGCCCTGGCTTCAAGACCTCAGGATTACCGTGTTTCCGAGCACCTGCCTCCGTGTCTCGAGCTTCGGAAACCCACGCCGGCTCGGCAATTCGTAAGACAAGCGGGAATAAAAGTCATTTTATGTGCCGGGCACATCCATGCTTGCAAGAAATCTGTTGCTCGGCCCAAAAATGACATCGAAATTCTGACCTGCTAGCCTAATCAGGAAAATGTGCTACTTTGAGTGGGTGTTCTGCAAAGCATCCGTGTTTTCTGTACCTAACACAGATCAGGTTGCGTTCCGTCATTACAATTGGCATTCAGAGCTGTCATTATTTTTCAGTGTGGCTTTTTTTTTGAAAAAAAGCAAAAACTTTGCAAGGCATGAATTATATAGGAGAGGAGCCAAAGACAACAGCAGACAATGATTTCTTTATGCAGTGATATATATTTCGCAGGCACTGATGCTTGTGAGATGTGTGGAAGATAATAATATCTTTGAATAGTAATAACGGAGAAATATATGTATATACAGTGTATATATCTATCCATCCATCCATCGATCCATCCATCCATCTTCTACCCACTTATCCTGATCGCAGAGTGGGGGAGGGGGGGTCCTGTCCTAGGCTGCATAGGGCACAGGGCACCCTGCATGCGTATATATATATATCCTACAGGGATAAATTGGCCTGCAGCCAATCCCAGGAGCAACGGGATTATAGAAGATTGACAGATGAATTACAACCTTTTGTTAATGTATTTATATTTTTGACAGGTTTAATACTCAGTGAATAGTCTGATGTGTTACGTTACGTAATGTTCATGAATGCTAGTAACTGCATGTGTATGGGTATGAATCCTGAACTAATCTTGTCCATTAATCTCAATCCTCCCGTGCTAATAGGTCAATGAAGCAGTCAGCCTCGATGGACTAAATGTATTTTCCACTGACTACAGTAAGTATGGACTTGTTAAATATAATCATTAAAACATGAGTCAGTGTATAATATGCTTACAAATGAGCCAGACCTCTACCTTCTGTTGTAATTGCACGTGTGGTAAGACAGGCTTCAGAGCGTTTACAATTGCGTCCTCAGGTAGGATTTCTGCATGTTTGGCTCTTTGAGTCATCGGCTTGACTGTCTTTCCTTCTATCCCCTGCGGTTCCTGTCATTTGTTCACACATGAGTAGCCATTACATCACAACGACCTAAATGTGTCACATGCTCCATCCCTCCTCCCTTTCCCTTTCTCTTCTCCATCTTTCTTATGCACTCCCCCTTTCAGTTTTGGCCACGCCCCCCCGCCCCTCGAGCCCAGAGCCCGCTGTATACCAGTTGTCAGTACAGCTGTACGTCGCCACTTGTGAGACCTGTTCTTTTCCTTTGCAATTTTAAAGTGCTTTGGTGCTTGGGTGAGGTTGCTGGACCTCACTTGGATCACAGACCCTGTAACTTTAGGGATTCCTTCCCCTCATCTGCATAAATGCCACATTAAGCCACAGTAGTGTACTGTAAGGCATGTAACCTACTCTTCCATCCTGAATACATGGCCAAAACAGGTCAGAGGCCTCTGATAAAAGCTTCATCTAAGCTACAATATAACCTAGACAAGCCGACTGGTTTCTTGTCCTCTTGTGTGAATGTGGTTTAAGACATGAATTTTGACCTTGTTTTTTCTTTAAATATCTGTTCAGATTACTGAGTGACTGACTGTGTGTGTCTGGGGGGTGCATCAGACAGTGAGTGACAGTGATCATCATGCGGGGGGGCCCTATTGAAATGATTTTGTCCCCGGCCCAGGAATTATGCTCACCGGCCTTGCGTGTGGGCATCTGCTTTTGGATGCTTTCTGTAATATTAATTATTATTAATAAAAATAATAATGAATTAATTAATTATATTAAATTTTATATAAAATTAATTAATAATAACTTATTCACAACATATATTCCAGGGCAGTGTGTGTCTCTGCGGGTAAGCACCCTGTGCCTGCAATGTCAGTAGTTCAAATCTCCTGGTCGACAGAGTAATTTCACTGTCGACCCCTTGAGCAAGGCCCTTAACCCCAATCGCTACATCAACTGTTGTGCTCTCTCAGTTTTACGTTGCTTTGGATAAAAGTGCCTGCTAATTAAATAGATGTAAATGTTATTAGAATGGTTGTGGTACTTGAACACCTTATAACATTTGATGGGCAACTCAAATTCTGTTCTAAATTCACATCTTCTTGAGGGTCCTATGTTCACCCCACCTAATTAGCTCTAGGTCTATAAGCTGAGGAACAAATGGCTAAAAGTATTTACAACACAGAAAGAGTGTCGTTGTGCTGCTCACTTTATAAGGCACCCTGAACTGTTGTTCCTAACAGTCCGGAGCATGGAGAAAAAGGACTCACCTTGACAGGCTGAGTTGTTGTGGTTGGGCTCAAAACCCTCATCGCAGGTGCATTCCCCGACCGGCACTATCCAGTCGCCTTCTGCGTTACAGTGCATGCGAGGTACCATTCCTCCCTGCGGTTGGCTGTGTGGCACGCACGTGCCATCCACGGGCACCAGAGCAGTGGGCTCTGCCCCTGAGGGAGTGGCCGGAAAAAATGCCATGTTTTGATTGGCGGAGGGGCAGCGGCGGTAAAAGATGGACACGCCCATTAGGGACACGCAGGCTCCACTGTCCACTATGGCTAGGACAAATCTAGAAGGGGTACAGCGGGGTGATCAGGGCTGTGAGCACATCATCTGCATCAACATCGCAGTGCATTACACGAGGTGATACAAGCGACATACCCAGCCCGAGTCAGCGGTGCGAAGCTACGAGTCTTGATGTTGATTTGATGATACCGGTCCGGCTGGTACTGATTAGGCTGACTGGGCTCCACCCGGCTGAAGCTTTTGTCGGCAGCAATGGTGTCGATCTTAATCCATCCCTCCCTCGTCTCTTTCTCTCCATTGCTTGTCTGGACAAGTAAGGGAGGAGGCAGACAGGGATCAGGAACTTGGTATGAGGTGCTGAGAAAGTGCCTGCGATCCGTTAGAATAACGACCCAGAAGTGCACGCCCCCAGTCCTGAGGCACTGCGCCCCTCCCAGCACCCTCACCTGGCCCCCCCAGGCGCGCTCCACCTCTCTCTGGGAGTCAGCCTGCCTGTAGTACAGCGTGAGAGTCTCCCGGCAGGAGGGCGAGGGTGAGCGCAGGCTTGAGCAGTCCCGCACCGAGAAGCGCAGGGTCACGAAGATCCGGGGCGCCGACCGCCGCAGCAGAAAGGGCGTGGCCAGCCAATTGTCTTGGAGACGAGGGTTCTGGTTGACGTGGCACACCTCGAACGTGCGAATGAGTCTTCCCCGGTCGTCTCGAATGCTCACCTCATCCCACTAGGGTATCACAAGGAGGTAGCGATAGGAAAAGACAGTTTAATCGAGGCCGGTGGGAGAGATACGTCTTCTTGTGACATCATGCCCATGCTTCCGGAACCCCAAATGGAAATGGAGCCCTGTCTGAATCAGCGTTTCTCCTTTGTCTTGCTTGTTTTAGAAAGGCAGTGTGGGTTATAGTATTGTTCCACTGTGGCCGGACTGATAGATCAGTGCCTGAGTGACATTCCTTAGTGCTCTGGACTCCTGGGAAAGTACAGCCCAAACTAAAAACTACACAGAGGATTTCAGCTAGTTAAGCATACTACTCGGAAAAGCTGGGGATAAAACATCTACAGATGGTTTCTGTGCTGGGCCAACAAGGCAGCTCAGTGAGTAGCACTGTGGCCTCGCCCCTGCAGGATGAGCAGTGGATTCCCACCCCACGTTGTGCGCTCCCTGTGCTCTCCTCCTCTGTGCACTATGGTCTCCCCCTGCAACCCATAGACTAGCAGTTAGGCTAATCGGTGTCCATGAATTGCCTGTATTGGGTAAGTGTATGGATGTTTGTGTCCTGCGACAACCTGGCACTCTGTCCCGGGTGTCCCCGTGCCTTGTGTTAAGTTGCCTGCCTTAAGTTCCTTCCCAAGGACCATCTTTTGATGAGCGGTAGGACAATACATGGATAAGGGAATCCTCTGGGCTTTGTTAACATTTAGTTGTCAACAAAAAGGGCTGCGCTGCTCTAGCTAATGGGAAATAATTCACTTATCTGATCAGTATAGGCCTGTTATCATGCAAATGGAAAGTAAAGCAAATGTTGTTTCAACTGTACAACAAAGAAAGAGATGGGACTTTCTGCGAAGGAACAGAGTATTAAAGTCTACCAGTGATAGTTATTTGAACATAAAAAGAGAGCAGCGCACACTTTTATTTTCTAAGCTATCCATCATTTATAGGCTTGCGTATGAGATGAAAGCTAAATTATGCTGATTTTTGCCGGGGCACGGCAGCCAAAGCAGGCAGGCCAGTGCAAGCCTCACCAGGAGAGGAGCGTTGTCCTTTTGCCGGTGCCACGTTTCTCGTGGGGGGGGCAGGGGGGTGATAAACTTCAGCTGCACCACAGAAGATGCGCAGCGGGACCTCTCACGGTTTTGCACATAGAGAGCCGCGTTGGCACTACATAACACCTGAATGCTGACACGGCAGCGAGGGTGCTGGGGATCTTTTATTTATACTTTGAATAGCACATTATGTCTCACCATTAACGGCTGTGCATGAAGCTGCACCGTGGATGTGGCTGTAGCAGGGAAAAAATAGAGGTAAAAGTACGGGGAGATGGAAGAGCGAGGAGAAGCAGAAACCGCGAACAAAGCCGGGGGCTGATGGTAAAAGGCACGGCCAGGCGAGCCTGCAAATAAATCATTTAACCGGCTGGTTCTATATCCCCCCCCCATGGGAAGGCGACAGGGATGAGGACGCTGACAACAGGAGATGGACAGAGAGACCGGCAGGAAAGGAGGGCCGTATGCATCTCTGGTGCAGGGAGAAGGTTCAGGCTCCAGCGAGCCGACAGATAATGATGCTGCCCATGAGGACGAGGCCGAATGATGACAAAGAAGGAGGGCAGAAGAAAAGGGAGGAGACTTGGAGGATAGATGGGCAGCTAAGGCAGAGTGCCGACCTCTGTCTGGCCTTCATCCTTTTAACCAAAGGTCAAAGGTCATCCACAGATTTATTTTGGCTTTCTCTAAGGCTGGTTCAGAATGATTTAACATGCACAGCCTGGCACGTAGTGGTTTGGGGGGGGGGTGTTCATGAATACCTGCCCCTTTTACCAAATGCATTTTAAGTGCCACCCTCAAAATGACACTAGAACCCAGGACCCAGGAAATGGCCATTGTCACTGGCGGGCATGATGCGATCATGATGCGGGGGGGTGACAGGTACTCACGCCCGTGTCTGGGTAAGTGGTCCAGCCCAGCTCACTTGCAGTCTCTGTGGTATCCAACAGCATCACTAAAACAGAAAGACAAGGTGAGAGGTGACATTCCTCTTTATCTCCATCGATTATCTATTCGATTATCTATTTGGAAATGGGTGTGCGTCTGTCACTAGGAGCTCAGCTTGACGCCTGCTTTCCTCTTGCTGCTCTAATACATTTTCTGCATAAATAGGCTTTTATACGCACATCCGTGACAGCATGCAACCCTATAAGACAGTTTTTGAACAAATCAACAATTTATCAATTGCTCATTTAGGCATAGATTGTGTAAAAAAAAAATAAAACATTTTAACATTTTGCCTGAAAGAACTCAGTTCAGAAAAGCAGGATAAGTGCCAATTAAAAATGCATAACAGCTGGAAAAAGAATTGAAGCTACTTTCAAAGCAAAACGCGTGATACGAATAATTAAGAAATAATAATTGCAGTTTCAAACAGAGAAAAAGACGTTATTAATAACTCTTATGTGTTTAACTCCCTTTCAGTTGAGTACATCCAAATCTAGGAAAGAATATTCAAGACCCAGTTAATCCAGTGAGAGAAGCTCTTTCTCATTGAGGTTTTGACTAATGGAGCACATTTTTGAGCATGTTCTCTGCACGTTGTTTCCACCCCGCAGTCAAAAGACATGCACTTAGGCAAACATGTCTTTTAAAAATCTTTTGGAGTGTGTGTATGCACTGTGCCCTGTGATGGACTGGCATCCCGTCCAGGGTGTCCCTCGCCTTGTGTCCTATGATGGACTGGCATTCCGTCAAGGGTATCCTCTGCCTTGTGCCCTGTGATGGATTGGCATCCCATCCAGGGTGTCCCTCGCCTTGTGCCCTATGATGGACCGGCATTCCGTCAAGGGTATCCTCTGCCTTGTGCCCTGTGATGGACTGGCATTCCATCCATGATGTCCAATGCGTCATGAACTTGGATGGACTGACACCCCATCCAGGGTGTTCCCAGCTTATGCCTTGTGATGGACTGGCATCCCATCCAGGGTGTCCCCTGCCTTTTTCCCTGAGATGGACTGGCATCCCGTCCAGGGTGTCCCTCGCCTTGTGCCCTATGATGGACCGGCATTCCGTCAAGGGTATCCTCTGCCTTGTGCCCTGTGATGGACTGGCATTCCATCCATGATGTCCAATGCGTCATGAACTTGGATGGACTGACACCCCATCCAGGGTGTTCCCAGCTTATGCCTTGTGATGGATTGACATCCCATCCAGGGTGTACCCCATCCTGTGCCCTGTGCTACCACAACCCCTGCCTTTACAGAATAAGCACTTGGAAGATGAATGAATCACAAAAAATAGATTGATGTGTCATTTGTGTTTGATGTAAGCTATTTTTCAGATGAAGGGCTGATGCCTAAATGCACTCTCTCCTGCACAGAGGGATGAAGCACGCAAGCAGTTATTATCTTAATAATGGTACAATAAAACCATCCCCAGATGAAAAAAAGTGACACAGAAAGGTAAACAGCCCTGTCTTCTGAATCTAATTCTAATTCAATTTCTGTTCTAAAATCATTTTAAAAACGTACATCTGCGTTGTTGATGCTGCTTTGTTTTTGCTGATGTCCCTCCTCGTCGCTCCCTCTTCCTTCTGAGCCCAGACAGAGTTTCGCGGATTATATTCACAGATGGACACTATTCCAATCTCGCGTTCAGTCCATCGCCCCCACCCCCAGCCCCCTGCCTTCCTGCCTCCCCGTCTGTCTCCTATCAGGTTATTGGGAATAAAAGGATTCCAGATTCCAGCTTAAAGTGCGTGTCTGCAGAGTGTCATGCTAAATATTATTGAACAGGACTGATCTTTACTTTCATTAGTATTAATGACACGTAAGCAGGGGCACACACAGATACACAAACACGGCAAACCATTGTGTGATAACACATTCTTTTAATTAAAAAAAACAAGACATTTTTTATTAGTTCGTTCTTTTCAAGTCATCTGTTAAATCATCTATCTTATCCCATGCCGTCTCAATTCCCACTCCCCCCTCCCCCAACACTCGCCGCTAATCTTTTCAGATTGATTCTAACAGTCAAATCATTTTTCCGCTTTTAAAAGTTAAATAATACTGCTCTGTGTTTAAGGCGCCGTGAATTTTCACTTTTCCCCCCTTCACTGCAGTTCACGCTGTGGGGAGGCTGGATGATGGCAGTGCAGCTCACTCCACGTTTCACTCGTGGCGTCAGGTAAAGAACCGGATGGAGCAGCTGAAATGCGGTATTTATCATTGCATCTGCAGCTGGCATGACGGTGCCTAGTATATGTGCGAGATGTTTTACAAATGTAAGTACCTGTGGTACAGGGAGACCTTACAGTGTCACACAGCTCCTTGCTTTGTGGAATCTGACACTGATGATAGGAAATCCTATCTAAATGGGGTGCAAGAGGTCAGTCATCAGGCACACACACACACTGCTTTAACCCCCTCCTTCCAGCCTGCTCTCTCTCCATTTGTCCCCTGTTCCTGCGTTTCTCTATTATTCATCGTTAAAGTGACACTGAGCTTTGAGGGGGTTTGAGCAGGAAGTACATTTCGTTCCATTATTGATGTGTGCCACTGTTTGGCAGGCAAAACTCACTTGGGGGGGGGCGGATTTCAATGCATTAACCCTTTGTCTCTGGAGGTGTAACTGGGGGGGGGGGGCGTTCATGGCTCCATCTGATATGATTCGACGCCAAATGCATACCCTTGCTCAGTGACAGCACTGGGATGTTACGCAACAGCGCTGAGCATTCTGGGATAGCTTTCCATCAATATGAGTTTGGCTGCCAACGGATGACAGCTTCCAGTTTCTCGTTACGACGATATTAACTGCCACCCTTCACCTTCGTCCACGCCTGTTGAGCGTCAGCCTGGCTCTGCTGCCCATCCGCTAATTCGATTAGCTTGGCTGGTGTCAGCCTTTTTAGCAGTGTAGTGGAAAGAGATCTCCAGGCCATCGGTATGTGTGTGGTATGTACCTTCTCCCCATTCGCTTTCACTCATCACGTTGTTTACGTGCACCTAGGCTCCATTTGATTGCATTCTCTTAGGTCATCACCTGCCCCCGTCTGCTGTTAATATTCTCCAGATGTGAGGATCCCCACAGAAACAATCCAGAACAGTCTCCACTGTTATTACCACAAGCAGCAGGCTGAGAAGCTGCCAGGGATAGTGGGGTAGTCCTCATGGGTCCATACAGGCGTAGGCATGCCTACCAGGGACTCTGCAGGTCCATTACCCTGTGTATACCCATGACGCCGGGGCAGGGGCTGTTGTATAATTCATGAAGTCCGTTTCCTTGTTTGGCCTCCTGCCCTGTAGGTTGCAGGCGATTCCCCCCCCCCTCCCAACTCACTGTTGCACCTCAAGCTGGCATGTTCCTCAGCAATCATTACGACACCAGCCCGGGCCACTCTGGACCCTGGTTCTGCTTAGTTACCAGATGGTAGTGCCGGCAGAACTGACTCGAATGACCTGAGCACTTCAAAGCTTCCGCCAAGGTTAAGTGAGTAAGGGCCTGCCTCTCTGAAAATGGCATTCCTTTAAGAGCAGGTTGGAGGACCTCTGACAGGAAACCATATTGGCCCAAAGAGGCCCTGAGCGCTTGGCTGGCTGGGGGCTCTCAGACTGCCTCAGGATAGCCTCTGGGAGATATACTGCATCTTATACAAAGGTAATAAGGCTCAGACACTCAACTCAGCACCAGATAGTGTCAAGCTGATGATACACAAAGGATGGTGGGGTAGGGATCCTTAGACAGACATGAGGGCATTTAGAGATCCCTTGGAGCTGAAAGGACCTTATTGGCACTTGGTTTTAATTCCCGGATTGTCATTTATCAGTTAATGTAGCCCAACAGCGCTGGGTCTTTTGGAAAGGATAGAAACAGAAGATGTTCCCAGTAAATCTACTGGATCAACGTCTGCTTACAACGATGAGAGAGGGAGCGAAACGAAGTGGAACGTGATGGGCGGGCAAATCGTCAACTACCATAGCGAATTGGAATGGCATTGCCGATTGGCTATGGGAAGACAGTGTGTGTGCTCGGTAGGTCTCACTAAGCAGAGTATTAGAGCTCCATTCACAGATATATCCAAAACAGACTGAAGACCAGACAGGTGTGGTGTACTGATGTCTTTCAGGCTCACAATCCTTCTGGTTGAGCTGTGTCCTTGAGAGGCCTGAAATGTTTGATCTCAGCTAATACACCCGAGAAGCCCCGCTCTCCTAAACAACAGCACACTGGCAAAACAACGGAATGCTGTTTGGAACAGCTGTGGGATTAAATTAAATGCCCCATTATGGCCTTGCTAAGACAAATAGGTGCTCAGGTCAGTATAAGAACTGCAGGCTGCTGGGAAAATATGACTTGGTTTCCCGAGTTGCAGGGTGATCAGATGCTGAGAGCTGATTGGCAGGATATATCCCGGACAGCACGGCAACAGGGAAAGGCAGGGTTTCTCATCATCAGGGATGCATCACAAATGGTGATACAAAGCCACCAAGTCATGTCCAAGTACATACAGAGCGCACATGAGAGCATTTAGGGTAGGATGCAGTAATCAGAATGTCATTGGTTCAGATCCCAGAGTCGGCAGCATAATATCAGGTTAAGCATCTGCTAAGTAAGATGAATTTCTCTGGAATCCCAAAAATTATAATATAAAGAACCATCGGTATGAGGACAGTGTGTGTGCCTGTGATCAGAAGGCCGTCAGTTCAAATTCCATGGTCAGCAGAGTGATTTCAAGAACCAAAAACCTCCAACTGCTTCTGGGAGTGGCTGCTACATAAAAAGCACGTGGAATCAACATGAAGACAGCAATGGTTAGTTGCTCTTTCTTCCACTGATCCATTCTCATAAATGCCAACTTTTGGGCCAAGTAGTAAAATTGAATGATATTAAACAGAAGTACCTGGACGGCACAGGCTGCCGGACACAAACGGATACATCGATATGTGTGGAATCATTTTGGCCCCATTGCTCAGAAAAAGGCACCCCCACCCCCACCTCCACAAGGACAGGCTTTCATTCTTTTTCTTTCTTTCTTTCTTTCTTTCTTTCACTTTTTCTCTCACTCTCTCTGGTGCACTCATACATACCGAGTCATTCCCTTCATTTAGCAGCCATCCACCACAAAATATGAATTGAAGCCTTGGTTACACTGTCTTGGTTAAACAGGCTGCATTTCCAACGACACAAGCCCACAAATCCCAGCTACAGAACTCTCACAGTCATCACAAAGTTGCACATAACATTAAAGTTTAGCTGAGAACAGGGGTCAACAGAAGCACAGGAGAACCGAGAAGGTCTACAGTCTGGTTGAAAAATATTCTAAATCCAGTTTTAGTGTAGAGGATGGGGGGGGGGGGAGGGGGGGGCAGAAGAACTGATTGGGATGGCGTTCCATGAATGTAGAGTTCATGAATGGGGGAGGTCAGGCATTAAGAAGGCAGCACAGATTCACTTGTTATCCAGCTACGTTCGATCTTGTGCTCTTTTGTTTAAAAAGCTTGGCATCGGCGATGTGCCCAACATCTTGCCAACAGAGCCATCTGAATTACCCAGAGAAGCTCTGCGCTGCAGGCCACTCAAACTGTCAGATACAAAGTCAATCTCTCCCGCACGGCGAGACACGCAGCTACCAGCATGTGTAAAGCGGGGACACACGCACACGCACGAATACACACCGGCAGCGAGGTGAATAAAAGTCACTACTTACCTTCCTCAGCGAGATTTGGCTGGAGAAACAGAGAGAGAGAGAGAAAGACACTCCACATCTCCACTTGAGAATAACACTGACAGAGGGAGGGAGAGAGAGGGGGAGAGGCAGAGAGAGTGAGAGAGGAAAAGAGGGAGGAGAAGGAGGAGTCTGCTCTTTTCTATATCATAGTAAAGAATGGAGGGAGGAAAGAAGTGTAAGAGAGAAACACTAGCAAAGAAAAAAAAACATGGGAAGATGTCCAATCGAGTATGTAAACAATACATTAGGGAAGAGGACAGACACGCAGGGAAAGCAAATATTACAATGAACAAAAGAGTAGACAAAACAAGTTTGGTGAGTCCATATAAGTGTCTCAACACGCCGAGGAAAATCTCCCTGCTGCCTAATAACTGTGATAGGCTGAAGGATATAATTACAATACCAGGAATGCGGTTTCTGCTGCATCTGCGATTAGGTGGCCAACCTCTGGCCCTTTATTTTTTTCCTTAAATTCATTTCATCTTCATGGTTTTACCTTTTCATTCTTCGTCATTAAGTGGTCTGTCATAATCCACAGGTCTTCTTATTCAATACAGGGTTAAGGGGGGCCTGGAGACTATTCCTGGCATCATAAGTGACAAATCAGTGAGACACCCTGGGCGGGATGGCATGCCACTGCAGGAAACACAAACACATTTATACACACAATAATGCTATATGGGCAATTTTCAGATCCCAATTTTCCCAAACACATTTTTTGGACTGCAGGAAAAAAACAGAAGAAACCTAGAAACCTGTATATATATATATGTGTGTGTGTATACAACGAGAATCAAACTCCATAAACCTGCCCACTAATATGCCATGATATTTTTATATATATATATATATATATATATATATATATAACTATTGATACATTATCTATGGACCAATTAAGGATGGGCCACAGACAAGGCTACATCTTGTATGAAAGTGACCCCTGGTGGACATATCCAGCCACTGCAGGCCATGGACATTAGTTAGTAAAGTTGTCTCTTAAAACCCAGCCGTAAATCTGTCTAGTACTGTGCTTATAAGGTGCTCTGATGCAGACTATTCATGTACATCTATATGGGTTATTGCCATATTTTTATTAGTTTTCATTAGGGCGTCTAGCCAGGTTTGCATACTCAGTGTGGCTCAGAGGGCTGAAGCTCTGTACCTGTGATCAGATGGTTGCTGTTTCAAGCCCAGTCTTACCAGAATGGTCACATGTATGTGGGCCCTTGAGTAAGGCCCTAAAGCCCCTGCTCTATGGGTGCTGCAAAGTGGCTTATTCATTGCTGTCATCCCCAAGCTTGCACTCACCTGTATGAAGAGCAAGATGGTGCAAAAGAGAAATTTTCCCCCCAAGGGATTAATAAAGTATCTCTATTCTATATCATGGTATAGCAGACCGAATCACGGAAAAGTATTGAATACAGTGGTAAATAAAAAGTATTCACCCCCTTGGATATTTTACCATTTTATTGCTTTTATAAATCAATCATGATCAACATAATTTGGCTTTGACAAAAAAAATGACAAGAAAACTGATTTCAACAAAATAATGACAATTAAATAAAAATATGTAACATAAAAATAAGTGATTGCATAAATATTCACCCCCTTCAAGTCAGTATTTAGTAGATGCACCTTTGGCTGCAATCACAGCA
>JAAGVU020000129.1:20958682-20975480 GCA_011763525.2 Mormyrus iriodes
CCTGGTGGCCTCTCTCACTAGTCTCCTTCTTGCACGGTCACTCAGTTTGTGAGGACGGCCTGATCTAGGCAGATTTATACGTGCTATATTCCTTCCATTTCTTGATGATGGATTTAACTGAACTCCAGTGTTCAGTGCCTTAGAATTTTTTTGTATCCATACCCTGACTTAAACTTTTCAATTACCTTTTCTCTGATTTGCTTGGAATGTTCTTTTGTCTTCATGCTGTAATGGTAGCCTGGAATACTGATTAACCAGTGAATGGACCTTCCAGACACAGGTGTCTTTATACCACAATTACTTGAGACACAGTCACTGCATTCAGGTGATCTCCATTCCACTAATTGTGAGACTACTAGCACCAATTGGCTGGACCACTGTTGAATTAGGTCAGTCACTTTAAAGGGGGTGAATATTTATGCAATCACTCATTTTATGTCACATATTTTTATTTAATTGTCATTATTTTGCATAAATCAGTTTTCACTTTGACATTAAAGAGGTGTTTTTTGTAAAAATTTTTTGTAACAAAAAGCCAAATTATGTTGATCATGATTGATTTATAACAGCAATAAAAGGGTAAAACATCCAAGGGGGTGAATACTTTTTATAAGCACTGTATTTATTTCAGTACATACAACATACAGTAACATTCATCTGCACAAAAATGATATCTCCATTTTAAATATATTTTTTCTTTTTAATTTTCCATTTCCATTTCTAAATGCATTGTTTTCATAAACATGTAGATGAACAATCACCCACAAACAAGCACATACATTTGACACAACAGTATTTAAAGAAATTTAACAACTAGGTTATAATTTGTAAGTATCCTGTGTTGGTGAACCATGGGAGGAAGTGGCAAAGTACAAAAACATTTACAGCAGTAAGTATAGGAGTAGAGAAGAAGCATGATTACAGAAGCAGACAAATAAAGGCAGAAGAAAGCACAGAGGACACGAGACAAGGTACTCTTACTTTCCAATTAAAAGCCACACACTGAGGACAGATACTAACAATCAAGAACATGAGTAGTTTAGCAGCTTTGCGGGTAACGCATTCCATGAAAATATTAGATGCGTTATATATTACATATAATGCCACTTGAGGGAAGCCTGAGTTAAAAGGAGGTAGAGAGAGAGCAAGACACTAAAGCAGGAAACACACTTCAAGACAAAAGTTAGGAACAAGCTGTAACACTGCCCAACATGAAAGCAAACGTACAATTTCACATGAAAGCATAAGGTGGTACCTCTAAGTATATGTCAAAATTTGTAAAAGAAAACTAAATATTAAAAAATGATCAAGTCAAGTAAAGTTTATAAAAAATTGTTTTAATTTAACAGACATTTCATTTACATTTTAAACATTAGATTCCCCCAAGATCATGACTTTAAACTATACCCGGGGGAAAAAAAAACACAAACAAAATTTCATGACATACTAATAGCCTAAAGTATTTTGCAATAATTGTTCCATCCATCCATTCATCTATCTACTAACAGCTTATCCCAGTCAGGGCTGCGCAAAAATAAATGTTCAATTTAAGAATTTCTTTTACACATTTGTTATGCTAATAATGATAATACTGCATTAACACCTCATTCCTTTGTCATACCAATCAATCCTTTTTATAGTATATAATAAATATCTTTTTTATAGTTTTACATTACCTCAGTACAGCTAACACAATAAACATAAGGGTAACACTTTACTTGACGGGGAACAAAATATAACAGTATTATACTATTACTTATGTATTAATTAACCACAAACAAAGTCTTACTTACATACTGATCTCATGCTAATTCATCATTAATGAATTGCGACGCATGTTTTATCCCAAGAAGCTACCATATTTGTTACTATATCTGTTAATTCTGTAAATCTTTCAGAACTACTGAAGGAACAAGTAATGAATAACAAGTTAAATACTGATCTCATATTTGTTCATCATTAATGAATCATGACTCATCTTTATCTCAAGTATATTTGTTCATGATCTGTAATTCAGTAGTAACTGAGTTATTACTAAGAATTTGTTCCCCATCAAGTAAAGTGTTACTCACATAAGCATATGATTCATTGCCATTAAAGTATACTGGCTCTGATCCGAGTATAACTACTGCAGAGGAACGAAAGAATGAGTCTGGCACATTGCACAAGCATCCCGAAGATAGAAAAGTGCTTGCTTAAATTAAAGCAAAAAAAAAAAAAATCAGTTTTCTTAACAAATATGTAACAATACAAAGGCGTTCTGACCTATAAATGATAGCAAATGACTGCACACTTTACTGAAGTAACAGTGTTTTGAGCCTATCACTATCAAACTATTCTACAATCAATCAATGCCACACAAGCACAGTTTTGTTAATATACCACGACATCCTCACAGAAATGTCAAAACTTGTCCCTTACCCCAGGCAAGCATAAATTAAATTTTACACAAAAATGTACGGTTATATGCTTACTACCACAATTTGCCTATTCATTATTTCATTCTTTCCTTCCACGCAATGCACTTTCCTCTGAAAACCAGTATTAAGTAAACAAGTTTCATCTGTTAGGATGAACTTACTGTAAAAACATTCTCCAGTCACTGACACATAGCAGTAGATTGATCCATTTTTCCTTAAAGAGTAGCTCTAGTACAATATCCGCTGTACAGTATTAAAATATACTAAACAGTTATGCTAGTTAGCAATTTTTACATTTTTTAAATTAATATATAGTTATAAAAACTAAATTTGCTAACCTTATAATCAAGGTAGTACACATAGTAGTGTAATGTTATGTGCAACTTTGTGTTGACTGTGAGAGTTCTGTAGCTGGGATTTGTGGGTTTGTGTCGTTGGAAATGCAGCCTGTTTAACCAGGACAGTGTAACCAAGGCTTCAATTCATATTTTGTGGTGGATGGCTGCTAAATGAAGGGAATGACTCGGTATGTATGAGTGCACCAGAGAGAGTGAGAGAAAAAGTGAAAGAAAGAAAGAAAGAAAGAAAGAAAGAAAGAAAAAGAATGAAAGCCTGTCCCTGTGGGGGTGGGGGATGCATTTTTCTGAGCAATGGCGCCAAAATGATAGGCTTACACACATATCAGTGTATCCATTTGTGTCCTGTTTAACCATAGGTGGTCAATCTTTAAATCTTGTCATGTATAATTTCCAAAAAATATAATAGAAATGTTTCTTTCAACCATTCATATATTGCATCTGCTAAAGCTATTTGTTCTGGTCTGTAGTCTTATGTTCCCCAATAAACTCCACCATGGGAACCTTCTCAGTGGTAGGTGATACCGGTAGGGTCACAGCGTTCTCAGGGGTCGGGCTCGAAACGGTGTTTTCAGGTCTGGAGAAACCACAGGCGATTTCCTCAAAGGTTCTCCCCCTGGTCTCGGGAACACGGAAGTATGTAAAGATGAAGAATAATATGAGGAGGATCACAAAGATGATGAAGACGTAGGATCCACACAGCTCCTAGAAACAAAAGAGGAAAGAAGATGAATCAAGTAGTAAGACCAGGCTGTAAGAGGAGAGCATGCCTGAGACCAAGGGCGTAGATTTGGGTATGGACGGTAGGGACACATCCCTATCAATATTGTGGGAGTACTGTGTGTGTTTAGAGGGCAGGGGGTTCAGGGCTGATTTAGTCCCTTTCAATGTTGAAACCAAACCAACACCCTTGTCTGGGACTGCAGTAGGAACGCGTGATATTCTCTTTATGTATGCTCCTTTGGCCTGTTGGAACAATTAGGTTTTTGTTTGTGCCCGGATGCTTGACTACAGAGCAGTTCCAAGGATATAACTGAATCGCTTTCTCCACAGTGTAGTTCAGATAGTGTAGAAGTTATGTTGTCATATTAAAATACCTTTTGTGTATTTAGGCACTACAATATTCAACCCAGCCACTAGGGATACACAAGCCAGTGTATTTCTTTGTGCCAGTCCCAAGCACAGACAAATGGGGAGGGTTACGTCAGGAAGGGCATCTGGTGTAAAACTTTTGCCAAATCAATATGCGGACAACAATACAGATTTCCATACTGGATTAGTCGAGACCCGGGTTAACAATGACAGCCTCCAGTGTTGTTGGTCAACTGGGTGTAAATTCGTCTACTGCTGGCCGAAGGATAAGAAGAGGGGGAAAGCGTGTCCGGAGGCAGGAGGAGAGGGGGAAGGGTAGGAGAGTAGGAGTGAGGGTAGGAACTCTGAATGTTGGTACGAATGTTGGTATGGTACTGCGAGACAGCTAGCTGATATGATTGAGAGAAGGAAGGTTGATGTATTGTAAGTACAAGAGACTAGATGAAAGAGGAGTAAGGCCAGGTGCCTCGGAGGTGGTTTCAAATTGTTCTACCATGGTGTGGATGGGAGGAAAAATGAGGTAGAGGTTATCCTAAAGAAAGAGTATACCAAGGGTGTTTTGGAGGTGAAAAGAATGTCAGACAGGTTGATAAATATGAAGCTGGAAATTGAAGGCATGATGATAAATGTTGTTAGAGCATATGCCCCGAAAGTTGGGTGTGAGATGGATGAGGAAGAAGAATTCTGGAGTGAGTTGGATGGAGTGGTGGAGAGTACCCAAGGAAGAGAGAGTGGTGATTGGAGCAGACTTCAATGGGTATGTTGGTGAAGGAAACAGAGGTGATGTGGAGCTGATGGGTAGGTATAGTGTCAAGAAGAGGAATGCAGAAGGTCAGATGGTAGTGGAGTTTGCAAAAAGGATGGAAATGGCTGTGGTAAATACATATTTTAAGAAGAGGGAGGAACACAGGGTGATGTATAAGAGTGGAGGAAGATGCACGCAGGTGGATAATATCCTGTGCAGGAGGATTAGACTGAAGGACACTGGAGATTATAAAGTAGTGCCAGGGGAAAGTGTCGCTAGGCAACATAGGATGATGGTCTGTAGGATGACTTTGGAGATCAAGAAGAGGAGAAGAGTGAGGGCAGAGCCACAGATCAAAAGGTGGAGATTGAAGATGGAAGACTGTAAGGTGGAGTTGAGGGAGGAATTAAGACAGGCACTGGGTGGTAGTGAAGAGTTACCAGATAGCTGGGCAACTACTGCAGAAATGGTAAGGAAGGCAACTAGAAAGGTGCTTGGTGTGACATCTGGATGGAGGAAGGAGGACAAGGAAGCCTGGTGATGGAATGAGGAAATACAAGAGAGCATACAGAGGAGGGGATTGGCAAAGATGTGGGATAGCCAGAGTGACGAAGAAAGTAGACAGGAGTACAAGGTGTAAGGCGAAGAGAGAGGTGGCAAAAGTTAAAATTAGACGTTGTATGAGAGGTTGGACACTGAGGAGGGAGAAAAGGACCTGTACTGACTGGCTAGGCAGAGGAACCAAGCTAGTAAAGATGGGCAGCAGGTTGGGGTGATAAAGGATAATGACGGAAACGTACTTACAAGTGAGGAGAGTGTGTTGAGCACATGGAAGGTATAGTTTGAGGGGTTGACGAATGAAGAGAATGAGAGAGAGAAGGTTGGATGAGGTAAAGATAGTGAATCAGGAAGTACAGAGAGTTAGCAAGGAGGAAGTAAGGACAGCTATGGCAAGGATGAAGAATGGAAAGGCTGTTGGTCCAGATGATATACTTGTGGAAGCAAGGAGGTGTTTAGCTGAGATCGCAGTAGAGTTTTTAACCAGATTGTTTAACGCAATCTTGGAAAGTGAGAGAATGCCTGAGGAGTGGAGAAGAAGTGTATTGGTACCGATTTTCAAGAAAAAGAGTGGTGTGCAGAGCTGTAGTAACTACAGACGGATAAAGTTGATCAGCCACAGCATGAAGTTATGGGAAAGAGTAGTGGAGGCTAGGTTAAGGAGAGAGGGGATGATCAGGGAGCAGCAGTATGGTTTCATGCTGGGAAAGGGCACTACAGATGCAATGTTTGCTCTAAGAGTGTTGATGGAAAAGCATAGAGATGGTCAGAAGGAGTTACAGTGTGTCTTTGTGGGCTTAGAGAAAGCATATGACAGAGAACCTAGAGAGGGGGAGCTGTGGTATAAGGAAGTTGGAAGTGGCAGAAAAGTATGTCACAGGATGTATGAGTGCAGTGTGACAGTGGTAAGATCTGCAGTAGGAGTGACGGATGCGTTCAAGTCTGCTTGGACTATGATGTTTGCAGATGACACTGTGATCTGTAGTGAGAGTAAGGAGCAGGTTGAGGAGACACTGGAGAGGCGGAGATATGCTCTAGAGAGGAATGAAGGTCAGTAGGACTAAGAGAATACATGTGCATGAATGACAGAGGACAGCAGAAGGGAGAGGATGCTGGGAGTAGAGTTGGTGAAGGTAGAGGAGTTTAAATACTTGGGGTTGACAGTTCAGAGTAACAGGAAGTGTGGAAGAGAGGTGAAGAAGAGAGTGCAAGCAGGGTGGAATGGGTGGAGAAGAGTGGCAGGAGTGATTTGTGATAGACGAGCAGCAGCAAGAGTGAAAGGGAAGGTTTACAAGATGGCGATGAGATCAGCTATGTTATATGGACTGGAGAGGGTGGCACTGACGAAAAGACAGGAGCCAGAGATGGAGGTGGCAGAGCTACAGATGTTAAGATCTGCGTTGGGTAACGAGGATGGATAGGATTAGGAATGAGTATACTGGAGGGACAACTCAGGTTGGGCGGTTTGATGGTTTGAGACAAAGCCAGAGAGGCGAGATTGAGTTTGTTTGGACATGTACAGAGGAGAGATCATGGGTATGATGGGAGAAGGATGCTGAGGATAGAGCTGCCAGGCAAGAGGAAAAGAGGAAGGCCTAAGAGGGGGTTTATGGATGTGGTGAGAGAGGACATGCAGGTGGTTGGTGTGAAAGAGGAAGATACAGAAGACAGGAAGAATTGGAAACAGATTATCTGCAGTGGCGACCCCTAACAGGAGCAGCCTAAAGAGGAAGGACAAGGCACTACAGTGTTCAGATCAAGGGTGGCATCTATAGTTAGTGCTGAGGCCTCACATTGATGGGTTTTGGGGTTTGAGTTTGGCTCAGATTTTGTGTGTGTGTGTGTGTGTGTGTGTGTTTGTCATACCTGTCAACACTCCCAGAGCCCAAAACCACACCTGGTGGCCAAACCACCCTAAATTAGTTAGTTCTTATTTTGTTCCTTGCTGAACTGTGTTGACAATTTGTGGTTCTGCTTGACTGCTACCAGTTTCTAGAATCTTGCTTGTCTTCTGACCCAGCTTGTGGATCACAACTGCAATTTTTTTATACACGTTATTCTGAATTGCTTCTCGCTCTTGCCTGTATCTGACACGCGATACTTGGATTATGACTGGTGCCTGTTATCTGGGAGTATTATTCATTAAGCACGCCTATTCTACACTTGGATCTCAGCTCTCTTTCATTACAGTGTGGAGTAACACATGTTCTCCCAGTTCTGATGTGGGTGTCCCCTAACCACTCTATGGCTATGGTCTTCTCCCACAATCCTAAACTATGCAGTTTGCTGAACTGGTGTCTTTAAATTGCCACTAGTCTCTGATTGGCAATCTGTCCATGGGCTCACGCCCTTTGTTGCCTGAGATAGGCTCCTGAAACTCCCCTGGGCCTGTACTGGATAAATGAAAATGTCATACATGACAAATGATCAAGTTACAAAGTGCTCTTCCACAGTCAGCTATATACATCTAGCAGAGATGCATCTGCATGACAGTACCTCCAGTTTTGGGAAGGTGAGGCCCACAATGAAGTTGGCTGTCCAGTTGGAGCAGCCAGATACAGCCATGGCAGCGGGTCGCGGTCCTTGAGAAAACAGCTCGGCCACAATGAACCAGGGGATTGGCCCAGGTCCCATCTCAAACATGGCTACGAATCCAAACACTGCCACAATTGCCACATACTTCATCGCAGGTGTTGAGTCCTGCTCAGAGAGAAAGAAAGAATGAGAAAGACAGACAAAGACACCAGTTTATAAACAGGAGAACACCAAGAAGTGGGCTGTGATATAAACATTTTTACAATCATAATAATAAAAAACATTCTTAATAAATTTATATTAATTACACCGAAAGATATAACAGGTGAAACCTACCACCAGCTGGAGGGAGATGGTCATAATAAGACCACAGACAGCCATTCCACCCAATCCAAGGAGATGCAGAGTTCTGCGTCCCGCCCGCTCCACCAGAAAGAGCTGATGTGCAAACCCAGATAAGCTTTCAGTACAACTTATATCAGCGATGGCATGTTACTGAAATGTACGATGTGTAACTGAAATGAGAGT
Source organism: Mormyrus iriodes (assembly GCA_011763525.2). Classification (NCBI taxonomy): domain Eukaryota; kingdom Metazoa; phylum Chordata; class Actinopteri; order Osteoglossiformes; family Mormyridae; genus Mormyrus; species Mormyrus iriodes. Next base: position 20,966,917 of record JAAGVU020000129.1, read on the forward strand.
GAATACTCACAGATACAACAGTGAACACTGTGTTAACTGCACCAGCCCCAATAGTAGCGTAGATAGGTTCAGGTACACCTGCATTTGCAAAAATACCCGTCGAGTAGTAGAAGACCTGAGAAATAAAGGAAGAGCACGCTTGAATATGAACAATAAACATGGACTCAAGCGTACCTCTTTGAACAAATCATCAGCAAGCTGAAGCAGCTTCAAAGTGGCTCAGTCCTACTATTGACAATCGGCGATCCATGAACATGAACAGGACCGTACTCTGGGAGATGAAGTCCACCTACTGCATTGATTCCTGAGAGCTGCTGGGAAAGCTGCAAGATGATGGCGATGATGATGGGCTGCCTATAGGCGCGAGTGCGGAACAGCTCAGGGATGGTGACCTTTTTCTCCATGGCCAACTTCATGCCCTCTTCCTTCATCTCTTGGATGTCAGCACTCACATCCTCGCAGCCCCGTAACCGCACGAGCACTGAGGATGAGACATGAGGAACACGTGTGGCACCCATTAAGTGTGAGAGATTCATGGGGATTTGATGGTCAGAGCTCTATGCTAGCCATTTTTCCAAGTAGCATAGGTGCTATTAAGTTAAAAAAGTTTATGGCACACAAAAATATTTCAGTAGCTGACAAAAAAAATGTAGAACATCAGCTCAACAAACCTCAGTAAAATACTACTCCATGAGGTCCAAGAAAGATGCTAGGACTTGCTCCAGGTTTTATTAAATTCATAAGTCAGTTAAAAGTAATCAATAGCCTAGCCTAGATGTTCTAAAAATTGTCAATGACTCTATTTTTTTCAAGTTTTGGTTGTTGCCTGTGAAGACCGCTCCCATCCATAAATGAAAGAAGCTGCAATGAAGGAATTTGTAGCTGGGCTGCCAAGGCTGTGGGCAATGTCCTTATCATATAAGGGAATTAACAATTATAAGCTCTTGTCTTGTTTGACCGTCCAGATAAGTTGAGGAGTTTGAAATTCTCATCGAACATTTACACTTGTATGGCTGATGTTCTGCTCACTGGAAAAAGAAGTTGGTTATGTAACAACGTCTAACTTCCCAACTTACAAAAATGGTGAACACACTATTACTGCAAAAAGCAATGCTTGTGAAATGCTGCACTGTAATAGCCATGTTTTTTTTAAACTGCTTCAAAACCGTTGGCTAGAAGGCTAAACTGAAAGCCAAATATTAAATCTTTCTGTTGTCTTGCTTTGTATGTAGTCTAAGCAGACTTCCCCGACGAAGCAATAATTGCCAGTTAGTCACTTTCAGGTATCGACCCCAGGTTACTTGTCTGATATCGCTTATTACTGATAATGTTGCTATATTGCCCAGTCCTATTACTGTTTCAAGCGGGATGTTGATATCACTGTGGAGAAATGGGGAGGTGACTGTCTCAAAATCAGGTAATGAATAGGCTAGCAACACCATGTAGTGAAGTGTAGGGTGAAAGAGAGAGAGACGGTGTGTATGTGTGTGTGTGCGCATTTCTGTAATTTGCACACACTGATATTTCATCATATATGTGACAAAAGTGTCGTACTGTAGAAGCCTGTCGTGGTAAGGTTAATCGCGCCAAGTTACTGTCTAACACACATCACCCACAGAAGTTGACATGTAAGGTACTTTCTCCTGCTCTTAGCAATCACTTCCATTTCTTGTTCTATGCCATCATTCTAAATTTCTCTCCAACTTGTTCATGGTGGTATGAGGTAAAGTATCATGGACTCTGTTTCTGCTGTGCCCTCAGGGTGTGCTTTTCAGCATGGAACTTTTCCTGGGACTGAGTCTTGTAGCCTGAAGCCAAGTGGAAGAACTGTGGATACTACTGTCTATGGGAAGCTGTGCCTCCGCTCGATTCTTCTGAATACCCCTCCACCAAAACAGAGGTGCCCAAAACGGTTTTCAAAGCAACAAAGACTACATGAGAGAATGATGCAGGGCTTAGGAGCCCTAAGTCCCCCTGAGTGTTTGCAGTACAGGGCTCACCTTTACGTGCTTCTTCTTCCTGGTTGAGGGTGATTAGGAGATAACGTGGGCTCTCAGTACAGAAAGGTAGCAACAAACACTGCAGGACTGCTGGCAATGCCGTCAGGGCCAACAGCAGGGGCCACAGGGTCTCTGAACCCAGCAAGGAGTCCAGGCCGAAGATCTACAGAAACATAGTATTTCGATACAGGACATAATTCATTTCTGCTCAACAGATTCAAAAAACTATTGACAACAATCCAACAAACCAGTAGAATAACAGGAACTTTTGGAGGGTTTGAAATCAGTTACTGGATGGGATCTTGGCTCAGTGTGCAGCACTGTCACTGTACCGTCTCAAGGCATGCAGCTATGCATAGCGCCTTCTCTAAATGGGCCTTAGTGTGTGGGCCTGAGCCTGGAGATGGACAAGTACACCGCAGCAATTCAGTCTACACTGTCCAGGGAAATAACTGCACTCTCACCTGCGCTATTAGAATCCCGACAACCACACCCAGCTGATGCAGGGTCCCAAAAGCCCCCCGGACAGTGGTGGGGGCCACTTCGCCCAGATACATGGGGGTCAGCCCAGTGCAGAAGCCACAGAAAAGGCCGATGACCAGACGTCCCACAATCACCATCTCGAAGGAGGAGCACACCTTGGCGAGGCCCATCAGAGCAGCCCCTGCCAGGGCTAGGACGTTCACCAGCAGCATGGACTTTCGCCTACAGACATAGCGGAGAAGCAATCACTTTACAGGCCCTCATGTTTATCAACGGCAGGCTGGAGGCACCCTCGGTCCCATTCACTTACCTACCAAAGCGGTTGACCATGGCACCTACGCTGAAGGACCCCACCATGCCGCCGACGCTGAAAATAGCCACGGCAAAACTCCAGATGATGGTGCCCACATCAGAGCTGATAGGATGGTTTTTCCTCTTTATCCACGTGCTGTTGAAGAAGTCTCGTATTTTCTGATTGGAGATTTGAGAACAGAGCAGACAGGCCTTTAGGTAAAGTCAGCAGAAGGCACACAACTGATACAACAACAATAAAAGGGGGTGCAAATGGTGTTTGATGTTAATTTCTGTGTCAAAGCAGAGAATCATGAGAAGGGAAGCATAGAAGTGACCTCCAATAACTCCTCTATTTTATATTATACTGAGAAGGATCCTGCTGTAACACTTTCTGCCCAGTAGGTGGCAACAATGGTGGAATCACATCTCTGAAAACCGTTAAACCAATATGATGAAATACTGATTTTGTTGGAAATACATCAGTAAATTTACAATGTAATGTTACAGTTTCACAGGAAAATTCATTATAATATAAACAAGGGAGTCAAAATGCTTCAGTATGAATGAGCAATGTAACAGTGTTAAATAGAAATGAAAACATGCCTCTATTGGGAGAGTGATGTTAAATAAGCCATATTTACAGTTTACATTTGTATTAATATTAAAACCAAACTCTAATTTTGTTTATACAAAAAATGTAATTGCATAAGGAAGCTATTCCATCAGTGCTATGGCAATGATTTTTAAATTATAATACTAAGAAACAAACAAGGTTTTTAAGGTACTTTTTAAGGTTCACCTGCAGCCATATAATTCTCCCACTGTACAACAATCAGACCTAATCATACTTATATAAACTAACCACTCATACACACACAATAGCACTCTAGTAAGATTATCGCAATGAGCTTATCACTAGTAAGCATGTCAGATATCATGTTTCAATGCCCTTCACCTGACTTTGAATTAAAATCAGTCCCACCCCTCCTGCTTTCTGATTGGCTAAAGTGGTGTCACGTTTGCTTGTAACACGCAGCAGGATATGTCACAAGACCCCCATTGATCAATATCATTCATTGCGATGCACTGGGTTGGCTTTGGTGAGCATCACTTAATGGCATTGAAGGTTGTGTCATGCTCTGCTCATTTCCTGTGAAAATTAGCAGAAACAATATGTGACCACTGAACACTTTTGTCAGCGTGCACGCACACATACACACCTTCTCAGGAGCATTGATGACCCCGGTGTTATAGCCGAACTGCAGGGAGCCAATGACTGCTGTGCCCACGCAGAACAACAAGAAAGGGGTCACCTGCTTTGGCTTCTGTAGGCGGAAGAGGGCAATATGAACAATTGCAGAACACCGAATGAACATACTAGGCTATTGGTGCGGCTGATACGCTCTGGGCTGCGAACTGCCACCGGCTCTCAAATCCACCTTCTCTGGGGTTCACAGAGTGTTCATTGTCAGGGGCAACACTGTACAACAGGGCTTTATGCTCCTGCTCCCACACGAGTGCTTGCTTCCCTTTAACGTCATGTGAGGCAGAAGTCCATAGTACAAGACTTACAAAACAGAAAACAGAAACTTCTAAGACTTCTCCCTGCAGCCCAGTGCAGAAAAATGCTTCACTATATAACTCTGCCAAGCTCCAGTTGCAAGATAATATTGACAGTATTTTCAACTGATCAAAGGTTTCCAAATGATAATATAGAGTCCTGTATTACAAAAAACTCACGCGACACAAGGCTGAGCTACACTTTGGACAGGATGTCAGCCCTTCGCAGGACATAATAAACTAGGCACAATTTTAAGACGATTGTTAACCTCAGCATGTATCTGGACAGCTGGGGGAAAGCTTGCGACCAGGCCATGCAAACTCCACAGATGCAATAAGGTGAGATGTGAATCTCCAACCCCGGAGTTAAATAGGCAAACTGTAACACAATATTTTTGCAATTGCAATTGACTTTTAATATTGCTTTGACAAATAGAATCCAGCCAGGTGACAGCTGTCAAATTACCATACTTCACAGAATTAACAGGGCAGACATGAAACTGACAGGCAAAAGGGAGTGAACACAGTCTGACATAGCATTTTGGACACTGACTAGGGTGCATATTATACAAAACCATTATAATTACTGTATTGACAGGTTGGTCAAATGGCCAGATATCCTCTCTCAAGTCCCACAAATGAGTCTTCTATTACTGTTCCGGTCTGCTTTTTATACCTCGCGCTGCCTTACAAAACCCATCCCCTTGTTGTCTAGTCCCCCATCTCTTGTTCATGCAAGAACAGGTCTCAAAAGTTTAGCTCAGAGTAAATTCTTGGGTTCTAATTCATTGCCCGGGCATGATCACAGCCCGCCTCCACCACCGTGTCCTTTGACCAACTTTTCAAAATCTTAAGTAAATTCAAATGCAAAACGAAACCCGTTGTCCACATCTTCCCTATTACGTCAAGTGTAACTGGCAGAAACGAGCGCATTTGCATTCGCTAAAGTAGGCCTACTAAGTATTCAGGAAGAATAAACAACATTTCAAATCACGAAATTTCTCGCACCTTCTCCCCATCCATCTTTACGCTGTATCAATGAGTGATGCGCTTGCCGAAGTCTTCAAGCTATTTTGTAAAACAAACACACAGATAAAATGGCTATGTTAGCTCAAATCAAATAATGAATCAAACAGGCGGTTCACGTATGCATTTTTCTGTTATCTGGGTGTCGTATTTTACATCATGCCCAGTGTAAAGACAAGCGAAACCCTTTCGCTCACTGATCGCTTTGCTGACGAGCGCTCTAAATAAATTCATTTAATTTCGTATTCGCAAAGCCTACTTTTTGTCGCCTTATGTAAAAACTGTTATTCAAAATTCAGAAACAGATATAAAACTGACAAAAAAATAAATGTAGTTACATGTGATTTCGGTGTATTATTATCATTATTACTACTAGTACTACTATTACTACTATACCACCACCAACCATCACTACTAGCAGTAGTAGTAGACTAATAGACTAGGCATGTATTTTGTCGGTCGTTGTAACCAGGAATCTACTCATTAAAAACAATCAACAATTGCTGTATTTAAATTGCATGTCTCGATCTATCTGATGAGCAAAGATGATGGTGATGCTGCAGAACTAATGTCAGTTCTTTACTTAATACAATTACTGTTTGGATAGTGAAAAAATATAATAATTTACCTTAGACTCAGCCTTTCAGTTTAGGTGTCGTTTATATTTTCTATCTCAAGTTATCGCTTTTGCAAATAAATAATCTTCGCATCTGCAGTTACTTTGTAAATTTCCACCAAAACAGACCAGCCTTTCTGTTCAGTCACTCCCCTATCCTCCTCTGCGCCGTTTTAAATAGGATGGCAGTACAAGGCAAACCGCACGTTTCATCGCTGTGACGACACACCTGACGCTTTATCCAGAAATTGGTATTCTACGAAACTGTTGCTTGTTTTTATTATTAAAACAAAGTGACGCGTCTTATACTTTTTTCATCTCCAGAAATATTTAATCATATTTATTCGTTAATTTAGTCATTCTTAAAATGCTTTTAATTCGAAAGAGAAAAAGACAGCGGAAGCATCATGAAAACATGACCGGTGTAATGTTACTGTACCCCAATAAAATAGCTTTTTAATGCCTGACAGCTCCAGGGTTGGTGGCTGAACGGCCCCTGTGTGTGGAGTTCGCATCTTCCCCTTGTGAGTTGTTGCTGGATACTCCGTTTTCTGCTGCAGTTAAAATGTGTCTGGTCTAAATGGCATCTCTAAATTGCACATAGCATGTTTGTGAGTGCCATGGTATTGACTGGTATCCCATCCTGGGTGTTCCTCTCCTTTGGACCCTTTGCTTCCTGCAATAGGGAGTAGACGATCCTGTCATCCGTTACATTATAAGTGGCTTGAAGTTATATGGAAGGCAATGGGGGGCTGTATTCTCCTACGAGCAGATCAGGTTCAGGATAAATGGAAAGTGAAGAAGCAGAGGAGAAAATGGGAAGCATGAGAGACAGAGAGGTGGAGAAAGAAGTACAGGTGGAGAGTGCCAGCTGACCTTTCCATATGCCGCGATGCATAGATGGCTAGGATTTTATTAGCTGAAGGGATGTCATATTGGGACCCAAAAAAATGCACCAATATTAAAAATTTAAAATTTAACTAGAATTAAAAATTCATTAGAGTTATATCACTGCCTTTGATAGAAAGTCTCTTTCTATTCGGATGTGCCACCTACCCCACAAACCACAGGTCATCAACGGGTTCTCAATTTCTTGTCTGTCTGTCTTTATCTCTTTATCTGTCTTATCTCTCTGGTACATTTCCTATAAGACAGGAAGTGGAGAAATGCTGCCGGAACATGTTCCAAGATGCAGCAAATATAAAGTGCTGTGCTGTTATAGGGAAGCCAGCTGCAGCAAAAGAGTTACACAACAATGAGTGGTGCTATGGAGCTGCAAAAAGTACAAGGACGGAATTTACATTTACGTATTTAACAGGTGCCGTAATTCAAATTTTCTTCTCTTGGGAGTCTCTGTGTCGTGGTAGGGGACATCACTTTTAGAAAAATCACTAAAACCAGACTGAGCACAGGAACCCCCCCCCCCCCCCCCGAGACTGCTGCCTCAACCCCCTCTCATTAACACTCCTGACAGACTCATAAGTGGAGGAGACGCACCTGCATACAGACAGTAGGTGAGTGAGCTGGTGGAGTGGTACCAGGCCCACTATCTGCTGCGCGACCAGATGAAGGAAATGACTGTGGACTTCAGAAGAAACGGGTGGTGGGGTAGGTCCAGCTATGCATCAGTGATCAGAGCTCAGAGCATTACATTTCCAGGTGTGCACAATCTCTCCATGAGGCAGCATGTAACCAAGAATGTATCCCAGGAAGCACAGGGCACAGGACAGGGGACACCCTAGATGGGATGCCAGTCCATTACAGGGCACAACCCTGGTCATATATGTATTTGAACTGTAGAAGACAACTGGAAAGCCGTGAGAATATGGGGAGAATATGCAGACATCCACATACTCACACCGGCAGCCAGCCAAGGGCAAGAATCAAATCGACATCCCTTGGATTATGAGAACATAGTGTTACTTAATTTTCTTTATGGCACACTGACCACAAGTTGAAAGACTGAATATGAGATGGACAGGTCTTTGAATGCAAACCAACATTTTCAGTTCACTGTCAACTCTCTCTCTCTCTCTCACACACACACACATGTATGTGTGTCAGATAAATATAAACACTGTATTATAGTGACTGCTTTATTTAATTATATCATATTTAATTTTTCATTCCTCCAGTCACACAGCACTTTCAAATTCATTTCTGCTGTTTCCTTTGGCTTTTGACACCAGCTGCTTTACTGACACTCAGTGGCAGTACTGTTACTGTAAGACAATTTGCCTGACATCATATATCATGATATCACATTAGATTTTGTTTGTTCTATCGATGTTCTGTGAAACATTTCACAAGAAAACCTGGTTTTCTACCCACACCTGAATTATTGCTACACTTTTTACATATCTTTCATTTCAAATTGCAAATCCCTTGTATTTATTATTGTTATTGTCAGTTGTTTTCTTATGGAATCGATTTCAAATGATGCTCTATCCCCTTTTTTCCAATAGTGCAAAAACAATGTTCAATACATACTAAATCTCTGTGCAGCTGTGTGGAATTACTTGGAAGGCACAGACAACAACACAATCAGAGGATTTTTAAATTTCCTGAACTCATTTTCATTCCTG
>JAAGVU020000129.1:21019696-21033995 GCA_011763525.2 Mormyrus iriodes
GTTGTGAATCCGGGCCGCAGAGAATTCCAAGAGAAGCAGATCAAGGAAGGTGGACCTCCAGACAGAGGGAATGGCACTGTCAGGAGATTTCCAATGAGAGGAAGGTAGCAACTTAGCCGCTAGGGAGGTAGACATTAGAAGCCACAGCTGGAAGCAAGAAAGTGAGAGGGAAGAGAAGGACCGTGGGAGAAAGAGGGATAGGACAGAAGTGATGGAGAGAGGCATATAAGAGGATTTGCAGAGGAGGGAATAGGGACCGGACACAGGCTTAGAAATGGGGGAAAGAGATGAAGCAAATCTGCACAGTGGATTAAGCGGAAGAGGAGAGGAGAAAGACAGACTACAGGCCCTAAGCAGGGACCTCAGCTAGAGGTAGAAAAAGTATGAGGAAGAAGGAAGATTAAATGTGACCTTAACAGACTGGAACGATTTGAGACCCGAGCTGTCAAAAATAAATCGCCCAGGGTGGAGATACCTGACTGAGACCACGGTAAGGAAAAGATGGGACGGCCTCCAATGTTCAGGGCAGGAGTGTACTGAAAGATGAAGTACAGTCCCGTACTGCACTACCGTCAGCCCCCCTTCCTGGTTCCGTATATGAAAGCATAAATGCTCCACTATTACGAGGGGCTTCGGCGTGAAGTGCTGGTGCAGCACCGCAGTAATTTCAGTGAAACTTTTCGCGTCCAGCTTCTCCGGAGCCACCAAATTACGTAGCAGTCCATAAGCTTTGCACCCCATCACACTCAGCAACATGGGCACTGTCCTGTCTGCTCCAATTTCGTTCACGTCAATAAAGTGCTCAAATCATTCGATATAAGTTGTTCACTGCTCCACGGGCTCGTCGACAGCTTCCTTGTGACCGATGGTCATCGCCATAGCAACTGAGCTATATTCTGTGAGCTAAACAACTATGCCACAATCTCTGCTGCGACTCACGCCCTGTTATAGCTTGGTCCCATGCAAAAATCCTCACCTCGTCGCCAAATATGTTGTGTACTGGTGAACTCTAATGTAGGTCTAGGGAGGCGTTCAATAATGCAGCCGGCACAGACATGTTTCGAGCACAAGCGCCATCTTTACTCTTGTTGGTACACTGCTTCTACATAGAACAGAGGTCACAGCGCCATCTACTGGTAAGGCATATAAACACCAAATGTCCATACATAACACCATTACATACTGTCACACCTCCCCCGTGAGAATGCGGACACGCAGCTGTCACTAATCAGTGCTACTCGACCTGCCAGATGTACACCCTGCCTGATCCTGGATTCAGTGCAAGGTATTGTCGAGTGTTGCAAGTGACTTACTGAGCATATGTGCCTGTGTCTTGTCTAGCGCCAACCCATCCTGCTTGCCCTGCCTGACACCCCTGACTCTCCTGCCCTGCTCCCTTCCTGCCCATCCCCTCCTTGAATCTCCCCTCCATGTCATCCTCGTGTGTGAAATCTACGTCCCCAGACAGACCACACCGACTACCGACTCCTTGGACAACGTGACCTTGACTCCAACTCTGCGCTTTGACTCCAAGTCTGATCCCTGGCTCTCAACTCCCCCGGCTATAACCTTGCTTTGGATTCCGACTACGCACCAGCTTGCCCCTTTATTGGTTCTGCCGAAGGTTCCTAAATAAAGTTTGTGAACCTTCACTGCCGTGTGCAAGATTCTGTTGCTCACACATAAGTGGAGCATGAGGTTTGAGGCAAGACAAAGGGTTTTTAAAAACACTGTTAAAATCTTCAAGAACATCAATAAATAATTTATAATAATTGGAGAGCAAGTGTCACAAAACAGATATTAACAATAAAAATTTATGTACTGTAATTCTCACATTTATAGACTGGTTGGGGACCCTCATGTATAAAAGCCAAAAGATATGAAGACATTTCAGATGGAAGGTGCTGTTCCCATATTAAAAAGAAAAAAAAAATCAAATGTCCATAGGATATCATTGGGAGACATCACCTTTAAACCACATTGAGTATGGACCCTTGAATTCATTAAATGTGGACAATGAGGGAAAAAAGTGACATGTTTGCCAGAGCCCTGCATGCTGCTGTACTGGAAAGCATCTCTATTAACTGTGTTAAAATCAGTGAGATTGAGTACAAGGCAGGACTACATCACTTGCAGTGAGACTGAATATGAAATGTCTGTTTTCCAGAATAAAAAAAAGATACTTTTAGTCAGTATTATCTATTCCTTAGTGGACAAGCTTGTGGTGGCCATTTCAGTGAGCATTTCCATGCCTACCAAGGATTTGAAAGTGATAAGAATGTCACCAAAGCAGACAGTCTTGAAATTCGTAAACCCGTTGACTTACAAAGTGCTTACGGTGGAGATTAGAGCCTATATAGTGCACCTTTATTTTCTTTGTAAAATGTGCATGTACAGTTAATTTGTGCCCAGTCCCCATGGTGTTTGGAAGAGTTGTATGGGTCAACACGTTAACTTAGGTAAACAAAGATAGTAAAGAGATGGACAGCATGATAATGTTCATACTGATTTTCTGTGGCCTTACAGGCGAGTCTAGAAGCATTTTCAGATTTGGTGAAAGCATTCATGGTGGGAGTGCAGTACATACATTAATATGGTGGTAAACACTTCAAACATACATTTTCATATGTCATACGACACTGAGGAATAGTAATTAACACTGCAAGTCAAAGAGAATAGTGCTGAAAATACACTTTGTGTATAAAACACTGTGTCAGAAATGTAACACTACTAGAGTGTAAAATATTAACACTATCCAAAGCGTAACTCAGAACCAGTGAGTGATATAAAAACTGGGATAGTGTTAATTTTAACACTAAGCGAGTTCAATTAAAAGAAAGGATTTTGGGTAATATATAAAAATTTCACACAACTAAAGGGATAGATTTATGCAACAGGACAGCTGTGCCCTTTGACTTGCTGGGAATTGAGGATTGAAAAACATGACCAACCCAACTACTTGCCAGAGCTTATTTAACAAAGTTTAACTCAAGATATAATTACCATTTTGAAAATGCAATATTACACACAATATTGTGTTTAAATGGTCCCTAGGCGGGTTCAAGTGTGGATATTCTTGGCAGTACATTTCAAAATAGGGAAGAATGATCGCAATTCAGATCATGGATCTCGTATAAAGATCACAACGTATTTTGGGAAGACTGCCAACCATTGACACTACTACAACAGAGGGCACTGCTGCATTGTTGTCATATATCACAGCAGATGCAATCAGATTCTTCATCACACAAAATTAGGTTTTCATTACAGATTACTCAAGTCTGTGAAAAAGTAGCCATATAGTAGCCACTTACCTCCACCGCTTTTGCATGAGCACTGCATATGTTCTCCAAGACAATCATAATCATTTTCACCCTCGCTGTTTAAATCACTCTTATGAAGATTTAAGAAAATTTATGCTGAACTCCTTTTTTGATTTTTAAATACCCCAGTATTTATCACAACAAAATAATACCGTGCTGTCCTAGTATATTATACAAAATACTTTATTTCTTGTCATGCAGTCCTGATCGTGTATTTTTTTGACCAGACTGCAATTTAAGCTTGGGTCTTTCATTTGTCCACGTGTCCATTATTATTATTTTTTTACTTTGTTTTTCATTGTTTTCTGAGTTTGCAAGTTTTTTTCAAGACAGCAATTGTATTATGTTTCAGAGGCAGGCTATTTGCATAACCAATTGACAAAGAAAGCGTTTCAAGTCCCACCCCAAAGTATCGAAGGACAAAAAAAATACCCTAGTTCATTTGACACTTGGTAATGGTACTTTGGATACTGGTACTCAGTGGAAAATGAAAAGTACTGAAAGTACCATACCAAAAGTATGGCACCTGGAGTGGTGGAAAAGCGCCCTTCATCGCAGCACTCCATCTTCTTCTCAATCACAGTTTAACACTTACTACATAATCACAAAGTGGGCTTAGGGTCATTGCCTTGCTGAAAATTTTCAGTAGGTGTGTCCAGACTTTGACAGGTAGTGTATATAAGAAGTTTGGCAAATTCTGAAACTTGGTGCACTGATAAATAATCCATCTTGTAACTACTTCTGTTCAGTGTCACAGGGCTGAGCAGCACAGGGCACGCCCTGAAAAGGATGCCAGTCCGTTACAGAGCATATACATTCAATCACAATCTCACATTCTGGGCAATTCTGAAATACCAGTTAGCATAACTGCATGTTCTTGAATTGTAGTAGGAAACCGGAGTCCCTGAGGAACCCCCCAATATGCAAGGAAACCATGTAAACGCCACACACACACAGAACTAGAATATTAAGAATAATATGAAAATAATATGCACATTATTCCATTTAGCAGAAAATCATATGAAAGACGATTTATATTACTAAATCAGTTATACAGACAGTGTACTAGAGGGATTGAATGTAATTTTACCAGCAGTGTATATCTTATCATGATTGTGTTTCATTTCTGCGCTTTTTGTTTTTATGTACTACTCTGATCCAAAGATGGTATAAGAACCACGACAGTGAAATATCTGAAGGCTTTCCTATGAAAATGAAACGCAAACAGTCCTTCTCAAAGAGCTCTCTGTTGGGGGCTATACTTCCAGGCCTGAAAGGAGCAGCTGATTATGAGTCATGTGATGATGAAACCCGATCTGTACAAAACACTTTATATGACCATGTTATTCTCTTTGCATCAAAAGTGCTTGCCCTAATTTCTTGGATTAAAATTAAAGTTACAACTCATTATTTCAGATTTTAATTCAGATATAACACCTTCAGGGATTCCTTCTAAATTTATGCTAATCTGAGTATTTGCAATACTTCCTGGTATTTACCAACACTCCTCTTCCCTTAACTTCAGTAAATACACCCCCCCCCCCAAGAATTAAGTTGTGTGATCATCGAAGCCTTTCTGCACATGAGAACCGATTGCCCAGAGGTCCTGTACCAAGCTGCTATTTTTGCTATTGTGGACATCCTGTTAGCTTTAATAAATCTGGTCATTGCGTCATAGCTTTACCCATTGAACCACTGCTGACTGTATGTATATTGGACCATTTTCTGTGAACTCTAGACTCTACAGTCTGTGAAAATCCCAGGTGGTGGTTTCCGAGATACTGGAACCACTACGCCTGGCACCACCAATGACTCCACATTCCAAATCATTTACAACATGCATGTTAACCTTTCTAATGTTCAGCCAAACAGTGACTGCACCTCATAACATTGTCTGTGTGTGGTAGTGCTCTGTATTCAGATTTAGCTGCATGACTCGTGGTTTGGAGGAGTGGGCTGCTTGCATTAGCAAGCAGGTGTACCTCATCAATTGGTCACTAACCAATTTTGATGCAAAATATTTCAGGCAGAATACACATCCAAAGCTAACAATATACCAGACATACCTTCCGATAAATTGATTTTCTGAGTCTACCTTACGCAAACATCAGAGGGAAAAAAAACACACACACATTAAATTACAGATTAGACATAAAATAAAAAATGTCATATTTTGGACACTACTATCAATTTCTAAACAGTTATTAAAGCACCATCATGTAAAAAACAGAATCAGAGAATACAAGTACTTGTTTCAGTAGCCAATGGACTCAGCAAAACAAAGGGAGACTACATGACCTCAAATATCCGTGAAACAGGAAAGCCATGCATAGGCAAATGTCAGAGGTTAATTTAATAAAGCGACTGCAGAATACGGATATGTGAGGGCTTTAGGTTAAGCAGCACCGCACTTCCTCTTTAGTGATTACTCATAGCATTCTGTCAAGCTGCGTTTACTGCTGTATTAGACAAATTTCCTTTTCGGTCCAGCATTAAATGTACATAATGTACTTGCTACCATTTTGCGTTTAACACGAACATATGCAGCTATGCCACAGAATATGAATACAAAACACTTTAAAGTTAACAAAATAAAATTTCAAATGAAAGCAAGTTTGAATGAGAAAAACTAGTAATTGTATGTAAATGTATACAAGTATGGCAAATAAGGAAATGCATCAAACAGGGAACTAGTTCAAGTAAACGTGTGGAGTCCGAAATATACACATAGGCCTATCACGTGTTCCTTAGAGAGGCAATCCCATCGGCAAATTGCATCTGACAGGCAATATAAGACAACAAGCATTCGGGTCATTTAGGCTCCTTAGAAAACGTCACTAGGGTGATGTTTGTCTCTATAATCTAACACTTTATACCCAGACTGTACCTATGCGCATTTATTACTGATATATGGCCATTAATCTCTATTTGTTTATAAAAGCTCCGAAAGTTAAAGTACATGTTGAGTGATCAGTCTATTATTATATTTAGGTGATGGGGCACCGTATGTCTGCATTGACTTTGAAGAATTACAAGCAAGAGGTTTAGAGCGACTTTCTGGTACCACACCATAGGACGGAATAAAGCGGACTATGGGGGAGAAAATCGCAAGCTGCAATAGGACTATAAGATAAGACGGGATCGACAGTCATATGACTCGCAGGACTGGGGGCGGTGAGGTTTGTGCGGATGGGGGCACTTGTAGTGAGCCACAAAAGTAGTTCGCGATTTCAGTAAAAAAAGAAAAAGAAAAACGTCCCGTCCTAAACAAACATGGCATTTATATTTGCGAAAAGCAGAAAGACATCAGCGATTTCTCATTTATGCATAAGCAAAAGCGGTCGCGTGGGAATATTTAGGTTTTTGTGAAGGAGGCGTCAGACATATGGACATAATGGAAAGTCCGCAAACAAATGGAGGTGTGTTACCAGACCGCGATCTCCCAGATTTAAGAGTCGACAGCAAATATTGCCGGGGAAAAGATGAAGCGGTGAGCGAAAGCGGCGCAAGGGTTTTAAAAAAGACCTCAACGTGGTGTCCCGAGCTGAGCTGCGGACCATCGGTGAGCGCACCTTCCTCAGGCAACGTGCGCCTCTGCCTACCTGCGGTCATGGACTCAGAGGGGAGGGTAGACGAGTCCAGGCTGCGCACATACATCTTCAAAAACGGTAGGTCAGCAGCCGCTGCGTCGTTTAATGTTTTGTGACATCCAGTTGTTTCCTGGCCGGCTGTTGCACATTAACCGAAAACATTGCAACAGTTCTGTGGGAATTAATTTTACAACGGTTCAAGGGTAGGCCTAATCGCTTTTTGCAAACACCATGACACGTCAGCTATTTAAAAACAAGACACCGCTCACGATTTATTCTCTGTAAAAATGTGTAAAAGACACTGGCTTACTTTTCATACAAAATGATTTGAAATATATGCAACTAAGCCTGCTTAGATAAAAATAGCCAAAGTTAATAAATATCCATTAGTTGAAAATAGTGTTTACAGTTTAACATGGAAAAACTAAACAAGTCTGCCTTTTCATATAGTTGCATGAAATCAAATGATTAGTCATGTATTGTTACTATTGTACAAGCCAGACGTATGTAACCATGTTTTACGAAGATTTGGGCAGTGTGGGTTCTCCTTATGGTAACTGGACTGGTACGTAACTTGTGTATTTGCATCGATGAATACATAAAATATAATGTACTGCAGTGTCATTTAGATTGTTTAAATGATGAAATTTAATACATTTGGTTAAGAAACTTTTATAAGTCTGTCTCAGTACAAATAAGCCCATTCAGCTTTCAGCCACTTATCCAGTACTGGGGTGGGTGGAGGGGGAGCCTGGAGCCCGTCCCAGGCATCATAATGCACAAGGCAGGGGTACATGCTCAGTGGGCAATTTAGAAACATCAGTTAGTCTAACTGCATGTCTTTGGACTTTTGGAGATGACCAGAGTACCTGAAGGGAACCTGTGTGACACACTGAGAACAGACAACTTCACAAGCAGGGCAGGGTCAGGTTCCAACCCCCAACTGTGGATGCCTATGGCAACAGTACCACCCTGCTGCCTAGTACAAATACGTACTGTTGCTCCTCCAGATCTTCAAACTTGACATTCATGTTATTTTTTTTTTATTTGCAATGTAGCCATAAACAGTATGAGCTTGAATAATATTTGTTATTGTAAGTGCACGTTATATCTTTAATTTTTGTCTCAGCGACCAGCGTCACTCACGCGTTAGCTGTCTTTGTAACTGTGGAATCTCGTGATTCTCACAGTAACAATACTTGTAAGTTCCTTTAATTTTGCAGTTTTAAATTGGGTCAAAAACGTAATGCTACCAATGTGTACAGTAGTAACTAGAAGCTTCAGTACGTTCAGAAATCAGCAGCCAGAGTTCTCACTCACACTAATTTAGGCCATTAATCTCTATTTGTTTATAAAAGCTCCGAAAGCGACTGCAGAATACGGATATGTGAGGGCTTTAGGTTAAGCAGCCTATAACATAGATGTATATAATAAAGTGCATCAAAAGTTCACATTACACCCATCCTCTCTCAGCTACACTGGTACCGGCTCAGTCTCGTATAAAATTCAAAATACTGCTTCTCACTTATAAAACTTTGCACAAACTTGCTCCTTACTACCTCAGTGAACTCTTGACTCCCTACTCACCATCTCGCTCTCTCAGATCCTCTAGCAATAGTCTCCTAGCTGTTCCACGCACTAGACTTTCCACCGTTGGCGGCAGGTCCTTCAGTGCCATTGCCCCCAAACTATGGAACTCTCTTCCACAATCACTCCATGACTGTTCCTCATTCGCTTCCTTTAAATCTGAATATATAAGCTATATAATATATAATATATAAGTTGAACTTTATTATTATTATTATTATTATTATTATTATTATGTCAGGGTTCTTCTGTCCTTAACCCTCGTGATTCTGAATGGGTTACTGTATTCAGTAATAACAATAATCTGGTGTTTAGTAGCTTAATTGTCCACAGGCCTCAAGAAATCACAGTAATTTTACATTTGGTACTGCACTAGAGTTTTGAGGGCCAATCAATAAACTACCTCTTAAAAGGCATTTGTTTAATAGATATTTGTCACTTTATATACACACGCACCAATCAGCCATAACATTAAAACCACTTGCCTAATATTGTGTAGGTCCTCCCATGCCACCAAACCAGCTCTAGCCGGTCAAGGCATGGACTCTACAAGACATTGAAGGTGTCCTGTGGTATCTGGAACCAAGACGTAGCAGCAGATCCTTTAAGTCCTGTAAGTTGTTAGGTGGGGCCTCTATAGATGGGACTTGTTTGTCCAGAACATCCCACAGATGCTCATTTGGATTGAGATCTGGGGAATTTGGAGGCCAAGTCAACGCCTTGACATCTTTTTCATGTTCCACAAATAATTCCTGAACAAAGTTTGCATTGTGGCAGGGTAGATTATTCTGCTGAAAGAGGCCACTGCCATCGGGGAATACCGTTGCCATGAAGGGGTGTACATGGTCTGCAACAATTTTTAGGTAGGTGGTACATATCAAATATCCACATGAATGCCAGGACCCAAGGTTTCTCAGCATAACATTGCCCAGAGTATCACATTGCCTCCGCTGGCTTGCCTTCTTCTCATAATGCATCCTGGTGCCATCTCTTACCCAGGTAAACAACGCATAGCCCCCGCCCGTCCACATGAAATAATAGAAAACGTTACTCATCAGACCACGCCACCTTCTTCCATTGCTCCGTTGTCCAGTTCTGATGCTAACCTGCCCATTGTAGGCGCTTTTGGCAGTGGACAGGGGTCAGCATGGACATCCTGACCGGTCTGCAGTTATGTAGCCCCATATGCAGTAAGTTGCGATGCACTATGTTTTGACACCCTTCTATCATACCTAGCATTATCTTTTTCAGTGGTTGGTGATACAGTAGCTCTCCTGTGGGATTGGAATAGACAGACTAGCCTTCGCTCCCCACGAGCATAAATGAGTCTTGGGCACCCATGACCCCATTGCCAGTTCACCGGTTGCCCTTCCTTGGACCATTTTTAGTAGGTAGTGACCACTGCATACCAGGAACAGCCTACAAGACCTGACGTTTTGGAAAATATCTGGCCCGGTCTCTAGCCATCACTATTTGGCCCTTGTCAAAGTCAATCCATCTGCTTGCCAATTTCCCCCCACCCTGTTTGCAACACATTAACTTAAAGAACTGACTTCAGATATGGTGGTTTGGCTTCAATCTATCACAGGAACCACAGAGCACAAAGCAGGGGAACACCCTAGTATACACAACACTTTTCCAGGAATGGGGATACTTTCCAAAGTGAAACCATTGTACTAAGACTGATAGCTTTAGTAGACATGGTAACAATGATTTGTTTGGCTAATGGGAATAATTGTATTGAGGCGTTTATAACCATCTTAAACAGTGGAAAAAGCTGGTATTTTGTGCAATATACCTTGTTATATTTCATGTTTTTGTGTCAGTATCATGTCGTCAGGTTTCTTCCGGGTACTTCGGTTTCCCCCCACAGTCCAAAAACATACTTGAATTGGAATTAGGTGTGAATGGCGTGTGCTCTGCGATGGGTTATTCTCTGCCTTGCACCTGTTGTCTCCAGGATAGGCCCTGGACCCCCAACAGCCCTGAATAGTGGGTACAGAAAAGGGATGGATGGATGGATGGATGGATGGTTTCTGTATTAACTCATTGAGTTGTCTATGTAAGAATACTTGATTGTCGCTTATTAGGATCTTTTGAAGTTTTTAAGGAAATGGTCAATGGGAAGATTCATGGTTAGCAGTTGTTTTGGAAATGCATAGCTCAAATCTACCTCTGGTTTTGATTCCTAAGTGGTAGTCAACTGACCTGTATAACAGAAGTGTTAAATAAGAGGCAGCACGTACATGTCTAGTTCCTGTGAATGTCATCATCCAAGGTGCGTTTAGGTCTTATTCATTTGAACACTGTCTTTACTATAGAGATTTAGTACTATTGTCAGATGGAGAGGATTACATTTTAAATTCTGTACTCTAAAGTTAAGCATAAAAATGTTAACGTAATTATTTGCAACTACTAGATTTATGATTTCCTTAAGAGAGTTGAAACGTAAGTCTTTGTCAAATGTAGAGAGTGTTCATAGTTATGTAAATGAATTTGAGCTTTTGCTCTATGCTGCATACAAGGAGTTGCCAAATACTAGTTTTTTACCTGTGCTCTTGCAGCTCACTTTGTCTCAAAATATTGGATCAATATCAAGACTGAAATCCCTCTGCATTTTTTGAAGCAAAGTTGTAAAGGTGGGCGAAAGGGCCAAAACGTCATATCATGATATTTTTGGTAATGATCACGACGCATGATATGGGAATACTTTATAAATCTGTCTCAGTACAAATAAGCCCACCCATCTTTCAGCCACTTATTCAGTACTGGGGTGGGTGGAGGGGGGGCCTGGAGCCCGTCTCAGGCATCATAAGGCACAAGGCAGGGGTACACCCTGCATGGGATGCCAGTAACATGTACATTGGGCAATTCAGAAACCTCAGTTAGCCTAACTGCATGTCTTTGGACTTTTGGAGAAGACTAGAGTACCTGAAGGGAACCTGTACAACACACTGAAAATAGACAACTTCACACGCAGGGTGGGGTCAGGTTCCAACTCCCAACTGTGAATGTCTATGGCAATTATTTTTTGTTTATAAATCAACCAAATTGGAAGGTATGTAGTAATGCTAAATCACCATTTCAATTCTATTCTTAGCAGAAACACTGCTTATAGCATTATAATAGTAAACGTAATTATTAAGGCCTGGGAAACACTATGGTAGAGTATGGCTGGTGGGTTATGATATTAATAGTGAAGAGGAGAGAGCTCTTAATAAAAGAAATGGAAGTTCTGTTTCTATTGACAGAGCACTGTCAGAGACAAGCAGCGGCATGGACAGCGGAAGCCAACAATATATGGGATACTCACACTCGGGGAAGATGCTATTGGAAAACCATGGCACTCTATGGGAGACTCTACATGGGTACAACACTTAACCACTTGCATGGTTACATACACGCTTTAAAACCAGATAAGTTCCTTTAACTGAAAAAATTTTTTGAAACTGATTACAAATAAAAGTAAAATGTATAGGTATTTTACGTTTATTAACCTTTCATTATTAATTTGATTTTGCATAATATTTAAAACTTTAACATTTGTTTATTTTACGTGGTATTTTAAAGTTAATTACTTTAAGTTAATATTATAGTGTTTTTATGTTTGTTGAACGTTCTTTATTAAGTTCTCTTTACATGGTATTCTTGTTGTCAATGAACAGAAACACTATATAGTTAATTTAAATATTAAGTTAACTAAGTTATTTTTAACACAAAACATTTACTTTCAAGGATATTTGCTGTTTCTTTGTGTGTGCTTGGCCATTTAAAGCACAATGCTTTGCAAACTAATCAAAAATATTAAATGCTTTATACAGTCTTCATCCAGTATTTTTTTGATCAAATTTTTAAGAATTTTATACAAAGAACAGAACAAAACCAAACATACCATCAAATATTATTGATTATATATGTATAATATAAAACTAATGTAATATGAAAAAAAAATCGCTATTTAGACAATTGTTTTTAGAGTATAACATAGATGTATATAATAAAGTGCATTTTTTTGAGAAGAAGTTCACAATGCTAACAAACATTAACAATTACTGCATGAACTTGATATTGGTTGTCTTAACAAAAAGAGCTCATCAACATTTAACTCTCTTCAAGTACCAAGTATCATGTTTCACCATGCTCAACTATAAAATACACTCACATTCTAAAGGTACATAAAACTTCACAATAACCTTAATTCAGTCAGAAAATATGCAAATACTGACTGGAAATAATGGCAACAAGTAATAACAAAGGCATAAAATAGCTCGACCAGAAAAGGGTGGATCGCCTTCTCCTGGTGGGGGATGTTACTTCAAGTGGGGGAGTTCAAGTATCTCAGGACCTTCTTCATGAGTTAGGGAAGAAGGGAGCGGGAGACCGACTGGTGCAGCATCGGCAGTAATGCAGATGCTGTAACGTTCTGTCGTGGTAAAGAGGGAGCTGAGCCAGAAAGCTTTCAATGTACCAGTCGATCTATGTTCCTGCCCTCACCAATGGTCATGAGCTCTGGGTAGTGACCGAAAGCATGAGATTGCGAGTCATTATGAAGCCTTTTGCCACTTTGGGTAATGAGGCAAAAAGGAGGATACAAGCAGCTGAAATGAGCTTCCTACGCAGGGTGGCTGGGCTCAGCCTTAGAAAGAAGGAGCTCAGACATTCAGGAGGGGTTCAAAGTAGCACCGCTGCTCCTCTGCATCAAAAGGAGCCATTTGAGGTGGTTTGGGCATCTAGCAAGGATGCGTCCTGCATGGCTCCATGGGGAGGTGTTTCGGGCATGTCCAACCAGGAGGAGACCCCGGGCCAGACCCAGAACATGCTGGAGGTAATCTCTCTCGGCTGGCCTGGGAACGCCTTGGTATGCCCCTGGTGGAGCAGGAGGAGGTGGCTGGTGCGAGGGAGATCTGGGCATCCCTTCTTAGACTGCTGCCCCTCCGATCCAACCCCGGATAAGCAGCAGAAAATGAATGGATGGATGGAATAAAATGGATAAGAATATTAAAATTCTAATAGAGAAATAGAACAACATTAGAACAATAAGGTAAAAAATGTAATCATGATGAGAAATACTGCAGATCTGAAATGACTGAAATATTATTTTTTAGGATCAACACCCCAGGCTTTAACTTCCCATCATCCCGACCCATTAAGGATTTTTGTGTACAATCAAAAGTATTGGATAGGTTTCTTGGGTAACTTAGATTCAGGGCATAGATCTAACCAAAAAGGATCACATAAGCATCAGTCATTGTTGGAAAATTATCAGTTGCCATGTTACCTTTTACCACAATAGCAGCCCTCTAATGATTTAAGTAGGCATCAGGTGTCATGTTGGTAAATGCAAGGAGACCAACATGTATGTCACCATTAGGTTCTGCCACCTACAGCAGAAACAAGAAAAAAATGTATTTCCATGTTTCAGTTTTTGGTATCTACACAATGCTATTATGGCACCCAGATCTAAGTTTTGAGCGACATTGTCCACCTAAAATTGTTTTCATTTTACAACCCGAATTCCTGAAAAGTTGGGACGTTTTTTAAATTTGAATAAAATGAAAACTAAAAGACTTTCAAATAACATGAGCCAATATTATATTCACAACAGAACATAACATAACAAATGTTTAAACTGGGAAATTTTACAATTTCATGCACAAAATGAGCTTACTTCAAATGTGATGCTTGCTACAGGTAACAAAATAGTTGGGACAGGGGCAACAATTGGCTGAAAAAGCAAGAAAGTTTAAAAAGGTTCAGCTGGGAGAACGTCTAGCAACTAATTAAGTTAATTGATATCAG
>JAAGVU020000129.1:21034095-21045964 GCA_011763525.2 Mormyrus iriodes
ACAATGTTCCTCAACGTCAAATTGCAAAGGCTTTGCAAATCTCATCATCTACAGTGCATAACATCATCAAAAGATTCTGAGAATCTGGAGATCACTCTGTGCGTAAGGGACAAGGCTGAAGACCTTTATCGGATGCCCGTGGTCTTCGGCATGATTGTGTCAATGACATTACTAAATGGACTCAGGAATACTTCCAGAAACAAATGTTTCTGGAAGTGGCAATGTAACAATGTGGCAATCATGATTCAAAATCCAGATTTTTTTGGTCTTAATAACACAAATTAGAGCCTGTCCAATGCATGTAATAGTTCATACTTTTATTTTTAAAATTTTCTTCCATTTTCACGTCCTGACCTAATACAGTTGCAACAGGAAAGACAACAAGGGTCTAAGTTTATGGCAATATTATTTTCAACCCTGTCAAAACAATAATTCTCTATACATTCTTGAAATTTTGTAATGGATACTGTTACCTGATTAAACTCACAATTAAGGTACACACCTTTTTAGCATTGGTATCACCTATTTAAGTTTAACAAAAGATTTACTTTGCACCTTAAAATCCAAAGTGTTTATTAAAGTCTTACAGTTTTAAGGCAACAATGAGCTTACTTACATCCCAGAGTTCCAGAAATCCAGAAATCATCGTCATATAAATTTTAAGGGAGGGCACGTAGGACAGAATTTCGTCACAGATGGACATCTACTTGGTCCTACAATTAGACACATTTCTCTTTTTGTAAAGTGTTTACTTCAGACAAAATTTCACTCGTTTCACATGAATACCAGAAAGTATTAAGAACTTACATGATGATCATAATTTCTGAAAGTCTTCCCAAGAATCTCTGCTTTCTTGCTTGTTCGGGCAGCTTTCATCTTGAACAATGTCTGCAAATTGGAAGAATGTCTGTATCAACTCTACACAGACGTTGATGTTTGTAATTCTGTGAAATTCAGCATAGATCTGTACAAAAAGATAAAAATATTTTCTTTTTATTATGAAAAGAGTTTGCCCAATTGGCACTGTTCAAGAAAAACAAGTCCAATAGGTTATAATAGTAGATTATATAATATAAAACTACTGTAATATAAAAAAGAAAAAGAATTAAGTCTAAATGGCAAAAGACTATATTATAAATGTATGTAATAAAGTACGTTTGAAAAACTTGCAGACCCTAAATGAAAGTTCTAGTAAGTCTGAACACTTTTGTCTTTGCCCACCGAAATGTGTATCTTCATATGACGAATGGAATTCAAATTCATGCTTAAATCTCTCTCTTATCCTTGTTTTTAGTTAATCCACAGATTCTGGACGTGAGAACAGGGTCACCTTTCTGACAATGTCTGTGGATGTGTGTACATGGAGCAAGAACTTCTGAGCTGCCTATAGCAATAAAAGCAAAAAAAAGAAACAAAGAGCAAGGTCTTGAATTGTGGATCACTGAGGTATATAGCATTCTATTCAAACAAGAATGTAATTTACAAATCTTGAACTTCAAAATACAATTATAGTCATAGGCTTGTTGGGGAGGCATATGGGATACATACTGAATATGTTCACAGATTTACATTTTTAATCAGTTAACGGTCTGTTAACTAAATTGAACGTCTTTAAGGCCATCATCAAATGACCATCCATGTTATATGACGGGAGACTGAGTCAATTAACTCAACAGCTGATGTACAGAGAAGTTGTCTGAAGATATCAGTTCAAATGACCGCAAATGCTCCCTGTACCAGCATTGATAGTGTCTACAAAGAAATGAAAAGGAGCTGTTCACAAGCAGCATCTCATCAATTCTGCAAGTCCTCCAGTCTGACCTGCTGAAACAAACTGTTTTTGACAAAATGTCTTTTGTGTACCCTGTTCCATCTACGGATACCTTTGGTGTGCTGTATATGCTTTCGCTAACTGTCTGAGTCATTATGAAGCCTTTTGCCACTTTGGGTAATGAGGCAAAAAGGAGGGAACTGACATTTGAGGTTTGAATATGGGGTCTAAAAATGATGGAGCACTGAGGTGATATGCTATCATATGCTGGTACCTGGTGGCAAGGGTTTTCAACACATTCTTTAAATTCTGTGTGTCGTGAATTACCCTTTAAAAAAAGTGGTGTTTCCCCTCAGACCTCATTGTCAATAAATGAACAAGTGGCCCAAAGCGCTTTAATTCTGGGTAATATTCAATTTAATGATGTTTGGGGCGGAGTTTAAAATCTGGAAAGACCTCTTGAAGGCCTTGTCTGTGGTTACTTATTTTCATCTGCATGTACTGGATGGTTTTATCTGTGAAAGTTGGAGGCAACACCAGCTGGACAATGTCTTTAAGGTCCATCACTATGGCCCATGCCCCATCTCCTGGAATTTTACTGCTTAATGGTAACCGTGTCAGCAACATAGTGTTTTCATGACCATTCCCTCCAGTGCTCAGTTCTGATGCTAAATTCTTAGGGACTGATTTTGGTTTATCAAGCCTATCAGTGTGCTAATGTGGAAATGTGTGAATTTTCAAATTTAGATACTCAAGGCTTAAATACTTCAAACGGATCATCTCACCGATGCATAAGGCCAATTCAAGAGGTACAATACCTTCAAAAAGGTCATGAAGAATGTCAGGTGAAAAATCACAAACGGCATGAAAATGTCACAACATCTTGCTGATATCACATTTATCTGTAACACCATAATTTCCTCCACCTCCATTCTCCAATATTCTTCTCATGAAGATCATGGCCAGCCTTTGTTTTCATGCTAAGTTCACCATCAGAGACTTCACAGGTTCACTGTATTTTGCCTGTAGGGCAGCAACAGAATCTACAGATTTACTGTCCTCTGAAAGATTGCACAAACACTGCAAGTCCTTGGGCAGCCAAATTATTAGTTGCAACACACAGAACTGCTCAAACACATTGAGCAATTGATTCACTGAAAATGCCATCCTCTTCAAGACTGCAAATTTTGCAACAAAAGCCAAAACACTCTCTTATAACCACGTCTGTAGATCTGCTACTTTGCACAACAGCGCCAACTGTATGATATGTAGGCAAGATCTATACTTACTGGGAATATCTGCAAGCAAGTAGTAGACAGATCCATTAACTTTGTGCATTCTCGTTGTGTCTAAAGGATCAGCTATTTCAATATCATCCAAATTCAAAATGAATGACAACTTCAGATCTCCTGATGCTGAGATCTGTTCCTTTTCTTTGAAATATTTTCCTTCTTCATTAGACGTAAACACCTGGTTTGGATGGTCTGGCTTGCTTAGTCTTATCAAAAGATCATTATTCTTAAACATTATCTGAAGCATTTGTAGTATTGGATCATACACACCTGTATGTAAAGTATACTGCATTGGCATTACCAAATCTGCTGCTGTCATGCTGCTGTGTTTGGGCTTTCAGTGGTGCTATAGTGCCCATATTCCATTGGCCCATACACAGTAATGTAGAAACTGTAAAGCCATTCATGCACAAAATGCTTCCATACTTAATCCACCTTCATTTGCTGACATTCTAATGGAACATTAGATGTTAAATGTGACCGGAGCATCTATTCGGGCCATAGTGCTTGGATCCCGATAATTGGCACCTGAAGCTATATTATACACTTTTTTTGACCACACTGGTCTTATGAATTTTAAAGTAAATAAGAGTGACAAATTTACATATCGACTAGTTGTGCATTTTTGCCATACTCTCTCCCTCTCTCCAATATTTCCATTTCCAGCTGCAGAAAGCTCGGCGTTGTACACTTTTTGGCATCTGTTTCCATGACAAATACTTTATTCAGTGATCCATTGATGATGGCTTTTTGTTGTTCCATGAGTCTGTGCTTCAGTTATCATTAACATACTCTGACTCAAATAAACTCAATCCAGTAATCAGCGTTTCTGGAGCCTGATTATCAGGTTTGTGCTGTTTGTGAGCCTAACTCGCTTTCTGGAATACCCCGCTGTTATCATACTCCACTGGTATTAAGTTTCTGAGGCACCATTCAATAACAATATTAGATGCTCGCAAATATATACAGGGTGTCTGCAGAGATCCTGATGTGAAATTTAAGACTTAAGACCTTTTTAATGCCACTTCAAGTCAAACTTAAGACAACTGTAAGCGGAAATACCAGAGTCAATACCCATACATTTACACTACAGTGACTACACCCAGTGTTCATTCAGAATTATATTTATAAATGAACTAACAGTTAATGTGTGAATAAGAAATGAAACTTTACGATGCGATGATCAGGGCCTGGGTGCCTCAATTATCTTCCTACCAAGAACCTTCACTCAAAATAGAGGAACAACAGACTTAGATTAAGACATCCAATGTCCCATTCTCCAACATTACGAACATATAAAGCAGCAGATTTAATAGATTCTTGAATATTTGAATTTACACTTTCCCATGGATTCCCTGAAGTTGCTACAGGCTGGGACATAGTTGTTCTTACGCAGACTGTGCATTCGCGCATCCGCATGTTAAATTGACACAGAACTGTTAATACTTCCATAGTCAAGCCCGCACAAGTCGTGTCAGAGGAGTAAAAGATAATATTGTTGAGGTATTTTAAATGCTGGCTCTCTGAAACACCTTGAAACTCTTTAAACAGCAGGTAAATGGGTATCAAAAGTGATAAATTATTAATGTCTGAAACAGAAGTATAATAAACAGTTATGACAATTGCAAAGTGTTTCCCTTTCTATTACGAAAGAAAAATTACTCTCATGACTACAGCAAAGGAGTCTGGCTCAAGTACATTTCCTGCTCTACTTTATAAATAACTTGGTAGATTTAAAACTTTACTTTGCTATGTGGATTCTTTGTGTCTCATTCTGTTGTAGTCCAGTGGTCCAGTATGCTAATCTAGCACTTTTTAATGCTTTCAGGTGGAGTTTCCCCTTCAGAACGTGGGCAAGTGTGGCGTTTCCTATTTGGCATGTACCCCTGTGGTTCCAGCATGTTAGAGCGCTCTCTGCTGCATGAACAGCTGGCTGTGAGATACCACGTTATGAAGAGGAAATGGCAGCAACTACTTCCTGCTGCTGTGTGCATGCGCCTCAGCGGCACAGACGGTATTTCAGAAACTTCTCCGTGTTTTGTCTCTCTGCTAGTGTACCTGGTAGCCTGTACCAGGGAGCCGTCTTCTCACAGTTATTCACTCATGCATGGTGTCTAAGGCAGCCATTGATGCAATGAGTCAGGTTAAGGAAAAAAATCCTTTATAGATCAGAATAGTGATACTTCATTCATCCCCATGGGAAATTGTCTTTTCCATGATCCCATCTTGCTCTCTATGAGACTCACAGACATGTATAGGTGAAAGCAAGCTTGGGGGTCACAGCGCAGGGTCAGCCAGCATCCATCACCTCTGGAACAGTTGCGATTAAGGGCATTGTTCAAGAGCTCAGTGGAGGTCACAGGATTTGAACCCACAACCTTCCTACAAGCGGTGCCCTTATAGTGGATTGTTGGGGTGGCAGGAGTACTCAAAGTGGAGTTTTTGGGCGATATAAGGGGATATGGGGTTCCATTACTGTAGATATTGAAATGCTAAGCCTCTGTCAGCCCATCAAGCCAATATCATTGTATGTATGACTGACAGCATGTTAAGGGATGCAAGGAGGTAGCTATTGACTTCAGTAGCTCTCTGCACTGTACAGCATGCCAATTAAGGTGTCTAATCATATGCTGGTTACCATACTTACCTCGGTGTTTCTCCTCTTAGCTGAGCTGGTGGCAGCCGTGAGGTACTTTGAACAGAGGAAAGAGCAGGTGAAACAGCAGGGTGACAATCGGAGCCAAGAGCTGAATGAAATACTGTCCTTTCTGGAGCTACAGGCTCAGGTAAAACTGGCAGCTGTAAATTTGACCCCGTTCTTATGCCGGCCTGGTTTTTTCTATGCCAATTTTTTAGCCTTTTCCTCTAATGTCAAGTGTCCCATAGTATTTCACTGACAGTTAGATTGGGGGTGCTGCTGTTCTGGACTTCATCTTGAATATTTTTCTACAAGAAATTGATTCTAATGTGGCTTAGCCATTATGGTCAACTAGCTCGAACAAACTCAACAAAATTGTCATCAATGAACCACAAGATATTCATTATGAAATACGATATTCATTATGTGGTGTTCCAGTATTTTTTCTCATAAAATAACCAGAAAAAAGTCATTTTGAACTTGAAATTCAAGGGCAATTTTCCAGAACTCCATTTTTTGTTTTTGAGATGAGACCTACAGTCAGGTTTCCTATCTTTATATGTTTAGGTTTGTTACTCTGTTAAACTTGATTACTTCATTTTAAAAATTCATTGGATTTAAATGTTCCTCCTTTTACTCGGCAATATGGCAAATGGTAGACATAGCGGTTGAGGGTCCAGATAAAAAGAGAGAAAATCTCATTTGTGTGGAAGCACTTCACATTAAAAGTGAATGACAATGCAGTCGTTTGTCAGTATTGCATATCAGAACTTAAATATCACTGTGGCACAATTGCAATGCAATTAAATCCTATAAGACGACATTGTTTGAGGGACTGTATCAGTGTAGCCTTCTGCCAGCAGAACCAGGATTAAACCAGGATTTTTTTAAAATATATACAATGGTATCTTAATTAATTCCATAAGCTGTATAAGCAGGTTTCAGGGTGTGTGTGAGAGTGAGGACAGAGATGCGTTGTCAGTCCCACATACTGTAACTAAATGTCTGCTCTGCTTTTCTTTTCCTTGGAAAATACTCCTACGTTAAGTTATAACGGAGCTTTATAAGTGCATTTGCCAAATGACAGCATAATATAGCCTATTAGTGTTGCGTGCACGGGGAGTGGGGGGTGGGAATCAGGCTTCCCGAGCACGTCATCAAGGCATTGGGTTAGATGATTGATTGTTGGGTAGATGCTTTTTCGCCGTGGTGGCGAAGATTTTGGCGTGGCAAGCCGCCACGGAGAACTGTTACCAGTGGAAACACTGCTGTGGTATAAGTGCCCTTTAACTTCTCAGAGTAGTCTAGTCTGTCTTTGCCAGCCGAAGACAAATGTCTATTGGCCACCAGCTATTCTTCATGTTTCTTCATTGATTTTACTGCATTTCTCACAAAAGTGCCGCACTGTCTATGAATGAGTCAGACAGCAAGGACTAAAATGATCATGATTGCTTGGAGAGCACACGCCAGGTTCACGCAAAAATAGCGGAGATAAACTTTAGACATTTTTTTTTCCAACACATACTACACAATGTTAAAAAGGAACATTAATCAAAATTGCAAAGCTTGCCAGACATTGTTTCCTATGACAGAGTAAAATTGTTTTACCATAACTTATTGATGGCCTTAACCAAGCTGACAATCTCGGTCCTTGTAATGTGATAAAAGCATGTGAATAACATGCGATGTTGATATCAGCCGCGCATATCATGCAGGCCGGTGGTGCAGTGGGTAGCGCTGTCACCGCATACCGCCACTTTGTGTGTGGGGGTTTTTACACCAGGGGTCGCTAACCGGGATCTCGAGGTGTTTCATCGTGTGGCAGGTGCAGCAATGTGCTGTACCAGTGCATGCTCCCCAACCTGAGCTGACTAAGTCAGAATGAGTGAGTTTTAGAAATTTGTTCTTTTGCATACACACACATTCAGTCTTCCGTTATTTTGGAGAAAGCCTGCAAGTTAGCCAGAATGATTCTTGGGTCAGTATAAAGCTCCCGGGAAGCTCCCTGAAATCTCTCTCGTCTGATTCTCGGCTCAGGTCATGCTGCAGCGCGTCTCCTTTGATTTGGAGGAGCTGCAGGAAGCCATACGCATCATTGACAAGGATGTTCCTCGGACAGACAGGGACCTCGATTACTACCTGTAAGTGCCATCCCTTCCCTCCGCTAACATAAAACGATCAATAAAAGCCACAGAAATTGACTAAAAATGCAACATGTTTTTGACAGAAATGTCTTTTCAAATTTAAACCCGATTACTGGATCATTGGATAATATCCCGGTCTGAATAATATAACACATGACCCTGACAAGAATTCCACTGGTTATATTATAAGAATCTTTATGTTGTGGATTATGCTTAACACATTGTTCATGGAACAACGCTAAAGCTTAGGCAGGAGTTTGGTGTAAGTGGTTCTCTTAGCTGGGGACTAATACATTGCAGTCTGGAAGTTGAGACCGCAAGTGATTGTTTTAGTGCAGACATTTTAAGTATACATGTATTTATCACAACACTACATAAATTTTTTTAAAATATTTCAACTTAATTGCACAATAAACAGTCAATTATAAGATGCAATTAAAATGCAGTTTTAAATTTTTCTTTTCCATTTTTTCTCATCTCAGTAACTCTTGGCCTGGATTTGATGAAATACTTTTATTTCTTACATAAATAAATGGTAATAATAACAAAACATAACTACCCCACAGGCAAAATCGACAGCTAAATTGTATAATTTGCAACTATCTGAAATTAATGTTACGGTAATGAGTTTATTACCTATATACTCCCCTTGCTATAAATTCTACATTAATTTGGGGATTCAATGTATAAATATTTATGATTGTAAGTCTTAATCTTAGGTGCGATTTAATCATGATTAATCACAGAAATCGGTGTGATTAATAAATACATTTTTTAAAATCGATTCACAGGCCTAATTTAAAATATGTCATTTCAGACCATATATAGCTAGAAGGTATATAACTTGCTTTGTAAAAAAAATAATCGTGAAAAATGTTTCTTCTAGTGAAGTGTTAATACATTTTTTACATGTAATGACCAGACTTTCTTCAGCTATGTACAGGATAAGTACTGGTTAAGATGAATGGAAGGATGATGGAATGGTGGATGGAGATAAAGTAACAACTAATCTACCAACATTATCATTTTGCAAGTTACCTTTTTTCTTTGTATCTGCTTCGGTGTCATTTTAGTTGCACATTTTTAAAGCATCACATTTTATTAAGGAAATGAATGCAGATAAATTTATAGGCAGTCGCCGGGTTACGAACGTCTACGAACTTACAGACAAATCATACTTATGAATGGACTGCCATGAAGCTTATTATAGTAAATGGAAAATTTGAGTTTTCGTAATAATAAACACACACTACTTTGTGACACTCATGAAAATTGAGCGACTTCAGCGATTCGTCGGCTAGAGGTACAGTACAGTACCGTATGCAGTTACTTTTATTATTACTGTATAATAATTATTATTATGTACTGTGTTATTATTTTTCTGACTCCTAACTCCTAACCTTAACCTACAAATTCGACCTTAAGATAGACTTAAGCTCATTCGTAACCTGTGGACTACCTGTATCACAAAAATCTATTTTATAAAATCCCATTGTTATGAAATAGTGTTTCTTAGCATTGTTATCCAAAAAACTACAATGGCAAGAAAAAGTTCTGTGTTATCAGTTAAAACATATTGTGTCTGTTTGTTATTGTTACGTAGATGAAGATCAGGTCACATTTTATGACAAATTAATGTCGTAAACCAGTTCCAAATGGCTCACAGACTACTTATTGACACGGTAAATAAAGTGATCTACTTTAAGATGCCCTTTAGTCTTACCTTGATAGCAACGTTTATGAAAGTACACAGTGACTTTGGGTTAAATTTTAACCACAGGGCCAACAATGAACCTGCAATGTCTCTAGCAATATTCTTTAGATTATTGCAGTATTTTTATTAAGTTTTCTAGATGTTATATATTGTCCAGCTGTGAAAATGTTTCAAAATTGGGGGCTGGTAAGCACTTCAGAAGTTATTTCTGGTGGTCTTGATGCCTTTGTTTGCAATTCCACAGTTATTATATCGTGGGATATTTCACCTCATGTGTTAATGCTTATGTGTGCAGGGGAGAAGGTTCCGGCAATCTCCTGGTGCTGCGTGAGATTCTTATCACATTTGCAGCTTTTCATCCAGGTATCCTACCAGTTTTATTTTTACATACTCTCTGCTGCTTCACCCCTTAAGGTGCAGTTATTGTATTCCCCAGAGTCCTCAGAGAAATACATATGGCTTTAGCACCAGTCCGCTGCTGCAGATGCTTTTCTTGTACAGATGATAACTTAAAAACTATTTGACAGATGTTTTTCAAACTTTGCACAGGGATTGTATGGAAGAGGAATTGCAAATGATAAAATTTGGAGCCAGTGAACAAAATCCATAAGTACACTAAAATACTACGTTGCTGGATTGCAGCAATTTAAACTGATGGAAATATAAACTAGTATTTAAGATATGGGATATTTAGCTAACAGTGTTGATCCAAAAACTGGAAATAGACAACCACAGTGAACACTTACAATGGCAAGCAAAGGAAGTGGATACTTTTAAGACAGCAGAATCATTAACACCAATTAATTGTAACTAAACAGTAAAGCAGCCACAAAATTTTGCAGTAAAAGCAAACAATATAATTTACCTTAAAATGGCAGAATATTTTTGTATTTTTTTGCTTATCTGTCTTTTGGCTAAATGTAATAGATTAAATTACCTAATGGACCATTAAACTCATCTAATAGGGTAGGCCTGTCTTTCAGTTTGATGTAACTAACAGGGGTCAATAAAAAATATTGCATTATGTATTTAATAGCCTAATATCATTGTGTGTAGCATCATTCAAAGTCAGTGTGCTCCGCTTCTTCGTGTGACGGTGGCTGCAGTTGGCCTCTCAGAGTTTACAAATGAAGCACTGTGGAAAGCAGTGTTAAGGAGCAATACTACCACCTGCTATGCTGGAGTATGAATCTGATATTTACTGGCACCGGATTATTATATTCTCATCATATGTGTAGTATTAACACAACACTGATATGTCAGTATGGGTATATCCATACATCCATTTTCTGTACCTGCTTACCCCATTTGGGGTCGTGGGGGGGGGCGTCTGGAGCCAGATCCTGTGGGTGCAAGGCAGGGAACAACCCAGGATGGGGCACCAACCCATCGCAGGGCCCATTCACACACTCATGCACAGCTACAGGCAATTTGGTGACCCCAATTAGCCTTGGCATGTTTTTGGACTGTGGGGGGAAACCAGAGTATCTGCAGGAAACCCCACGACGACACGGGGAGAACATGCAAACTCCACACACATGGAACCCGGGCAGAGATGTGAACCCTGATCCCAGAGGTGTGAGGCGACACTGCTAACCACTGCACCACCCCAGTATCGTTATATTGTGACACCTAATAGCATTCAGACAAGTCACCCAAAGTGCTCCAGGGGTGCCAGGTAAATAGACTGACCCTGCTTTGCGTGTGTGTGTGTGTGTGTGTGTGTGTATGTGTGTGTGTGTGTGTGTGTGTGTGTGTGTGAGAGAGAGAGAGAGAGAGAGAGAGAGAGAGAGAGAGAGAGTTCAGAACATGAGTTATTCATTGGGTGAGAAAAAGTCACCTGTTGACAAATGTTCCTACTTGTTTTGTTACATTTGGCATACTGTATGTGATATACTTTCATTTGTAAATACTGTTCTTGTCGATCAAACCCGTGTATATACTGCAATAAGGACATTCACTGAAACAGGTAAGGATTACAATTTCCACCCAGCCCATATATTGCACGATGACTGCACAATACAGTTTTGGACCTTTTGCAATTTGTGCTGTACTTTTGGGCAGTGCGATTGTGAGCTCAGTTGAGTATTTCTTGAGCACATTAAACTGAAGCGCAACCCAGACCTCTTTATATCCCATTAGTGTATCGGTTACAGTTCTTCCTGTTATGTCACAAAATTTCTGTCATTGTGGGAAAAAATAAATAGAAATACTTAAACCAATAAAAAATATTAATATACACTGCTCAAAAAAATTAAAGGAACACTTTAAAAACACATCAGATCTCAATGGGAAAAAAATCATGCTGGA
>JAAGVU020000129.1:21054172-21064706 GCA_011763525.2 Mormyrus iriodes
AGGCATAACGGGTTAGGAAAACACACTTTGTACCCAGGAACAAAATAAAAATAAAAATTTGTTACATAGTGTTATGTGCACATGTTATGGCTATAAATGCTTTTCATGTATTTTTCCTGAAAATATTATAGTAAATTATATTCCCTTATTTTTTTCTTTGTCTAAATACAAATCAGATACTCATGACCTCTTAATTTTGTTTTATTTCACCAATGCACTCTATACTCTTTTGTTAGTATGGATACAGTCTGTTAATATGTATACATTCTGTGGTGTCCATGTCGGCTACTAAACATCATGAACTCCCCTGTATCTAAGGCACATAGTGTCATACTGTGTTTTTTTCCATCACAATTTTTCTGTAAATCCCGGGTCATGTTAAATCTTACTTCAAAACACTTTTAAACTGCTTTCAGAATAATACCACAACAATGAAAATATTATTGGGATACAACTACCAATTTAATACCACAAACTTTCAAAAGCAAGCAATTCCTGGTAATATCACCATTAATTCAGATCACCAAACTTTTTTGATGCATTTTATGACGCTAACAGAAACAGGGACGATAATATGGAGCAAAAAGCTACAATTTTTCATGACTTTGGTAACTCTAATATGAGTGCTTTCATCTACCAGCTAACAATCTGAGTCACCCAAATCTAGGGAGCCACCAAAACAAAATATGTGAACATATTAGAACTTCTGCATATGCATGAAGTTCTGGGAACTACTGAAATTATTCTGTAATAAAGAAATAAACAAAGAATTGCTATGCACCTGTACTTGCAATTGCCCAAAAAAATAAAAGCTATAATACATGTCTGTGATTCTGTACTGGATGAATGTTTGAAGGATGGACATTATACTGTACCTTAGATTTCAGTGACACTAGTAATAATTTCATAATTTTCATGTTGACACAGGATGTCTAAGGGTCCAGCTGTAGGTATTGACCTGGGAACCACGTACTCCTGTGTGGGCATCTTCCAACATGGCAAGGTGGAGATCATTGCCAACGACCAGGGCAACAGGACCACACCCAGTTATGTGGCGTTCACCGACACTGAAAGGCTGATCGGAGATGCTGCTAAGAACCAAGTGGCCATGAACCCCAACAATACTGTGTTTGGTAAGCATCTCAACACAATATCTGGTAACCCATGGAACTGCATGGCAGTCACAGAACATTATTTTGTAATATGGGTTGAACTTGAGAATATTTTTTATAATGTATTGATCCCACCTGAAACTAAATTATGTAGCCTGGACTTTCTAAGACAATTGACAGCATATACAAACAAAAATCAACTTTTCTTCAATGCAAAATTTTATTTTCATAATAAAAGATATTATTAAACTTTACAATTTCATCCAAACTGCACTAAGTTACAGGATCTTCTGTCACTTAAACAAGCCTCAAAATAAAGTGCTCTGTGACTGGAAAGAGGTACAAATAACTGAAAATGAGTTGCTGTACACCCAACTTTATCTGACATATTTGACTTTACCAACCAAGAGCAGGTGCAACAGATTTAAATAACACGTCAGTTACTTATATCATTTTCCAGTATGTTTAAAGTCACCACATTTCTTTCAAGTTTTGTTACATACGTAATCATACATGACATTGACCTTTTTCTCTTTTTTCACTTGTCCATAGCGAATCCATAGGTTATAAACCTCCAAGTGTACTATCCTCTACCAAATAACAATAGGTCCAGGGTAATATTATTAATACCAACATTGCATGTTATGCACATACAATTCTTTCATTGCTAGTCAGCTAAATTAAGATCAGGCTTTTTCATACCTTTGTCATGTACGGATATTATAGCGCAGGCGGTTAAAGTTTCGCTAAAACAGTTTTACTCTGTTTTACTGTCACAGGAAAAAAAACCTTAGCTAGCTCTGCAATTTTAATGATTATTTCGTTTCGATTATCTCGTATATGTTTAATAATCATTTTATAGTTTCCTCTGATGTTACACCACGTTTTCTTAGTGCTTCCCTCACGATTTATTTTGGCTTTAAATGTATTACAAATTGCAGTCTTTGTGTCGTTTTCACTCACACTAACGTCATGTAAGTGTGCACGCCGCTCTGAGGCTCTTTCATCTACCCAGCGCAAAATTGGTGCGACACCACATATAAAGATGGGCCGTGCAGGAGGTTAATTTACCAATGGCCAATGGTAGTCAACAAGGCAAATATCGGCTGATAACGATATTTGCCCGATAAATCGGCAATTCAGTTTGGCAACTCTGATTCACCTTAACATGTTTTTGGACTGTGGGAGGAAACCAGAGTACCCAGAGATAACTCCACAATGACACGGGGAGAGCATGCAAACTACATACATTTAGTGCTCAGGTGGAGACTCGAAAGCTGATCCTAGAGGTGTCAGGTAACAGTGCTGTTTTGTGATTCATTTGCACCACTCGGAGAGTTGCTATTGTCATGTACAATAGCAATAAAGAACTAAATCTTGAAAATGTAATAAAACACACATTATTGTGCTCATAAAGTATTTTTCCTATAACTTAATTATCCCACTGTTTGCCAAGACCATTTACATTTCTATTCATTCAACTTGCTCCACCCTAGATGCCAAGCGTCTAATTGGTCGGCGCTTCGATGATGCTGTTGTACAATCAGATATGAAGCATTGGCCTTTCAAGGTGGTTAATGATGGCGGGAAGCCAAAGATGGAGGTGGAGTACAAGGGTGAGACGAAGACATTCTTTCCTGAGGAAATTTCCTCCATGGTGCTTACAAAAATGAAGGAGATATCTGAAGCCTATTTGGGCAAGGTATGCCATTGAAGATTCTAAAATTACAGAATCCACTATATTTAATGCAATATTTAAACAGGCAATGCATTTCATTCTTTTTTTTACCAATCATGCATTAACATTGTTCAGCCATTAAAAATTCAGACAGAGAGAAAAGTTAGGTGATAAACGTAAAAAAATCTTTTCTGCTTAATGATTAGCTATCAGATTGAACTAGAAATACACAAATCCTGTAATTCAGAGATCAAATGCATTGGAAATGAGAACAACTTATCTTAAAAGAAAAACAACTTAATTACTTATAAAATTATCTAATGTTTGGCTAATATGTTTGCTAAGACAACATAAAATAACACACTACAACCTTCTTTTCCACTGTCAGTCTATAACAAATGCAGTTATTACAGTACCTGCATACTTCAACGACTCACAACGGCAAGCCACCAAAGATGCTGGAACCATCGCTGGGATGAATGTCCTACGTATTATTAATGAACCCACTGCAGCAGCCATTGCCTATGGCCTGGACAAGAAGGTACATTTATCTTAATGTGAAGCATTTACAGTAAATAGACCACCAGATGATATCTGTGGTCCTTTGCAAAATGTTTTCTCTAGGTTGGTGCAGAACGCAATGTTCTGATTTTTGACCTTGGTGGCGGAACCTTTGATGTGTCCATCCTGACTATTGAAGATGGCATCTTTGAAGTCAAGTCCACTGCTGGGGACACTCACCTAGGCGGAGAAGACTTTGACAACCGGATGGTGAACCACTTCGTTGGGGAGTTCAAGCGTAAGTTTAAGAAGGACATCACCAACAACAAGAGAGCAGTCCGTCGCTTGCGGACAGCCTGTGAGCGGGCCAAGAGAACCTTGTCCTCTAGCACCCAGGCAAGTATTGAAATCGACTCTCTCTACGAGGGAGCAGATTTCTATACCTCCATCACCAGAGCTAGGTTTGAGGAGCTCAACGCTGACCTTTTCCGTGGAACACTGGAACCTGTGGAGAAAGCTCTAAGGGATGCCAAAATGGACAAGGCCCAGATCCATGACATTGTTCTAGTGGGCGGTTCCACTCGAATCCCAAAAATCCAGAAGCTTCTGCAAGATTTCTTCAACGGCCGTGACCTAAACAAGAGCATCAACCCAGATGAGGCTGTGGCATATGGTGCTGGTATGTCTCATATCTGTAATTATTTACCCATAGTCAATAGTGACTGTCAAAAAATGTTCATCAACTCCCTCATAACATATACAGTTACATTACTTTACTGTTGTTCCCAGCTGTGCAGGCTGCAATCCTGGCAGGTGATAAGTCAGAGAATGTCCAGGATCTTCTGCTTCTGGATGTGACACCTCTTTCTCTGGGCATTGAAACTGCTGGAGGTGTCATGACTGTGCTTATCAAGAGAAATACCACAATCCCAACCAAGCAGACACAGACCTTCACCACATACTCTGACAACCAGCCTGGAGTACTTATTCAGGTCTGTGCTTTGTCTTAATTCTAAAATATGTCGGCAGACAGAGAATCAGGTGGCTGTATCTCAGCATATGAAGCATACAGACAAGGTCATCAGGTTCAGTCACTGTTTGAAAAAGCTGCAGAATAGCAAACTGCTTGACCTAAGCGATTTTTCATGCGATGTAGTTGTTGGTGCCAGATGTGAGTGGCTCCGACATCTGAGAAACAACCACCTTCTTGGGATTTCCACCTGCTACAGCGTTTCTGCTATAATAAACAAAACACATCCAGTCAGTAGCAGTTTTCAGGGTGAAAGCAACTAGTTACATAGGGAATGTACGGGTCTCAGATTCATTAAAGTCAATTGAAAGGATGCAAGTGCAAAAATGTTAAGGATAACTTAAGGAAACTTTCCAGCACCTTGTTGAATCCATGGCTCAAAGAATAAAGGCTGTTATGTAAGCAGAACTATATCCTTCCTGGTACTACAAATGTACTTGTAATGTACTTAACAAATAGTTATCTTGAGTGTGCTTTTTTTCTTTTATATATGTCTGGAATACATTTTATGCAAAGCTGCATGTTCAATGGATATAATATTTGTAGTTTGTGAATGTTTGGGTCCTTCGTTTGATATTCTGGTATCCCTCTGGTTTCTGTCAGGTTTATGAGGGTGAGCGAGCAATGACCAAAGACAACAACATTCTGGGAAAATTCGAACTGACAGGGATCCCCCCTGCACCCAGAGGTGTCCCCCAAATAGAGGTGACCTTTGACATTGATGCCAATGGCATTCTCAATGTGTCAGCAGTGGACAAGAGCACAGGCAAAGAGAACAAGATAACCATCACCAATGACAAAGGTACATAACATGAGTCAAGATGAAATTAGCAGAACGGACATTGAATGAAAGCTTTTTGAATGAGAGCAATTTGATAAAATACGTTTCTGAATTCTGTGACAAAAAAATTCTGTAACATTTTAATAATTGACCTGACCAACTTGCATGACCGAGTATAATTATTAAATATTTAATACACAACAATACCATAATACACAATAATATTCCTTTTATTTAAAGAGTTAGAGAATGTTTTCTGGCTGGGTTAGAAGTACAATAATGTTATACGTTGTTTCTTTCGGAATATTGCCTTAAATTGTCTATAGTTGATGAATGGAGCAGTTGAGTATTGCTGCCAGTGGTGTATTCTGAAAAGTATAGACAGCATTGCATAGATTGTCGTAGTGTATTTTGTAATAAAAGACCATCTTCCTTTAGAAGCACTAGATTCTGAAGAACGTTGATTAGAGCAGATTAGTAGCTGTGTAAAAATTCCCTGTGTTTCCCTTCAGGTCGACTGTCAAAGGAAGATATCGAACGCATGGTGCAGGAGGCAGAACAGTACCGT
Source organism: Mormyrus iriodes (assembly GCA_011763525.2). Taxonomy (NCBI): domain Eukaryota; kingdom Metazoa; phylum Chordata; class Actinopteri; order Osteoglossiformes; family Mormyridae; genus Mormyrus; species Mormyrus iriodes. The sequence goes on from JAAGVU020000129.1 coordinate 21,059,843, forward strand.
GTTGAGGATGAAGCACAGCGAGAGAAAGTCACGTCCAAGAACTCGCTGGAGTCCCTCGCCTTCAACATGAAGAGTACAGTGGAAGACGAAAAGCTGAAGGACAAGATCAGTGCGGAAGACAAGAAGATGATCATAGACAAGTGCAATGAAGTCATTGCCTGGTTGGACAAGAATCAGGTAATCTTCAAGATCCAACACAAATGCAGGGCTTTAATAGTTATGTGGTGATTAACAGGTGTTATCTCATTCTGGTCATGATAAATCTTTTTTTTTTATTTAATGTCTACTATTTTTACTAAATTCCAATCAGTCTTAACTATATCTTCTCCCTCTTTACTTCACAGACGGCAGAAAAGGATGAATATGAGCATCAACAAAAAGAGCTGGAAAAAGTGTGTAATCCTATCATTACAAAGCTTTACCAGGGTGCTGGTGGCATGCCGGGGGGGATGCCTGGGGGATTCCCTGGGGGGGCTAGCGGCTCATCTTCAGGACCTACCATTGAGGAGGTTGACTAACTCTATTTCAGCCTCTTCACCAGTACCTAGGCAGCCACTGATTTCTCAAAACAACTGGATGATCCTTAAATATGTCTGATTTGTCAGCCACCTCAGATAAGCAAAAAGCATTATGTGATCAAATAAGGCTAAGTTGCTTTTATGATATTTAATAGTCATGTCAAATAAAATGGTAATATACAAAATGTATAAGACAATAAATTAGGAAAATATATTCTGATAATTTGTCTTCAACTGTTCATCACACACTGCAGCTTATATCATTATTTCTTAAAGTTTTCATATTGCTCATCACTTCTACACACCTGCACAAAACAATGATCTTATATGAAAACTTTTTGTCTTATTCAAATGTATTGTCTTATCATATTATACAGTGTAATAACACTTGTGTGGTGTGCAAGACATGCCATCCTTTCCAGGTACCGTAATAACACCATTAGAATGATAAAATAAAGTGAGTTGCATAAGAAACTCAAAAATCAAAGCCTAATTTTTATATCCCTTTTCAAACGATGTCATCATAGTGTTATAGTATTGGAAAACTGATTCATTCACACATCTTCAAGGTCATGTGTGTGAAAATGTACTGACTGAAAGTATACTATATGTACCATATATGCTAATTACCTTTTACACTATAATTTGGCATCTGTTATAATGATCTAATTTGTATCAAGAGAATATGTAGAATGCGCTCAGACATATTCAGACTAGAGCAGACGATAAAGTATAGGGAGGCTATTTTCTTTATTTGTTGCGATGAAAATCATCATTTGTTCGAGCTCCAACCAAGAAGAGCCAATGCATCTCCCCAAAAACTCTCTAATGCTCAAAAATGCCCATTTCAGCATGACAGAACACCAGTTTCCTACTTAGCAAAATTAATAAGATAATGAAAATGGATTTGTGTAAGAAACAAGAGTGTCAGGGATATGGGTACTCTGGCAGATTTAGGGGACCCAACACTTGACAGGGGCCCTTGAGTATGTAAATTTGCACAGCGGAGCCCAAGGTAACATTTTGCCAAGAAGGTGAGAATTTCTAGGTGTGTCCCTGCACACAAATAGAAGTATGGTGATGAATAATAGCATTATATACAAATAAAATTATATTACATAAGTAATTTACTGATTAATTTGATTAGTAATCGATTATTTGCTTATATATAATAAAACATAATATTTATACAGCAATAGGTCACAAGGCAGGAAATAACCCTGGAGAGGGGTGCCCACTCTGTGACATATGTCAATTTATGCACTCCAATTTGCTTAAGTTGCATGTTTCTGACTGTGGGAGATAACTGGAGGAACGCGGTGAATATACAAACTCCACACACACAAAGCAGCAGTGTGCAGTGGCAGTGCTACCCACTGCACCACTGGCCTGCCTGATATGCAGAGTTAATATTGACATTGTGTCACGACGGGGCATAATGGACGAAGGTCCACTGGGCGGCTTACGGACAAGTGGAGTTTTTTTACAAACAGGACTTAAAAGAACAATACACAAAAGCGACCACATGGTGTCTAAACAAAGGCAGATAGGCACTACACAAACTTAACAAGGCTCAAATAAACACAAGGAAACACAGAGGGAACACGTGGACTTGAAAAAGGTTACTTATCAGGGAAACATCCAACAGCAGCATCTTCGGATAACATACACACTAGCAGGTAATGTGCTATAGCTGACAGAGGGACAGGGCATGGGCAGGCACCTATATACACTGGTAACAAGGTTTATCCAAGGGAAAGGTGTGGGTCATTACCAATCATTCAGACAGCTGGAACTGATGAAGAATGGAACAGGACAATAGGACTAGGGGCTTCAAGCACATGGGAGATCTACAAAGGGCCTGGGGGCTCTGGTGATCTTCATCAGTGATGGCGTCGTCTATGAGTCCGAGTCTATGCCCCTGGCGACCTCTCTGGGAAACGGAGAGATGACATAAATATCCCTGATGGAGTCCGTGTCCTCTGTAGCCCCTCTAAAATCAGCCTGCTGGAAGGCAACAGTGGATGCTGGACTAGGGCTTGTGACCCCCAAGTGTAGCCACCCAGGGTGTTCAGGAACAAACATCTTCTGGCTTTCCAGAGGACTTCAAGGCACCTCAGGAACCATACCAGGACTTCTAAGAACTCACTCCTTTATTTATAGGTCTGTGAGACTCCCTGTCTCAGGTGGGAATTGAACCCATGAGATTCAGCTTCTTAACCAGTACCCCTACACCACTGGAACAGGTGGGGCAAGCTGCACGATTGGAAGTTTAAGGGGTTTGAACAGGGTAGACATCTTATCTGCAGGATCATCTGGTTAAGTCGGTTATTCTGTCCATATTGTGATGATGATCCACTAGGTGGCTTAAGGACAAGGAGAGTTTATTAGTATAAACAAGACTCAAAAGATCATTAAACAAAAGGGTGTGGTATAAAGAAAGCCAGGTATACCCTATACAAACTTAACAAGGCTCAATTAAATACAAGGAAATGCTGAGGGAACACAGACTCAAAACAGGTTACTTAGCAGGGAAACTAGAGAAGGCAATTTTGGCACCCAGGATTGATCCATTTCAAAGACGCACAAAACTTCCGATTTTGACGCGGAGTTCATGAAATGTTCCAAAACAGCAGTCCTGTGACCACCATGTCACCTTTCCAGAGGAGGGAAAAATAATGTATAACAATCCCTGGAAAATTAGGGTGCATGTTGGGTGTATGTGGTGTTGTTGGTTTCAGTTGAGTAGTTTGGTTATTATTAACAGTTAAACAGGTTGGTTGTCAGCGTGATTTAGATATAGGTATAGTGACATACATATACAACCCTGGTAAACACTAAGAGACCACAGCAAAATTTTCAGTGTCACTCATTTTTCAATTCACAGGTATGTATGTTTTTTTGCAAACTCCAGCCTTGCTCTTCCCTGTTTCTCATTGATGAAGGGTCTTTATGGGTCTTCAGTCCTGCTTCTGGGAGCCTGTTATGAACTGTCCTAGCAGTGCACTTCACACCACTTAATGTTTCCCATTCCTTTTGAAGGTCATCCTCCAATTTATGAGGCACAGCCGGATAAGTTGCCCGTCATCTCTGGCATTAGAAGGTTGCTTCTTCCCTCTACCTGACTGGTTTTAGGTTATTGCCAGCAGTACGGGTCCTAGCCGATATGGAGCCCTATGCAAGCATCAGCGTGGACATTCCCAATCAAAGGCAAAGTGAAATTAGCTGGCAAATGAGCACCCCCTCAGAAGTTGGCACCCTAGGCAGCCACCCATGTCACCCATTGGATTGGCTGGCCCTGACTGCTGATGTCTTCTGCTTCACCTTGCTCCTGTATACTGCTATCATAGAAACTTTGAGCCTGGAAGCCACCTACCTCACAGTGTAGCCTTCTGCTAACAGAGCCAGGATTAAACCAGGATTTAAAAATTCAGTATTTAAAAAAATATAGCATAAAAGTATAACATAGTAGGCTGCCACCATGCATTCATTTCCAAAATAAAAGGGTTTCTGTGATTTCAATTAGTATCACAATGTAAATTGTTGCCAAAACCATTTAGGGCATAACCCCATTTTCTTGGTTAATGAATTAATTATAGACCCAATTACCTGCAGAACTGCACAATCTTCTTCAGGTGATGCGTGGAGAGGATAGAATACATATAGCCAATTCATGCTTCTCCGCATCGCACACCTGCACAGCCCCAGAACTCTTGTTCTGCGGTCAAGTCCATATAAAAAGCGAACATTTGCACATGAGCAGAATGCATAGGAGGAACAATGGTGGAAATGCTACTCAGTTTTAATACTTAAGTAAAAGTACATATACCACACCAAAATGTCACTCAAGTAGAAGTCTACTACTACTATTACTCAAGTAAATGTAAAAAATATTTTTAACTTCAATTATTTATAACTTCAAACTTCCACCGAGGGTGCTAAAGAACTTTTACACCTGCACCATTGAGAGCATCCTGACGGGAAACATGTGCACCTGGTTCGGGAACAGCACCAAGCAGGACAGACTCTGCACCTGGTTCAGGAACAGCACCAAGCAGGACAGACGAACTCTCCAAAGAGAGTTTTCCCATATGTTCCGGGACTGTCCTCCTGCTGCGACTCTTTGAGATTATGTCGCCAGATCTCTCTCTTTAGTTCTTAACTGTCCTATCCCTCTTTCTCCCACGGTCCTTCTCTTTCCTCTCACTTTCTCGCTTCCAGCAGAGGCTTCTAATGTCTGCCTCCCTAGCAGCTAAGTTGCTACTGGCCGTGCCATTCCCTCTGTCTGGAGGTCCACCTTCCTTGATCTGCTTCTCTTGGAATTCTCTGCGGCCCGGATTCACAAC
>JAAGVU020000129.1:21109245-21120449 GCA_011763525.2 Mormyrus iriodes
ACTCATTATTAAAGCCACAAGGCTGTCAGCCTGTTACGTTAGAATCTTCATTGAATTAGTGTTTGTGAAAATGTTAAAATCTGCACATATTTTATGTTGATTGGTGGTGCCAGTATGTGCATTTGTGCATGTTGACGACTTGGGACCAGTGTCATTATCATAAACAAACTGAAATGAAAACGGACACTAAACAAGACAATAATTAGTGAACTGAAATAAAAATGAAAACCATATTTACAAAAAAGTGTCAGACTTTAATCTGCAAAAAATACCGCCACACCATCTTTTTACCTTGTTTAACCTCAGTATCTCCTCTTTTAAAAGATTGTGGCTGCTGATCTGTCCCTTCCTTCATCGCGACTCCAATGCTTATCGCTTGTTGCATGTGACGTGCTCCGAATTTATGCTAACCGAATTTATTGAGCATGAGGATTCACCAAATTTACACTGATTACTAAGTTTTGGCATCTCAGTAGACATTTCATTAATATTTTTAAGCATACTACTAATCCGCTTATCGAATTGTGGGCGAAAATAATGTGCGTATAGTGCCGAAAAGCCGGTGTACATTATCTAAAGTCCTGCAATGGCATACTGTTCGTTAAAATTAAACGGTCAAATTTATTTTCTGAAGGAAAATTTAATTGTTTAGATTATTCATCCTATCGATAAAATAGTCGATAGATTAGTCTATAGCTAAACATTCATTAGTGGCCTCCCTAGATGTAATATTAAAGTTTTGTCACTTCTCAATTATCTTGTTTTTACATAGCAAATAGGAGGAATTTGGTTGCTTTTACAGGGATGATAATAGGCTGATGGTCACGTATAAAGCCTAGTTCATACTTCACGCTTTCCACGTGCACTTTTGTGCATTTGGGGGCGGTTGTCTGTGCGGCAGCTTGTGTTCATACTGTAGATGTGGATGGTCGCGCTCAGCGCATGTGTTTTGCAATGATATTCCTCCAGACCAGCGGAGGGCAGATGTTGTCTTCTAGGTTTGAATGAAGCTTACACAAAAGCGGGAAGAAATAAGGTTTATAACCGCAAGTTTCAACTCCTCTCAGGTTTTTTAAACAATAAATCATAACTTTTTTTTGTAAAACTACTTAACTGATGTTGACTTTGTCTCACAAACAATATGGATAGTAAATATTTTTAATACAGTGATCCCTCGTCTATCGTGGGGGTTGCGTTCCAGAACCTCACACGAAAGGTGGAAATCCGCGAAGTAAATACCATGTTTATATGGTTATTTTTTGTATATTTAAGCCCTTATAAACCCTTTATATTCTCTTAGATATTAGGTAAAATTCGGTTTGTATGTAATTATGTATGTAAACACACTGTTTATATACTATGCACAAATATACATATCGTATATCATTGAAGAGTTTTAATACGTAAAACATAGTTGTAAACACATTGTAATACATATTTTAACAAATAATTTTATATTTACTGTGATATACGGTAATGCACTCGTTTTACTTACCTACCCAGTTATATTAGATATATTATGATTATTCTTTTAATATTAATATATTTCTAAAATATGAACACTGCAGGCATTCGCCATTTGCTCTGATTGGGTAGCTTCTCAGCCATCCGCCAATAGCGTCCCGTGTATGAAATCAATAGGGCAAACCAACTGAGGGAGCATGTACCAGAAATAAACAGACCCATCATCCGCAGAAATCAGCGAACCAGCAAAAAATCTGCGATATATATTTAGATATGCTTGCATATAAAATCCACGATACAGTGAAGCCGCGAATGTCGACGCGCGATATAGCGAGGGATCACTATTTACTATTTATCTCCACCCTTTCTCATTGAAAGTACTGTTCAAGTCTTGTGATAAAATAATATTTTAGGTTGTAACAAATAATAAAGACATAGATGGAATGTGCAGAGCCCCTAAGAGGTCAGTGTGGAAAAATATTTTTTGAAATAGTTCTGCGTTCACTTGCAGTAGTTTTGCGATCCCACTACACTTGCCCACTTGCTTTTTGCTGTAACGTGATGGCCAGGATAAGCCTAAATAATTTGTGTGCACTTCACGTTCAGTAGCCCAGTTGTCTTGTTTACAGTTACTGATGGTGAATGGACACAGTGCAATTATTAATAAACACGTATGAAAACATATATGAAAGTTACATGGTGTGCATTGTCCATCATAGCTTAAAGCACACTTAACTGGACATGTCTGTATCGTTTACATTTATACTTATTAGTCCATTAATTCCATGTCTTGTACTTTAAACTTACTCAGTACAGTTATTAGTAATGGAAAAGTATTGCAAGGGGTCGCAGAAGTATGAATTGGCCTTAAGTGGAATCATATGTTTAAATACAGAGTAGTACATTGCGGTCCATTTGGTAGGCAGACAGCAAAATGGAAATGTACAGCAAAAGATGTAAATTTTGAATTACGAAGGTGGTGAACCATTTTGGCTGTAAACTGAAAGGACATCTTTTTAAAAAATTATTGAATAAGATATTTCCAGACAGTTTATTGCCTAAAGAATAAAGAAATACAGTATTTACATTAATATGGCTGGGCAGTATGATAATATCTCTAATGGACAATAGCAGACAAGTAACGTGGTTTTGATATCTGACAATGACTAACCGGTAATTATTGCCGTTCTTGGGGTAGTTAAGGCTGCACACTAGGGATGCGCCGATCCCACTTTTTTTGTCCCGATACCGATACCTGGGCTTTGGGTATCGGCCAATGCCGAGTACCGACCCGATACCAATGTTTAATTAATAAGCACTGTTTTGGTTTTCTATATTAGTGGACAAAGCATACACCCAGGTGTACTTATATTGGTCACTGAAACTGAATTATTTATATCTGACATTAAATATGTTTAGTTGTTTTTCTCTCGCGTCTCCAGAATTTGCGCTAAAGTTCATACATTTTCATACATGTAAGCAGTTGATCACTTTAAACGATTTACCTTAGCTGAAACCTGAATTTTCAGCTCAATCGTTTATATCAGGCTTCTCAATTCTCAGCTTGAAAGGTCTTTACAGAAGAACAAAACCTTGACTGTAAATGCTGATTTATACTTCTGCGTCGAATCTCCATCATAAGTAGGGCGTAGCCTCTGCCGTAGCCTGACGCGCACCTCCCCAGAAATGTAACTGCACATCGCAGCGACGCGGATCGCGAAAACGGTGACTGCTCTGCTCGGCCATGATCATTTTTTTCTTTTTATAGGAGCAAAAAAAGCGTATACCCAGGTGTACTTATATTGGTGATTGAAACAACTGAAGCGTTATTTATATCTAACATTAAATGTTTAGTTATTTAATGTTAGATATAAATAACGCATTGGTTTCATTTTCTCTCGCTTCTCCAATATTTGTGCTCAAGCTTGTTGTGGTGGTCAGTCTCTGCTAGCATTAGCAAACTCCGTGTACTCTGTGCTATGGTGCGTCTTTAGATGTTTGATCTAATTGCTTGTGTTAAATGACGTACTGTCCCTTCGTCCTCTTGACACTTTAGCAGAACAGACCGTACAGGCTGACAAAATGCAGCGGCTTTTAATTTTAACTTAACATAGCAATTAAGAGGTATCGGTTCTTAGTATTGGGCAGTTTTTATGGGTATTTGACCACAGTATTGGCCTAATGCCGGTATCGTTATCGGTGCATCCCTACTGCACACAATGCAAGAGATTTTTGAATTGGCTTTTAGTTTAGCCTTCCAGCCTATGCTCCTGACACAGTTAAGTTATTTTTTAATTCCTTATTTGGTATGCGAAGGTTTCAGTGAACGTCAGTTATAATGTTGGTTTTTGGCTAGGGCTCACCATAAGTTCGTGAACCACTGCTTCATGCAGTTTGTTTAACAGTAATTAAATGTGACCTGCCGATTTGACCATTTTGTAGAGATACTAAAAAACGACGATCTGTACTTCTAATATAAAATAGAGATCTATTATTTTTAGATATTGCCCAGCCCTAGTTTAAAAGCTTGATTACAGTGTTTTACTCCTGCTGTTTGTTTTGCATTCATTTTTAGCCAGTGGTGCAAATAAGACAATTGTCTTCGTAGAAATACCCTTTAATTTTGTTTTATCGGTGTTTCTCTTTTGTTTATGAGCTCTGAACCTCTGCTGAAGTTAAAGGAAGTGTTTTCCCATGATGTATATCAGTTGCTCCATAAAATAACACTCTTCCTTAAACCCTTTTATCCTTCCCACTAGAGATGCAGCATTGTCAAAAATCATGCATTCCATTCAATAATCTCAGCATTTGCTTACCATGCTCATTATGCTAAGCATGTCTGCATTGTGTGTTTTCATATATATGTGTGTGTGTGTGTGTGTGTGTGTGTGTGTGTGTGTATATATATATATATATATATATATATATATATATATTTGAAAACTATGATATTCAGTTGGAGTTTTAAGTATCCTAGCTCAGCCTTGTTTGTACTGGAAATGATTTTGTTTTCCCCTTATTTCTCCTTTTTTTTTTATCTGGTCTGCACTTATTGCATATTCTCATTCTACTCTCTTATTGCATATATCATTGCGGTACAGCATATTAAGAATTAGATATTTCAGGCATCACACTTAGCTTTTTTTTACACTAACTTAAAGTTTGACTGATTTAACTACTGTTTATAGTGACTTTTGTAGTATGTCCAATTTGTGCTTGCTTAGCATAATCAGTGGTTATGTTGGGCATTCAGATATTAACTTTGCCTTTGACTGTCTATCCATCTTCCATAACTCCTTATCCAGTGAAGGGTCATTATTAGCCTGAAATCACCTTGTATGGACACATACACCTGCACACACACTATAACCAGCCTTTAAATATCTGTCTTTGGACTGTGAGAGTATGCCGCACATTGAGTGAAACTGAACCCAGTTGAAAAAGTTTTCAGTGACAACACTTGGTACACAAATGACAAAGTCTTGCTTTGGAATAACATTTTTCCTCCCCTTTGGTTCTGTTTTTTTATAGGCAAACCTGTCCAAATTCAGTTATCAAAGCAGATACAAGACAAGCCTCCTCCAGTTTTGGCTGCAACAGAAACTAATGCTAAGCCCCCAGCTACTGCAAAAGTTTCAAAAGTTAATCAGGCACGCAGACCAAGAACTGAAAATACTAAGTCACAGAGAAGTGGTTGCAAGAGTTCATCATACAACAGCCCTTCTAAAATAACTAAAAAAGGACTGAAGTCTCAAAATGCCTCAAAACCGAAGATCACAATCAAGCTGGTTACTAAAAGGACAGCTAAAAAAGAAGTGGTAGTTCGTAAAAAAGCTGTGAAAAAGCTCAAAGTAGCCGGGTTCAAGTTTTTATCAAAAACTAGGAAAATCCAAGGAGCTCAACTTTCAAGTGCTCATGTTAAGTTAAAGAGTGGGAGAGTAACCTGTGAGTCAGAAAACCCAGAAGAACCAAGTGATACTGGGCAAAGCAAGTCAAGACAGGGGCGCCGACTGTTAGGTAAGAGAATGGAATCAAATGATGGTGAACCTGGAGCCAAATGCGTGGCTGATAACCAGAAAATGGAGGACACAAATTCTCTGCCAAAGCTTGATTTACTTTTGGAAAACAGAAGTTCTGAATCCATACCTGTTCGAAAAAGAAGCAGGGGAAATGCTGCAGTCTCAAAAGTGAGAAGTGAAGTCTGCAGAGTAGGAAAGGTACGGCGTAAAAAGCCAGCTTCATTATTAGGAGACAATGAAGACCTTATTAAATCGGAGAGCAACAGTCAGGAAGAAAGCGTGACCACGGCACTGTCACAGGTTTCAAACCCAGGAGCTGAAAAACCAGTGGGTACAGAGGGCAAAGAAGGAGTTAGGAGTGAAGAGCAGAGGGATGTCTTCAAAGCTTCTGATATTAAACTTTCTTTTGCTACTGAGTTGGAAACACCATCTATAGAACCTAGTGAGAGCTTATTGTATGAAAAACAAGATGAAGATATGCGGGTTCCTGGCCTGAAATTGACAAGGGTGAGGAACCCCAAGGCTATGCTAAGCGATTCAGGCCGGTCTCGTTGTGGTGGCAGGCGTAGTAAAGGCTCTTCTCGGAAGAAACAGAGTAAATTTGTTTGGACGCTGACTGTTGTTAAAGGCAAGAGTAAAGACACAAACATGGAAGAGTCCGTAGATTTTGGAAAGACAGTAGGTCTGACAAAAGTAACGCCAGAAGGTGTCCAAGCTGCATCTGCAGACTCTTGGGTGACTCAGAGCCAGGACAAGGTGGATAACGAGGACGCCAAAGTCGATATTGGCTCTGTAACTCAGCCTGAAGAGAGGCAGGGAAAGCCTTTCGATAGTGAAACACCCAAGTCGTTACTTGAAGTTGAAAAGGTAGAGGTATTGCAAGCACATCCGGAGGAGGGAACACAAACAGATGATATTTTGATATCACAAAAAGCAGTTCCACCACTTCAGCTGAAACTGGTTTCCTCTCCAGGAAAACAAAACCATATGCAGCCATCTCTTTTTATCAGGAGAATCAATCCTGATCCTGCTGATAAAGAGTTCACTGCAGATATCAGTGAGATTCCACAAGAGCCTCTGACTTTGGAGGTGATCGCTTCCCCTACCTCTAAGCGAAAGACTAGATCACCCCTAGCTTCATCACGAAAAAAGCGTGGCCACAAACCGTGGACAACCCATAAACGTAAGAGTAAGCAAAACAATGGTGCTGAAATTCAGTCAGTCTTGCCTGCTACCCAAAATGAGGTCCAGACTGAGGAATTAATATTAGCTGCTATTGTTGAACCAAAATCTGTACCAAGTGAAATGGGACTTAAAAATACAGAATGTTCTTCCTCAAGCCGAAAGGATTTGGAGCTCACAAATGCCTTTGAATCAAGTTCTTCTGAACCTCAGCCTATGCCAGACTCACCGGCAGAAAGCAAAGGAGAGCTGGAACAGAAGCCTACAGAAGGTGAAGTGCTTGTGTTAGATCCTCCCATATCTGAAAAGTCGTGTTCACGCTACATCAGACAGCCATTAAAACGTGGGAAAAAGAGACGTCGATCATTAATTGGACCAAGATTGAAACGGGGTGGACTTCCAAAGTTGCCCAAAGAGGAGGAGGTTGTGTTAGATAATAGCTCTCCTGTTGCCACATCAACCCCATCAAGGCCCAAACTACTTGGTGTTCTGAAGAAGAAATATCGAAGGAAACCAGTTCCTACCTTATCCCTTCCATTTCATGGAGTGAAGCGGCCAAGAACTAAGCCAACAGATTTAAGCAAGAAAGCAGAATTGGGCCTGCCCACACAGCTGTTTAGTCAAGAAGAGACTGATGGGCCTCAGGCAGAGCCACACTTGGTTTCCAGGAATATCAAACAAGGTAAATCAAAGTTTCTCAAGAATATCCGCCACTTCATAATGCCTGTGGTTAGTGCTCGTTCCTCACGTGTCATTAAAACCCCAAAGAGGTTCATGGATGATGCTGGCATGTCTGTTTTGCCACGCAGGGCCTCCCCCAAAAAAGGTCACCATTTTAATTTGCACCATCGTTCACATAAAAAGAAGGATGGTCCTGTAGAAGACCACCAATTTCCTGAACCCTCAGTGCAGGATGATGAGCTTCCAACAGGTAGGCTTTTAGAGGTTGACTTGTCAGTATCTCCTGAGCCTGACCAGAACTCGACACTTGCTACTGAAAGCCAACTGTCAGAAAGCCTGTCTGGAAAGCGAAAATCCCTTTTGCGGGAGCCTAGTTTTAAGTGGCGAGTGCTTGGCGGCTCTGGTGGAGAAGTGTACACCCTGACAAAGCATAACAAACAAGTTGGCAAGGGAGAGAAGTCGTCTTCTGATTTTCTTTCATCTGTTAGTGCTAGTTCTGCTTTGAAAAAAACCCAAAAGCTAAATAAGAAGACTCCTCACTTTGAAGTGTACAAGAAATTGAAGAAGCTGAATACAGGCACACGGAATAAAAGAAAAAAATGTATTAGTGATCTGGTTAAACCTGCTTTAAAGTCTTCTGAGGCAGTGAGTACAGAGCAAGATGCAACGGCAAAAAGATCTAGACCAGGTTCTCTGCTCCCAGATTTGGAAAAAGGCAAGCTGAAGATAGAGGACCTTGACTCTCCAGGTGTCGTACGTAAAGTGTCAGTTTGTGTCCGCACGCTTAGTTCTGATATTTTGAAATCTCACATTGAATGGAGTGCTGCGGATGAGAGAAACAAATCTGATAGGACTACAGACCCAGTAGAAGAAGAAAACAAAGCTGAGGGGACTGTAGACTCCACCGGGGCAATGGATGTGCCAAAAGGTAAAACTGTCTTCCTTTTACCTATTTTGATAAGGTCATAGAGTGATGTTAAAATATGAAAAGTTTCAAAATTGCCATTTTTGAGTTTTGGCTTAGGTTGTCAGTACTAAATAATATAAATGTGTTTAACAGCCAATCCTTAAACAGGCTTTTGTGTTTGTTAGTATCCTCTGCAGGAGAATCGATTGATCCAGATGGTCATAAGGAAGACTCCAAGGAAGAGCTTGATCATAGTGCAGAAAGTGACCGAATGGTTCTGGAAGACAAGGGCACTTCCCACAGAATTCGTCTGACCGGTGCAAACAAGAGGATGTTTCATCTTTTAAAGAGAGCAAAGGTCCAGCTCATTAAAATTGACCAGCAGAAACAACTGAAGTCCTCGCAGGTAATGACTTGGTGCAATACCGTTGGTCTTACAATGTCGAACATCAGCTGTGAAATACTTCATATGTGGACATTTTGAAATGACTGTTAGTAGCAACAGTAGGAAATGTAATGTAGAAAGAACCTAATGAAAAGTATCTATACTACCTGACTGTTTTGTACTTCCAGCTTCTTTCTGGATCTCAAAATATGGGTTCTCGAGATGCAAACATGGTGGTTGTGAAAAGGAGGAGAAGGAAACTGAAAGAGCGTCTTGAGAGAGGACCTCAAAATGGTATTCCTCAGGTACAAACAACTGGTCTTCGTTTGGAGAAGTGAATGCTAGGCCTGGACGATATAATGATGTTATTGTAATATCAACAGCCTTGACACAGTTCCAGCTTTGTATGCTTGTAATGTTGCCTATATATTGACGTAAGATTACATGTTTGCTTCATTAATTCTGCTGCAACTAGCTTAAGTTCAATAACTATTAAGACTACTACAGATATTTATTTTTCAATCCACTCAGCTTAGGGGAACCAGCAAATTTTAAATGACATCACTTGCTGCACGTGGCAGAAATACCTAGAACGGAAGACAGCGACACCAGAAATCTTTACTCTCACCTTAGTTCTTCATCTAGCTGAATTCCCAAGATAAGCAAAGCTGCTTCGCCGTCAGGTCCAGCACCGGGTTTTTCAAATGGACAGTCCTCAAGCCAGGCTCAGATACAGCTAAACATTTTCATAGAGTTTAGGAAAAGCACCAAATACAAATGTAAGAATTTAGATGGATGGAATGCCCAAATGCCATCATAAGATACTTCACCAAAGAAATGGCACATTTTTATGTAGTGTACAAAGGTTTTTCCAGTTGTGTGCTTAACATGTTTGAGCATCACTGAGGTTTCAAATGGCAAGTCTTTAGCACAAACTGTCATTTCGTGTTACCATAACAAAAAACATGATTTTAGAGCCTTATATGTCCTTCACTGATCATTTTATAAACCTACAGTCAAATTACCTTCAAACATTTTTTATTGGGAATCACATGAAGAATTTGTCCGATACATTTCCATTAGTTTTCTGTGCTCTCTTTATTTTAATGGCGTAATTACTGTGTTTTTAAAATGCAAATATATATAAATTTCATATCACCCAATTCTTCTCAATGCTTTGGTCATAATGCATGCAGGAACATATGCCATTTCATTGAAATAAACTGCTGTAAACCTGTCATTTAAAGTTCAATAACACTAAAATTGTGATTTACCGATGTGGAAATTTTGGCCGGTAACGATAATATGTTTTTGTCTAATATTAAAAATAACCGGCTAACCTGAGCTCCACAAATCTGTACTGAAATGTTTTGCTAGTGCATCCACATCAAAAAACACAGGCAGTTAGACACCAATGAGACCAATGCAGTCATCTACGGCATTTCAGTAGCTGTGTCGATTAGCTGTGGTGCTGCTAACTTCCAGTATTAACTTGAGTCTAAATATCGACTGGCAATGTCGACTACGATTGATTAACGAGCGTCAGTTGATACCGATATGTTTTTCCCTATGGTGTTTATTCCTATGGCGTCTATCACTTGTGAAGGTGGCTGTCTTCCCTCTTCTTCCCCAGCGTGTGGGAGGTCCCAGGATCAAGCACGTGTGCCGGGATGCCGCAGTCGTGCTGGGCCAGCCTCGTGCCATGGTGCCAGATGATGTCCCGAGGCTGAGCGCCCTGCCCCTTCATGAGAGAGAGGCCATCCCCTCTTCTCCAGCAGCACAAGGTAAAGCCATCATTCCTGCAGCGGTAAGACAAATGCTAGAAGAAAACAATGGGGCCTCTTTTCTGTGAGTTGATAGCTACTCTAAGGCACTTTCACGCCAAAGTTCCAGAACCTGGCCCCGGTTTACAAGTCCCTGGACTGTCTTGACCTGGAATCTTGGTAGCACCTGGCCACTTATGCGTGTCACTATGCACAACTGAAACTGGAACCTTTATGCTAAATGAGCAAGGGAGAAGCAAAACGTTCATAGAATTTTATGAATTATGAATCAGCTCATCAGAAATTGCTGACAAGTCACTGATCTCCACCATTTTGATCATATAAATCTGAATACACCACGTTTCAAATTATCATGCAAATTGTATTTAAGTGTCAAAGATTAAATATTTTGTTTTTCAATTAAACTCATGGATGGTATTGTGTCTCGGGGCTCTTTGGATCACTGATCAATCTCAGACACCTGTGATAATTAGTTTGCCAGGTGAGCCCAATTAAAGGAAAAACTACTAAAGAAGGACGTTCCACATTATTAAGCAGACCACCATTTTCAAGCAATATGGGAAAGAAAAAGTATCTCTCTGCTGCCGAAAAGCATGAACTAGTTGAATGCCTTGGACAAGGTACGAAAACCTTGGATATTTCACGAAAACTTAAGCGTGATCATCGTACCTTTAAGAGATTTGTGGCTGATTCAGAGCACACACGGGTTCATGCAGATAAAGGCACAATGAGGAAGGTTTCTGCCAGACAAATACATTGGATTAAGAGAGCAGCTGCTAAAA
>JAAGVU020000129.1:21125252-21154074 GCA_011763525.2 Mormyrus iriodes
CGATGGACTTCTCTTCCAGTAGCTAAGAGGGTCATCCCATCAGCCTTCATCTGAACAACCTGATGTCACAGGGTCACCTCGGAGAGGTCCCCCATCTTGCAAAATGCCTAGCAGTGTGGCCAAATAGATTGGGGCTGCCAGATATTTCAAGATATTTCAGATTAGATCCAAAAACTGTGAAGTATAAGAAATCGTTCTCTAATTTTGAGCACCCGCCTTCTTCAGATTTCTTGTTCAAACCATGTATTTTGTGATGTGGCATAGCTTTCATGATGAAGTATGATTAAAGTACATCGTTTCATGTTAGAATAACTGTGACTTTGTATATTACAAAAGCAACTCTTGCACTCTAATTTTGATTGCCACTGTACTTTATGCAGTCTACCTGGAAGCAGTCGCCTACTGAACGACCAAAAAAGGTTACGTTTTATTTTTTAGCATCTTTTATTTTAAGTCAGTTTTATTAGCCTGTTTATTTCGTCCAAATATTTTAAGGACGGCTTTACTTTAAGTTTGGTTGTTATTAAAAGCAATCTATAAATAAAGGGTATGATTTATTTAAGTAATCTGCATAAAAGCTTCTGTTTACGTGCCGAGCAACGGAGGTTAGTCTTGATGGAAGACTGGAAAGTACCATAACAGTTGGTCTCCTGTTTTGGTTCTGAACATTTTCACACTGCAATTGAGGTCAAAGCTGCGGATCTTCTAGGGAAAGTACTGTACCAATGGGCACGCAACTTAGCCAGCACCTGCGTACTAAATCGGCAAGTCTGTTGCAATTGACCCATTGTGCTTATGCTTCTTGTATCCCTTGCTAAATTGCGTAAATTTTACCTAAATGCAATTTATGAAAGTTGGGGAAATAATTTGAACAACTTCGATAGCTCTACAACCCTTGCAGTATTGGAGTAGATGGCTAACAGTTGATGTTTGGTGGTAAGGCAAGACTGCTGTTCACTGCAAGCCATGACCAATGGCTTAGTTTTAGAAGAATGTTGGCTTTGTAGTAAATTTTGATCATATTGGATGTGATCTGATGTTGACATTGGAGCCAGACCTATAAATCAGTGTGCCTTTATCAGCCAATATGAGCCAGTTGCAGATAAATCACTATCAGCGTTTATAATAGACCAATAAATGGCAATTCAGCGGGGAGATGGAAGACATCCTTAAATCGTTATGAATGTTGGTATTGCGTTATTTGTCCACCAGAGGGCACACCACATCTATCAGCAACACACTTGTTTGGAACATATATTTGACTTATTAAAAACTTTAATATTTTGTTGTTCAATGATTTATCATTATTGAATTTTTAAATCTTAAAACATCGAAATCGGTATTGGCATCAGAAAATCCTGTATCTGTTTCGTCGAGGGGGGGAGTATGGTGTGGGGGTGTTTTTCAGGGATTGGGCTTGGCCCCTTAGTTCCAGTGAAAGGAACTCTTAATGCCTCAGCATACAAAGTCATTTTGGATAATTTCATGCTCCCAACTTTGTGGGAACAGTTTGGGGATAGCCCCTTCCTGTTCCAACATGACCTTGCATCACCAGTGCACAAAGCAAGGTCTATACATAGATGAGCGAGTTTGGTGTGGAGGAACTTGACTGGCCTGCACAGAGCCCTGACCTCAACCCGATAGAACACCTTTAGGATGAATCAGAGCAGAGACTGCGAGCCAGGCCTTCTCATCCAACATCTGTGGCTGACCTCACAAATGCCCTCCTGGAAGAACGGTCAAAAATTCCCATAAACGCACTCCTAAATTTTGTGGAAAGCCTTCCCAGAAGAGCTGAAGTTGTTATAGCTGCAAAGGGTGGGACAAATGCGCATTAAAGCAGATGTGTTAAGAATGGGATGTCATTAAAGTTAATGTGCGTGTGAAGGCAGGCGTCCCAATACTTTTGGTAATATGGTGTACTTCTTTGGCAAAATGTTGTTTTTAACTGTCTTGCTAAAAGGAAAAATAAGTGATACACTGGGTGTTGGGGTTGAGGTTTGCTGCATTCCTTCCTGTAGTATAATTTAGTATTTTTTTTAACCAAAATACATATGGAGGCTGCATGAGCTAGAAGTTAGAATTCATGTGATGATTTAGCACCCCATGTAGTTTATCGCACCTTGTGCTTGTATACATCTGGTTTCCAGGCATGAAACCATGCAGATGATTAATGGATTTTGAATGCCACCCCCCCACCCCACCTAGAAATTTGTTTGCAGATCTGGCACTCAGCCAGTTACAAAAATTTTCCCCCTTCAACCACCTTGTTGACCTTGGTGCTTGTTAAATGTTATCTTTCACAAATCTCTTCATTCTCCATTTCCTGCTCTTTTCCTGCCTGCAGGAGGACTGTAGCCTTCAAAATGTCTGGAAGCTGGGAGGTCTCAGCATCCTCACTTCAGTCCCAGTCGTCCCTCAGCATGTCTGTCTGCTCTGCGCTAGCAAAGGGCAACATGAGGTAATGTTCAAGTTTTCTGAATTAAGGTCAAATTGCAGTTACTGGAATTTACCAGTTTTGTCATTGTATCTGGAATTTTGGCAGACTGAATTCAAGTCCAAAAATGTAATGTGCTTAGTAAGCCACAGAACAGTCAACATTTATAACGCAGGGCTCACAAAATTTCAAAATCCCTGGTAGCCCTTCGGTCAGGCACTCTTCAGATTTTGGTAGCCCGAAAAGAATGTAACTAGCCCGAAAAAAAAATATTTCTTGATACAGAAAGTTGGATGTAGTTGAAAGACCAAAAACATTTATTTTCCAAACACAGCAACAATCACACATAAATTATTCAACAATCAAGTAACAATCATCATCAATCAACATAAATATGCATTCGGTTCTAAATGAATTGAAAATTGTATGAACAATATGATGAATTTAATCATGAATCAGTCTGTCAGATTCTGAACCTGAGGGCACTTTTCCACTGTGCCGAGGGCCATACTTTTGGTATGGGAATTTTGATATTTTCCCCTTTTCCATTTTCCCATACCAACTGGGGTACTTTGGTATTTTGGGGTCGGACTTGAAACACGTTGTTGATTTAGTTATGCAAATATCCTGCCTCTGAAACACAGTACAGCCACTGTCTTAAAAGTTGCGAACTCAGAAAGCAACGATAAACAAAGTTTAAAAAAAAAAAGTAATAACATGCGTGGACAAATGAAGAGATCCAAGCTGTAATTGCGATCTGGGCAGAAAAACAGATGCAACAAGGGCAGGATGGCATGACAAGAAATACAGTATTTAAATAACGTAGGACAGTACTGTATTGGAAAAATTTTCAGATATTGCAGTGTGATTTTGTTGTAATGAATATTGGGCTATTTATAGAGCAAAAAAGTTCAACATAAATTTCTCGCAAACCCATAGAAGAAAATTATTATGATTTTCTCAGAACACATGTAGTGTTCATGCAAAAGCAGCAGAGGTAATCTTTAAACTGATTTTTAAACTTACACTTGATAATCTTGAAAATGAATACTCATTAAAATTGCTAAGCAATTTTTATTTCCTATGATAAATAATTTTTTTTTGTGAAACTTAAACACCCTGCACTATAATATCCGGACTGAATGCCTGATCTTAATCTAGCTGACTAGCGATGTGAGAATTGCATGTGCATGACATGCGATTTTGGTAGTAATATGCATCGCACATCGTGCAGCCCTATAATGTACTATAGTTTTCAAATCCAGTACAAAATACCCCACCTTGCGTTGTGATGTCATTTGCCAAGTGGAAAGTCAACACCTTGAAGTAACAAAAGTACAGTACCTGGTGTAGTGGAAAAGTGCCCTAAAGGAAGTGAGAACTACACTCCTTTACAGGGGTTGGCAGCAATGCACCAATTGTGTTTGCCGTACATCATATGAAAGAGAGAAGAGAGGAGAAGTGAACTCATTACACATATGCACAGGCGTGCGTGTCTCTGTGGATAAATGATCATGATTAAAAACCTGTTCCATGATCGCAACACATTGTATTGGCGAAGAACTGAAATTGATCGAATTTTGAGGCTAGTCACACCATACTTGTCAAGAAAGGGCGGTTTTGACACTTGATTCTGTTAGGCCGATAAAGTATTTGAAGGATCTTATTCAAATTACAAAGCAGGGTGTGGGAGGAGTAGGATTTAGATGGAGGGGGCAAGGCGAATGGGCCGTCTTTGGAATATGCTGTTCCAACAGCATCTAGTTTATAAAGTGACATTCTTTGTAAACGATTTTAACACAGTGATGTTATGCAGAGGAATAAGGCTAAAATGTGCATCCTTCAGATGGTCTACTGTCAGGTTTGCTGCGAGCCCTTCCATCCCTTCTGCTTGGAGCCCTGGGAGCGCCCCCTAGAGGAAAACAAGGAGAACTGGTGCTGTCGGCGCTGCAGGTTCTGCCATGTTTGTGGCCACAAGGGCAAGCATTCCAAGGTACAGAGGGCTGGGATGCACCAGACTCGCCTGGGAAGATGTGATCAGCTGGTGTGTATATGGTCCTTAATTCATTTGCATTTGTTTTTAAGCTACTTTTGGAGTGCGAGCGATGTCAGAATTGCTATCATCCACCCTGCTTGGGACCCAACTACCCAAAGCCTAACAAGAAGTCTTGCAAAAAATCTTGGGTGAGCACACATCTGTTTATTCAAAATCTTAATTTTGTGTTTGCGGTAGCAGTACTTTATCTGCATGTTGGGTTTCTTTTGTCCATTACTTTCAATTGCAGGTGTGCATGACATGCATCAGATGTAAAAGCTGTGGTGTGACTCCGGGGAAAAGTTGGGACACGGAATGGAACCATGATAAGGGTCTTTGTCCCGACTGCACCAAACTCTATGACCAAGGTGAGCACAAAGAACCTGCAAAACAGTTGGCATGAGGCCTCCAGAACTTTCATTTTTAACCTATCCTATGTGGGGTATTATATTAATTTAAATCAATGTTATTTGTATGTTTGTATCAACATTGCAAGTCATCTGTGCTGTTTGCTGAGTGCTATAGCAGGAATAAGTGAAACTTCACTTTAATTTCAAGTTTGTGTTTTTTTGAGCATAGGTGTAATACATTTTTGTTTGAAACATTAGCAGAGAGTTCTTCAGATGTTTGAGATGTTGGTGCTCTTTTTTTTTTATAGATTTGCATGTTACTGTCAGTTCACCGCATAATGTTCTTTCTGCAGCAGTGACTCATTTCACAGTGTTTGCAGGCAGATGAAGCAGCAGTTTTTATTGCTCATTTTTCTTTTTCTTTTACTCAACGGACTCTTGTCGGCCTTGTTCCCAAGCATGCTACACATATATCAGCTTCAGTTTATATCCTTAAGAGGATCAGTTCATACGTATTCAGTAACCTCTGTCAATAGCTGCCCCCCTGAATCTGCCAGGTTATCCATACTCCTACATAAGATTTCCATGAATGTGTCTGAAAACGATTTTGGGAAAACAAACTCCAAATAATCCTGGGGCACTGTGAGCTGCTGATTGTTTATCTGGAAAGCATTACCAAAAAATGAGCTTGGCCAAATGGGAGGGAGTTATCGCACAGTTGCACAACTATTGCATTTACATGTTTGGCATGGTCCCTGTAGCTTTTTTTTATTTAAATCCCCATGGTTGATTCTAGGCCCTTAACCTCAGTTGCTCCCAGGACTGGCTGGCCCTGCTTTCTCAGTTCTCTGCAGAATGATTTGTTTTCCTTTAGGTAACTACTGCCCCATCTGTAATAAGTGCTATGAAGATAATGATTATGACAGTCAGATGATGCAGTGTGCGTCCTGTAACCACTGGGTCCATGCAAAATGCGAGGAGCTGTCCGGTAAGTAACATGGCCACCTTTGAAATCACACGCATTCCTTTCGTTTTCGAAGGGGCCAGAAAATAAAAACACTGAAAATGCTATGAAAAGTCACCGTAGCAACCCCCTTTACATGTCCGACTCTTGCCTGAGTTGTCTCCAGTTATTAAACTGGATATGTAATTCCTCCTGGTGTGCAGCCATTCTGCCTTCACATGGTGACAGAGCTGTCTTCTAGGATAATGATGTCCCCTTAATGCTTCCAGCCTCAGCATGTACTTACAATTTAAGCTCAGTATAACAGGAAATAACTATCCTTCATGGCTCTTCTACTGACCAGAAGTGGAGAGTTCAGGTTCGGAAAGTATAAATCCAGACCAAGATTTTGTTTCAACCAAACGGTTTTGTGAAAGTGAAAGTGATTGTCATTGTTGACACGCCACAGTGCACAGTAACAAAATGTGTCTGCATTTAGCTAATATGTGACCTGGTGACACAGCAGTGGACAGCTAATTCAGCGACTGGGGAGCAGTGTTTGGGCGCAGTATCTTGCTCAGGGTACCTCAGTGGTACTTTGCTTGTCAGAGATTCAAACCAGCAACCTTTCAATCTCAAGTGCACTTCCCTAACCATTAGGTTACCATTGCCCCACAGTCCCAGTTGAGTACAGTTGATGAATTTGCCACTCTGTCCTTAACTTGTTGGTTGAAACAAAATCTTGGTCTGAATTTGTACTTTATGAACCTGAACTTTCCACCTCTGCTCGCACGTCCAGTAAGTCCAGTCTATGTTTTTTTTCCTCTTCTACCCATCATGGAGACCCGCTGTATTTGCTGGCTCTTGATGTTTGACTTTTACTTTGTTCTGGCACATTTAAAATGTCTGGCCCTGCCATGCGGTACAAGGATTTCTCAGGGCAGAATATTTGCAGCAACGTTTGTGATTGCTGTGAATGCATTTTTCATCTTTCCTGTCCTAACCTCAGAGTACCTGAATTCTCTGCTGCCTGGCATGTTTTCGGTCTTCTGCATCCTTCAGCTTGTTCTTTTTGCTTAGTATTGCCAATATATTTCTCTTCTAGATGACTTGTATGAGATCCTGTCCAGCCTCCCAGAGAGTGTGGTTTACTCATGCCGACCCTGTAGCCACAGCCAGCCCAGCAACTGGAGGGAGCTGCTGCACATGGAGCTGAAGGCTGGGGTAGAAAAAGTGCTGGCCTGCCTGCTCACCTCCTCACTAACCCAGCACTTGGTCAGCTGCAATGAGGTGTGTTCCTTCTTCATGCTGCTGCAACCACTGACAGTTTGCTTATTGCTGCAGTCGTTCATTTGTAAAGCTGTGAAATTCTGTATCCTTTTTCAGAGATGCCTGTTGTTCTTAATATTCTGATTTCAATCAATCTAATCCTCAGTAGGGAAATGACCTGAAATGACTTGAGGGTCAGCCAGTTCTGGGTGACTTTCATTGACTTTTCAGGATATGTTTTCCATTGAGATTTATTAGGCAGCAGGGAAATTCCAGCTTTTTCCCTTGTGTGTTGAATCTCCTTTTCCTGCAGTGCACAGCATTGACGGACTCGGAATGCTGGAGAGAGGAACAGTCAGCCTGTGATCTTCGTGCCATTGGCAGAAAGTTTGACAAAGGGCTCTACACCACTCTGGTATTTTTCATTTCATTTCGGTTTTAAAAGTGTATGATTACAGACAGGTCTTCAACTGCCCCTTTCTTTCCTTTCGTCAGAAATCATTCCATGAGGATGTGGCCCTAGTGATCCAGAAAAAGCTGGCAGAAGAGGCAGAAGCCCTTCCAGAGGAGCAGAGGCCTAGTGCTCTAGCCCGCTCCTACTATTTGAAGGTAAACTCTTAACAGACTGGAGTCTGTCCCTTAAACCTGCACACTAACAATGCAGAAGGCCAAAATACAATCATCTTTTTTTCTTTATAAAACTGTGAGGTCCTTGTTTGTGAACAGTGACGTACTGGTTTCCATATGCCTTTAACATTCTTGTTGTGTTTAACATTTTCTGTGTAAGTTATGGGTTTATTGCAGAAGATGAGTAATACAAAGATTATTCAGTTACTTCAGCAAGAGTTTTCCTTCACAGACAAAATCAGATGATTTCGACAGGTATGATTTTGCAAAGCCTGGGGATCTTGTAGGGTCACTATTTGTTGCTAGAGACAGCTCACCTATTAGTTGTTGACAATGTCCACATCACTATGTGCCTGAACCAAGATTAATGACCTATGATAATATTAAACATGGTTGATTTCAGTGGAATGTCAAAACGAGAAATAGAATGACTTCAGACAGCTATTCTGAGCACCTGACACCAGTCGCATGAGAACGAGATCATTGAGATAATGAGATGACGGGAGAATTCCACAACTCTAGCAAAACACTCATGGTTTGATTCTGACATTATAAATTTGTTTGCGACGGGGAAATTGTTCAAAGTAGTTTGGTGTAAGGTTAGCATAACTTGGAAATGTAATGTATAATAAATAGGACTGGGAAATTTGGCATGTTCATGCATACCATTAATTTTAAAATCATAAGGCAGTGTTTCTTTGATTGCATTAACATTTGCAGTATGTTGATAGCCAAATGGGAGAATATTATGAGCAAAGATTTTTAGTAGAGACCTGCAAAATTCCATCCTGGTTGTAAACACAAGAGTTTAGATTATGACGTTGCACAGAATCCCAGAATTCAAAGCTAAAAGCAAAACATTCAGTAACCGTCTCTTGGGTAAGCTGATGCCCCCTGGTTTATTTCGGTTTCAAAAAATGCCGGAGGGAGGCAATAGGATAAAATATCTCACTTTGAAGTATTTTGTTTTATTGAAGGCTTATGCCTTAAGAACTTAAGATATTTCATGTTATGTGTACTTTCGGTGGTCGTCAGGCTTCTGTTTTAGAGCCATTTCCCAAACGGGTTTTAGATTGGTCATGCCGCTCCAATGAGAGTGTTAGTCTGCCTGTAAAGGACCTGCGATTATTTGTAGATGTGGTATATGCGATTAACTATAATTATTGCCAAGGTGTGTCATTAACAAAAAGGCTTGTCACAATTACCGTTAACAACTTACTGAACCAGATTTCAAATGACAATCATGTAAACTAAAAAAAAACAAATCAAAACGCCACTAATGTAAAACATACTCGGATATATGGGGTTGTAGTACAAACGAGGTTTTTTTTTTCTGTAGGCATCCAGGAATGTTATAGCAAGGAATCATATAAACACAGATATTTCCAGACTTTCTCAGTCAACCTTTGTTGAAATTTTGTCATCATTCTGATCATAGAGGGTAGAAAAGGTGTTAACATATAATCTTTGGTCCGACTCCTTTCTGACTTCCTGCTACTTTTCCACTGGTCATTGACCGATTTGATGTTCATTTTTAGGGGCGGGAATTGCCACCAGGTGACAATACAACCCTATCATGATACTTGGGCCTCGAAGCGATATCGTGGTTCTTTACAATTTACGATACTGCAAGTATTGTAATTCGATTTCACAATACATTAAGATTTTTTTCTTGCATATATAATTAAAGTACATTACAAGTACAGTGATCCCTCCTCGATCGCGGGGGTTGGGTTCCGGAACCCCCCGCGTAAGGTGAAAATCCGGTGAAAAGTAAACACCATATGTTTATATGGTTATTTTTGTATATTTTAAGCCCTTATAAACCCTTTATATTCTCTTGGATATTGGGTAAGATTCGTTTTGTATGTATTTATGTATGTAAACACACTGTTTATATACTACGCACAAATATACGTATCGTATATCACTGAGGAGTTTTATTTAATACGTAAAACGTAGTTGTAAACACATTGTAATAATACATATTTTAACAAATTTTATATTTACTATAATATACAGTTATGCACTCGTTTTACTTAACCAGTTATATTAGATATATTATGATTATTCCTTTAATATTAGTATCATATTTCTAAAATACGAACACTGCAGTCATGCGCCATTTGCATTCTGGTGCTCTGATTGGGTAGCTTCTCAGCCATCCGCCAATAGTGTCCTGTGTATGAAATCAACAGGGCAAACCAACTGAGGAAGAATGTACCAGAAATATAAAGACCCATTGTCCGCAGAAATCCGTGAACCAGCGAAAAATCCACAATGTATATTTAGATATGCTTGCATATAAAATCCGCGACAGTGAAGCCGCGAAAGTCGAAGCGCAATATAGCGAGGGATTACTGTGATAAGGAAAATGACATACAACTCATCTCACTTGAATCTTTCTATTAAACTCTGTGAACAAAGTTATCTACTGTAATTTTGATGAATAATGCAAAAACTGGGCATAGATAAAATGAACACAGGACTCCACTAATAAGTCGATGCAATGAATACGTGGTGATAAATAATGGCAATGAATAAACACGGAACTGAATTGATGAGAAACTGCAGAGATGCAGGATCACACTGATTAATAATGGAACGAACACAGGATCACATTGATTTAGTTTCATTTTCTGTCTCCAGATTGTTTTTCTTTAAATGTAGGTATGGACCGCTAAATATTCTGAAATGTTTATTGGTTTTCTAATAAATGTTAGTGTCTTTGTATTTATAAGCAAATGTGTTTAAATGGAAGTTTGGAGTGCCAAGTATGCATGACAAGAACAAGGCTTTGTGCCGTCTTGTGGACTTCAGAAACATCAGATTTGACATATTTGCAAATTAGAAGTACATTAAATAAAAAATGATCAAATATTAAATACAGATCTCTCTCTGTATAATTGTAATAATGTACAGAAAAATATTGTGACATGACACTGTAGTGATCTTTTCTTCCTCCTCTATTTGTTTGCCCCAGTTACTGATGCCTCCACAAAAATGTGTTGGTAGTTTATTGCCTGTAAAGGAATAAGCAGCTCTCTATAACCTCTGCCGCATGTTGGATTTCAGTGCAGTTTTGTTAACAGAGCCTGGGAGTCAATTACCTTTGGTTATGTGGTTTAGTTTTATGCATTTAGAATATTTTAAAAAATTTTTAGTGTCATTTTCACTCACACTAACGTCATGTAAGTGTGCACGCCGCTCTGAGGCTCTTTCATCTACCCAGCGCAAAATTGATGCGATGCCACATATAAATATCGGCCGTGCAGGAGGTTAATTTGCCAATGGTAGCCAACAAGGCAAATATCGGCTGATAACGATATTTGACCGATAGATCGGTGCATCCCTACTATTATCGATTATATCAGTGGCTTAAAATGCTCTTAAACTGACAATATTGTTTACCGTAATTATTTCTGGGACCAAATATCATCATACAAAAGTAGTTATCGTGACAGGCGTAATTAGCATCCCTCCTCAGTAAAACAATGCCCTCTTTTGTCTTTTGCCATTTCTGCATTTAGCCTTTTTGAAAGCGTTAAAATTCAGCTTGTACTACAAATCGTATTTTTGTCTTATCTGTGCAAGTTTAAGTTAAACTATTAAATATTAAAATAAGGGTCATTCGACCTTTTCAAGTACTCTAGATCTGGCAATGAAATACAGTATTTGTTTTTTGTGGAGAGTAGTTGACATTACAAAACCTTTTTAGGTATATTAAAATTGTCATTTGTTGCTCTGATTTAATTTTTATTAACCATTTTCCCCAAATAGGTAGTCCAACAATGAAGTTCTATAATTTGAGTCTGTCTTCAAACTAACTTAGTTTGAAATAACTTAGTGGTAATTGATATGTTATGGTAGTTTGTGAGAATGACCTATTTACTCCCCTTTGTGTTAAATTTAAATTCATTTAGGGACTCTGTAAATAATTCTGATTGTAAGTTTTAATGTTAGATGCATTTAATTGCTATAAATCACAGAGCTGTGCAATTAATTTTTCTGATTGGTAATTCACACCGTGACCTGTTTTCTGTACTTGCAGCTGCTGGAAGAAGTTTTCAGTTGGTTTAATGGTCAAGATTCCAAAGTATGGAATCCATGTTCCAAAGAATTTCCCACGTAAGTGTTCCTTTTAAATATGTATCAGCGTTTGGATCTTGAAGTTCTGTTTTCAGCATTAAATGATCGCGGTCGCCGATGTTCCAGCAATTTTCTGAGTAGGAACTCTGACTTCAGGAGGTATTCTGGTTGAAATTTCCAACAAGAAACTCAGAAATTCTGACTTCAACGATCAAATGGAATGCAGCATTTTTCTGCATCCAAACTAATTGCTACAGCACTAATATCCTTCGTAAACACAAAGTCAGTGACATCAAGGACTCATCTAATATTGTTGTCTATCAAAACCTGTAATTCTGGTATCATACATTCTAATCTTTTAGCTAATATTGACACGTAGAGCTTATCTGTATTCAATACAGAGATTGGTCTAAATGCACAAGATTCTTTTCCTGAAGCCTATTCATCCTTCTAGTATCTCAATGTAGGGTTTAATATACAGTGTGTCTGAAATTATTATATCAGTGTGATCATTTGAAATATCTTTATGACTTCCGTAGATTGTGTATACTCTCTGTTGGTAAGTGGAAAGTAACTGCTTTTCTGCTTCTCCTTGACCTGCTAGTGGGATGTTGTCCAATGCGGTGCTGCCTCCATCTACTGAGCATGTGTATGCCCAGTGGCGAGAGAGGGAGGAGCAAAAGGCCATGGTGCTGTCTTCCACCCAGAATGTGGACGATGGGGACCCCGAAGACAACAATGAACAGAGGACCCATTTCTCCACTCCGGTGATGAGCAAACAAGTCACCAGCTATTTCCGAAATATACGCAACTACAGATTAAAACTAAAAGGTAACGGTAAAAACTCGTTTGCAGGTGACCATGAATCCTTCAGCTTTGGGTATTTTTACTGTCATTTACTGCATGCATGAGAAATTCCAGTGAATGAATTGGGTCTTTCTGCTCATTGGTGGATTTTTCTGTAAAATACAGGGAAAAAGGGCCGACCCTCCAAAGCAGACTTGGACACCGGCTGGTCTAAGGAAGACGAACGTCAATGTTCCCTTTGCCAGAAATATGGTGATGCGAAATCCAATGTGAGTAGAACCTCGGATGCCTCTTGAACTGATGTCTTCACTTCTGTTTGTCTTTTATAGGTAATAAAGCTTTGCAATGTCTTTAAACTATTTACCCAGTGGTTTTTCTGTGAAGACTGTTTATAGTCGCTAAGATTTGTCATTTTTGCTTTTCTCAACTCTAAACAAAGAAAGATGCTTTCTTTACGGTGGTGTAACAATGTTTTAAACACAGATGTTTGAGCTCACCAATGGCTCAAATCGTAATGATATTAGCTGAAATTGATGCTAAGTATAATTGAGATCCTCCAGATGTCTGCTGAATTTAAACTTGATCTGTGTTTCTGAATTCATGTAGTTAAATGAAAGTCATGTATGAGTATGCAAAGATCTTTTTTTTTTTTTAAATCACACATCAGGCATTTTTTCTGCATTTTTAAAAACCTGTCATGCTTACACAGTTCCGTCAAACTTTTTTGGCATCAGAAGCTCCACAGTATTATGGAAATGCCATTAGAATAAAAAATCCCTTTTGGGTTGAATTTTTCTGAAAAGGGATTACAGTGTACCCTCCTCGATCGCGGGGGTTGCGCTCCAGAACCCCCCGGGAAAGGTGAAAATCCGCGAAGTAAAAACCAAATGTTTATATGGTTATTTTTGTATATTTTAAGCCCTTATAAACCCTTTATATCCTCTTAGATATTAGGTAAGGTTCGCTGAAATTATGTATGTAAACACACTGTTTATATACTACACACAAATATACGTATCGTATATCATTGAGGAGTTTTATTCAATACGTAAGAGTGAAGCCGCAAAAGTCGAAGCACGATATAGCGAGGGATTACTGTGATGTGATGACCAAGTTGAGCTAGTTGCATCACCACCATCTGATGGGCATAAATTCACAGAGATACCGGTGGTCTGTGTATGGATTATCTGAAGGATAATGCATTTTTTAATATATTATTCACTATTGGTAGTATCACACATTGCAATGTACCGGGGTCAGGGGTGTTGCCTTGCATTATTCATTCTTTGTTGCTTGCAGGGGCACAGTAACGTTTTGTTGCAACCCAGAGTGATAGTCTGTTTCATTTTTCACTATTGGCATTCATAAATATTTTAAATAGTCACTGTCATTGAGTTTTGAGTTTAATTTTCAGGGAAAGTTCAGTGATTTTGTTTTGTAGACTAGTTTGATACCTTGTTCAGAATGGTCAAATTGCATTAGAAGGAGCCTTGCTGATATGACAGAGCAGAATTTACATATAAGTAGCTGACTGATTAAGGAGGTTTTTTTTTTTCTTATTTTGGTCATACTGCCAACTGTGGACACTGTGCTCTAAATGTCACCATCCATCACTGCTCTTTGGCTGTTGAAGAACGGACAGTGTATGCTCATTGGCTACCGATGAATAGACGGTATAAGCTCATTGGCCACTGAAGAATGGGAAGGGAACGCTCATTGGTCTAAACTTGCTTAATAATCTTCCCACTGCACAGGACGCAGGCAGGCTGCTGTACCTGGGCCAGAATGAGTGGGCTCATGTCAATTGCTCCATGTGGTCAGCAGAGGTGTTTGAGGAAGATAACGGTTCCCTAATGCATGTACACAGTGCTGTTGCTCGCGGTCGCCTCATGGTAAGTTTGACCAATTCTGTCCAGTTTGCAATGACTGTTAAATCCCGCCCCCTTGTCCTATCCTCACATTTAATATGCGCACTCAGTACCAGTCAAAGCCAGACAACCCCCAAGCATCCTGTGTCTCTGGGATTTGCTACCGAAGACCAGAGAAGACATGTTAAGTCAAACAATGAATATCCAAGAATGTTCAAATGCTCACTTTCCTGATTAATGTCCTAATCCCCGCCCATGCATTTTTGGAATCATTTATAATGCAAACAAACTACTACTACAAACTACACTACTACTGTTAGTGTATTTTTTTTATATATATATATATATATATAAAGGCTTTCCCCTGTCATTTATCAGCCTATCCCTGTTTTACCTGTACTTCAGTTCCACCTCATAAATACTTCAGTTCCGTCTCATGAATTTAAATGTTCTGCTACTTGTCATGTTATTTATTTTTAATTACTTCTCTTTTCTCTCCAGCGTTGTGAGCGATGTAACCAGACTGGGGCAACTGTAGGTTGTTGCCTGACCTCTTGCCAAAGCAACTACCACTTCATGTGTGCCCGTACCCGAAACTGTGTCTTTCAGGATGATAAGAAGGTATTCTGCTACAAGCATAGGGATCTCATCAGCGGAAAGGTATCACTCTATGGCTGTACATCATGTACATTTATATTAAATATTTATGCACAGAATAGATATCTATTTTAGTCATATCTTTACAGTCGAATCAGTACTCTATATATACTCTCCCTTGTGTATATACTACTGTCTGTAAATTCAAATTCCATGTATATATATTGTCATTTGTATTCTGGCTTATTGCACCTTACTGTCTATTGCACTTTAATGTACTAATTGTGCCAACCGTCTATTGCACCTTACTCTGCTCTTTGCACTTTCTGGTTAGATGCTAAGATGCATTTTGTTGTACCTGTACAATGACAATAAAGTTTCATCTAATCTAATCTACATATTAAGTGTATGTCCCAACCTGTTTTTCCCATGTCAGAAGGGGGTAAAATTTCAAAAGGGTGTATTTTCTCTTGTCTTCCTCACTGAAGATAGTCACTGGACAAGGTTTTGAAGTTCATCGTAGGGTATATGTGGATTTTGAAGGGATCAGCCTTCGTAGGAAATTCCTGACTGGTTTAGAGCCAGAATCAATCAATATATTGATAGGTGAGTTGAATACCTTACCAGATAAATAATTTGAGCGATAATTCTCGTTCCCTCCATTTTCTTATAATTTTTTTTTGTCCTTTTAAGGCTCCTTGCAAATTGAAAAGCTGGGTGTATTAACTGAACTTTCAGCATGCCAAGGAAAGCTATTTCCTGTGGGGTATCAGTAAGTAAAATTTCTTCCATCTTAGAGTATTCCAAGGACTTGTTGGCTAACTGTTTTGCAGTATTGGATAATATTTGGTATCTTTGGTGAATAGAACCTCAAACTCTTTCCTTTCTGCTCCTGCTTTCTGTGAGGTGCTCACGGTGGTTCTGGAGCACGGTGGACCCACGGCGCAGATGCAGATACACATGTCGGATCAAGGAGGTTAGGCCTCCTGTCCAGGAGAAGCCTGTAGAAGAGACACCAGACCAGGGAGAAAACCACACAATTGCCCACAGCCCCTGTTCTCATTCAGGTAAGCTGTTTCGGTATCCAGTGTGGCCTGGAATTGCTTTGTGTCTAAGCCTGTGTGTTTAAATGTGTAAACATGTTCCATGTGTAAACGTCTGGCAAAATTAAATTGATGGAATTATTACTGCTTAATTTCAAACATAATTTTGAAAACATTGCAATTTAAGGTACGGTTAAAAGTAGGTGACGACAGTATGATTAGTCTCTAAGAAATGAGTTGGCAGGTTATCAATCACATTATCCAAGTGACCTATATATATTACATGTGTTATCATGTACATGGCTGCCGTAAACCTGGGGAAAGTTTCCAGTGGTGAATTTGGTGAGCTTTTAACTTTGAAAACAGTGTACAATGACTAACTTACAAATGTGTACCCCTAGAGCTATCTTTGGTGCTTTTTTTATACTCCAAGTTGAACTCCAACATCTGAAACAGTTTGGAGTGTTCTAGTGTGCATGTCAGTGAAGCATGCAGCTATAGGAAAATGCATTTTTCCATTTACTGTATTGTGCTGCCATGTATCCTACAATTTTCCACAGAAGCTAAATCCATGGATGCCTACAAGTCTCCAAGTCATCCTCCAACAGAAGAACCTTACTTCCCACCCCCCCTATCCAAACCAGACCCAGGAGCAAGACCCAAAATCCCTGGTTATCCTCAAACCAGGAAACCTGCAGGGGGAATGTCTCGACCCCTCCCTTCCCCAGGTAACCATTGCATAAGTGGGCCTGCTGAAAAGCAGTAATTGACGGGATTCCTTTGGGGTTATTAATTTAGTAAAAACTTGGGAAAATGTGATTTTATTAAAAATTTTATTCCTTTTTTTCCCCAAATGTATGATTTGGAAATCCTGAATATTTGTTATTGCCCATTGGCAGTTATTATTATTATTATTATTATTATTATTATTATTATTATTAATATAATTTGACAGCTATCTGACTGGCATTTCTTCCTCTTTAGGGGCAACTCTGTCCAAGTCTCACCATATCCTTACCATCAGTGATTTGGATGAGACCTGTCGTCCTCGTCGCCATAGCCCCAGCTCAAATGCCACTGGGGCCCGCAATCGCATCTCGTCCCCACCCTTGGGTACATCCTCAGGAGCGATCGCCCTTCGTGAAGCTGGGTCCCTACACCCCAAGAACTCTCCTGCAACTTCTCCAGATTTCTCTGTTGGTGCTACTGAAAACCAGCTTCCCTGTCCTTCAGCCCGTCTTGGGGGTCGCAGCACTCCCTTAGCGCATGGTACCAGGATGGTAGTGCCCCACTCTACCTCAGGACTTTTCCCTCAAACCCAATGGCAAGACAGTGTTAGCTGTTCTGCTTTAAATATGCCTGGCAATTTGTCATCTTCACAAACTGTTCACCCCTCCCCAAGACAAAGGTTATCTTGTGATTTAAACAGGACAGACTCAACTGAAAGGCCACGTGATTTTACTGTATCGGAGCCACAGAACATTGTTTCAGCAAACATTTTACCAGGAAAGGGCACTTTCTCTTACAGTCCATTTGATGCTGACTCTGTTGTGGGCATAGCCACAGACCTGGAATTTGAAGAGACCTTGCTCAATGAAGGTGTTGCAATGAACTGTGGAGCTCAGATTGTGGTTTGTGGGGATGGAGAAGAGAACCCGGATGAGTTCCGAGATGGTGAGGTAGACATAGCTAAAAGGACTACTCACATCAGAGCTTCTGCTGAATCCAGCTTGCCGCCCAGGGAGGACTGGGGCAACACATCCTCTGATGATGACATGGAGAATTACTACAATTTCTCCCGTACGGTAGTGACCCACACTGTCCACAAGGATGTATCACAAGCTCTAGCACCCTCTTCCTCAGGCACCATTTCCCAGCTAGATGGCGTGGATGATGGTTCAGAAAGTGATGCTAGCATGGTCACCAGTGACGGCACTCAGAACCTGAAGAGCTCTACCCAGACTCAAATTCAAAATCCCAACCAGTTACTTCATTCATTGCATCAGGAGGACAGGCAAACTAATGGATTATGCAACCTGACTGTGGCCTCCTCATACCCTGGTTGTGGTACATCGGCCAAAGCCAGTACCTCTTCTTCCTCAGAAGTACCATATGGTTACACACGCTGTGGATCCCCCAAAGCAGAAAATTCCAATAAACAGGAGGGTGCCATTACAGACCATACCTTGTTGCATTACACAGCAGCTGACTCACTCGCAACTCACAAAGCTTTTATGGAAACAAGTGAAGTAAGAAAATGTCCCACTATAGACCTGTCCTCTGGTCCTCAGCAGTCAATTAACATTATATCTGCCAAAAAATATGAAAATATGACTAGTGCAGAACTTTCTAAGGGTTTACTGGTACAAAGAGAGCCTGATTCAGATGTGCCTGCAGAACTTCCTCTTGTGCACGAGTGTCGTGACCTTCCTTTACCAGATGTTTGCAGGACTGATCCAGTAACAGTTCAAGATTCAGTGGACACAGAGTCAAACAAAGATCACAGAGTTGTTTTCTTGGATCCCAGCAGCGGGCATTTTGTTTCAGCTGAGGATGGTTCTGCGGTTGATTTGAACCCTGTAACTGAAAGCATGGATAAAAAAGGTTCATTGGAAGGCTTAGATAGCATCACTGTAATGGTGCGTCCTCTTCAGTCCACACCAGTTCTTCAAAGAGCTGTTCCTGATAGCTCTCCGGCTTCTTCAGGTCCATTACGACACCCAATCCCGGTACAGCTCCCAATGCCCTCTTTCAGACCTGCACCCCTTGCCCACATCCGTACCACAGTTGACCCTCCTCAGTCTACCAGGATGACAACAGTTCTACCATCTGTGGAGAATTTTCGGCCCTCCTTGTTATCACCCACTGAACCCTGTCGTCCAGTTCCTGTTACAGTGACTTATGTTTCCTCTAGTTTTCCTACTCAGAATGAAACTGTTGTATCTTTGACGCCAACCTCTGGTCTCCCTCTTGGGGCCTATAGTTCGTTACCTGTCCCCATGTATCCAGCACATACTTTACCAACAGGTGGTACAGCCGTTTCTTCTCACACCATCGCCAAAACTGAAGGTCTGTGTTTTCAAATGAGGGATGCCCCTCAGGGCCAGCCAATACGTCCCACATCTCATCCTGCTCCTATCTCTACACCCACCCCCATTTTAATAAATGGTTGTAGTTCTACACCTTTACAGAAGGAAGCCTTTGCTGGGCGCACTATCTCGATAAACTTTTCCACCCCCAGACCAGTACTGGAGCCCCAGCAACAAGTAGTAAATCAGTCTTTGCC
The DNA here is from genome assembly GCA_011763525.2 of Mormyrus iriodes. Classification (NCBI taxonomy): domain Eukaryota; kingdom Metazoa; phylum Chordata; class Actinopteri; order Osteoglossiformes; family Mormyridae; genus Mormyrus; species Mormyrus iriodes. Next base: position 21,144,604 of record JAAGVU020000129.1, read on the forward strand.
GGGTCATGCAGTACTCACGGTTCGTGAGGTGGGTGGCCCCAATGTTGACTCTACCCCGCATGTCTTACTTGTCAATCGCCTTGGTCAAATTTTTGTCAAAAATCCAGAAAACAACACCTTTCAGCTACCTAATCCCAGCTCCCCTTCCTATGCTTGTGTGAATCAAATTGCTAGCCTCCTTCAAAGCAATGCCCTCTCTGCCACTCTGGCAGCTGCAGGAAACATGTCAGGGGTCGTAGGACCAACAGTCCAAACTCAAGCCCCCAAGATGGTGACCCCTGTGACAACGCTCTCTGTGATGCGCCCCACAGCCTCTGTTTACCCTGTAGCCCACAGCGGTAATGGGATGGTGGCAGCCCCTGAGGCCTTACTGGGAAGGAAATCAAAAGTAACGATTGATAATACTGCCCCTGGGATGAAAAAGTCTAAGAGCAGGAGAGCTACTCCTAACCCCAAGAGAAATAAGTTAAATATCGGCCCTGTCCCCAGCCCAGAGCTGTCCACTGTTCAAGAAAAACCCTCACTAAATGCCCAAGCCATAATTAACAAAGCCATGGCTGGCAGCTACAGTCTTACTGGAGCCAGCATTCTGAGCCCTTCTCATTTGCGCACCTTGAACAGAGTACCGGCGCCAAACTCTGTGGTGCTGCCCCCTGACCTCCTCATTGAACCAGAACCTGCAGCGACACCCGTCAGCACGAGCTCTCGCCCCCGTTCTCAAGTTCGCATTAAAAGGGTATCATCCCTCTCAGACCGTATCATAGCCAAAAAGTCAAAGGTTGATGTCACTGAGTTGGAACCTTCTGCTATGCTGGAAGAGCAACGTAAGAGTAACAGTTCGGTGGCAAGGTGGGTGGAGAAAAATTGTTGATGAGGTTTAGACAAGTCACGATTGAGTTTGGCAGGTGCCGTTGTCCTGATAAATGAACATGGTGTTTTCATCAGGTCTGGAGGTGTTCGCATTAAAACTCCCACTGTGAAAGGTGTTTTGGACCTGGATGATCTAAAGGAAGAACGCCAAGGCAGCTTTGAGAACCCAAGGTAAACATTATTGGCCAATTCACATTGCATTGTGAATTGTTTTGTGTTTTAAGAAGTGGGAATGAGCTGACTAAAAGAATTAGCCAAAGAAAACAAAACGGCTATGAACATTCATGCAAATATGACTGAACCATCTAGGTACAAATCTGAAAACATTTTAAGCAGTTTAAAACATGAATTCTTGGTAAAACTAGTGGAAATGAACTGAAATAGCTTGGAAGGATAGAGGAAGTAACTGAAAATATATAGGTCACTTGGATAATGTGATTGATAATGGAGTTACCCTAGTGGGCTGAGGAATGTTTTACTTGCATTTTACCAGTAATGTCATACTTTTGTGTTTTTGTCACAGACCAGGACCATGGGATCGCTTATCTTCAGCATCTAAGGCCGGGGATGGCAGCTACAGCAGGCCGCTTACGTGGGACAGTGCTGGGCGCTATGCCCTAACTGACTGGAATAAACACTCAGGTGGCTCCCTCCATATGCATGCCGTGCTTGTTTTAATGTTAGTCGCTTAACATTGTATTAATAATGTTTGGGACCCTTAATCTTTCTGGTCAATGGAATCCTCTTCGAGTATGGTGCTCTTGTTAGCCCTCATGGTGCATTTTGTGATATTTCTGTTAAGCAGGCGTAATCTCAAGCTCAGATGATGAGATGCCACCGCCTGAGTTGGATGATGAGTGTCCTGTCAACAAAGATCAGCCTCACCTACGCTTTGAGATCACTAGTGAAGATGGCTTCAGCGTAGAGGCAGACAGTATAGAGGGTATGATACTATCTTCTCACAAGCCTTCTGTATAATTTCGTACAAGCAAATATTAAAAATGTGTGGTATGCACAAACTGAATGTGTGTACACACTGGCGTACCGTTGCTTTATTATTTGGATGACTTGCTGACAACTAATTCTGGTAGGTGTAGCTGATAATACCTTAGTTCCATGCAATTAAATGATATGAGTTTAAAAAAAATACACCTTGAATACTGTCCTGATACCTTTTCTTCTTGTTTGTTAGTGGCTTGGAAGGCTGTGATCGACGGAGTGCAGGAGGCCCGTGCCGGAGCGCGTCTCAGGCAGCTGTCCTTTGTCGGCATGGGCGGGGCACGCATGCTGGGTGTCCTCCATGATGCAGTGGTCTTCCTTGTGGAGCAGCTCCAGGGGGCCAAGCGCTGTCAGCGTCATACCTTTCGCTTCCACAAGCAAGACACCCAAGAGGAAGAGCTTCCCGTCAATCCCACTGGCTGTGCCCGTTCTGAGGTTTATCTTAGGTGGGGCATAATTTTATTTAACACAGTACACCATCATAAATACATGCTTATGTTAGTTTTCACCAGAAATGTTATCATCTTTGCACATAAAATTGTTAATTAACAATTGTATTGTGTGCTTACAGTCAGAACACTTTTCTGAACTTTTCAGAATTTCTTTATGTTGGTGCATGTTTCTTCACAGGAAGTCCACCTTCGACATGTTTAACTTCCTGGCTTCCCAGCACAGACAGTTGCCTGATAATGGCCCTTATGATGATGATGAGGAGGAAGTTCCACTGAAATCCACCAGGTAATACGGAGCTGCTGGCAGAAGAGGCTCTTTTCTCAAGTGTATTGTGACTGCAAAAGTGTACATATAATTATCACATTTTACTTACATTTCATCTTGTCAAATTTTTTTGCTGTGTAGAGGTGGGGGCGGTCGAAGTTTAATTTTTTAATAGAATTGGTTTGCCTTAACTCAACAAAATGAATTATTTTCTTGGCTTGCAGTGACCACCCTGGGTAAACAGGAAACAGGCAACATAAACATTTTAAGCAGGAAGTTTTCTTCAGTCTAATAGGGTTAACCATTAACTAACTGGAAAAAACTGCCTGAACACTAACCTTGTGTGTATTGAAAATGATTTTATTTAGAAAGCGCTGTGACCAAGTTAAGCCAGAGCGAGTTCGTTTCTCTCTCTCCTCATGAGTGCTGATTGCATGTTGCTTAGCCTGTTTTGAGCTCTTTTTTTTTTTTTTTAATCCAAAGGCGTGCAACCAGTATGGAGCTTCCCATGGCCATGCGCTTCCGACATCTGGAGAGAACATCAAAGGAAGCAGTGGGAGTGTATAGGTTGGCATCATCTACCTTCCTCAGGGCTCCACACTGCAGTTAAAATGGTCCCAGCTGCAACCAAAAATATAAACTCACGGATAGGGGTGTAATAGTATACAGAATTCACAAAAAATGATGTACACAGAACCGAAAATGATGTACTGAACGATACACGTCGAATGCGAGTTCTGTTACAGCCCTAGTTCCCTGTCACCTGTCATGTGGCCCGATGAAATGGTCTCCAAAGAAAATAATTGTATCTGGATGTATCTCTGAAGAATAGGTTCGTAATGTTAATGCAGTTCGGATAGAGCTTTTCAGGCAAGTTCTGTAACAGTTTCTGTAAAGTCGTATTGAAAACAGAACCATGTTACCCACATTTCCACAATATGCTATGATCAACTCATGGCCTGCTTGTTCTGTCCCTTTCAGCAGCTCAGCTGATCACAGCTTTTCCGCCAAATCAAATCAAAAGCGCACAACGCAGGATGATTTAGTCAGTGCTAGCACCGAGGCTTCCTCACATAAACCATTTCGTCCCGAGCTTTGCGTAAAATGCTGGCTCACCCCGTGCGGCAGATAAGGGAGACCAAAGCAGCCTGGATGGTCTGGGGTTCTTGTGTAAAGGACAGACGGCATTTTAGAGTTGGAATGAACATCAGTTAGCATTTCTCTGAGATGAATACGAAGGCTGGAGGAACAAACTGTAGTGGAGGGCTAGAGTAACATCAAGGGTGGAGAATCAGGGACAAAGTGAAATTGTCTTTGCAGGTTTGTTTGCACATTATTATAAAGCCAGTGTTTTGGTCTGGAGCCCTGTTTTTTAATGATCTTTGAAGACTTACCTTATTATTATTGAAAACTGCTAATATGTATATGTAAACTTAGTTACCTTATTATATTTTATTGTTTCTGTAATGTCATCTGTGTGCTCTGGCCCTCCATCGGTCTCTTTCAGGTCTGCCATCCATGGCCGTGGCCTGTTTTGCAAGAGGAATATCGATGCCGGGGAAATGGTTATTGAGTATTCTGGAATTGTCATCCGTTCTGTCCTTACAGACAAAAGGGAGAAATATTATGATGGCAAGGTGAGATGGTTGTCTAATAAAATCTAAGTATTAAGGGACTAATTCCCTAAGGTACAGTGAAACTTGCACTATATTGCCAAGTACCACTATATTGCTAAGTATTGGGACGCCTGCCTTTACACACACATGAACTTTGACATCCCATTCTTAATACATAGGCTTTAATATGGAGTTGGCCCACCCTTTGCTGCTGTAACAGCTGCAACTCTTCTGGGAAGGCTTTCCACAAGGTGGCATCCTATCACAGTGCCACGTTTGAATTCACTGAGCTCCTGAGAGCGACCCATTCTTTCACAAATGTTTGTAGAAGCAGTCTGCATGCCTAGGTGCTTGATCGTATACTCCTGTGGCCATGGAAGTGATTGGAACACCTGAATTCAATGATTTGGAGGGATATCCCAATACTTTTGGCAATATAGTGTATAACTGAATGAGTGAATTTTTATAAATGATTGATCTCCATTTTAGACATTGGATTTATACGGTAGTAAATTTTTACTTTTTTGAAAGAAATATAACGACATGCTTCCTTTGAGTGGAATGAAAAAGGTTCTATTCATGAAATATTGAATAACACAATGGTCTGTCTTTGACATTTTTGTTTCTAAGGTAAACTAGTTGCTACAATGTTAGCTAGCTAAATAATTAGTATTATATTGTTAGCTTTAGCTTACATTAACATTACTTCGCAGACACTTGTATGTAAAGTGGCATGTAATTCAGAAAGTGGGGTCAGCCAGTCCCTAGAGCAATTGGGGGTTAATGGCCTTGCTGAGGGGCCCGATGGTGGAATCACTCACAGACCACAGGATGTAAGCTGATGACCTTCCCATCACAGCCCACAGAGCCAAACACAAATAACCCTAAGCCTACTTAGCTTTTTGTTGCTGACAGAACCTTACAGTTTGTTTCTGAATTTTTCAGTGATTACAGTGATATTTATTCATGTAATAGGTTGTAAAAAGTATCAGTGATTTATGAAAGTTTTTTTCTCCAAAAGGGTCCAACTATTGTGCTGTTACCATTCTGAATCATTTCCCCACTCGCCCAGTGCTTAAATAATCCTGTTGCCTCTCTGCATGTTCTGCAGGGCATTGGCTGCTATATGTTCCGCATCGATGACTTTGATGTGGTAGATGCCACCATGCATGGAAACGCAGCGCGCTTCATCAACCACTCCTGTGAGCCCAACTGCTACTCTCGTGTCATCAACGTGGAAGGCCAGAAGCACATCGTGATCTTCGCTCTGCGCAAGATCTACCGGGGGGAGGAGCTCACCTACGACTACAAGTTCCCCATCGAGGACGCCAGCAACAAGCTGAACTGCAACTGTGGCGCCAGGCGCTGCCGTCGTTTCCTGAACTAGGGGCACGGGACTATAGGAATGAAGGTCCTCCAAAAGCTGCCGTCGGCTGGAAGAGAGCTTGTTGAGCTATGCGGGAAGAGAGGGGCTGTGTCAGGCATAATGATGAGGAGGAGCTAACGATAGCTGGAGGGCAAAGGAGAAGAGGGGCACTTCTCTCCTATCGCCAGTCAAACTGAGCCATCACTTTGCTTCCTCTCTGCCACTGTTTGACAATCCCAGATGCCAAAACGAATGAGTGTAATGCACCCAGGAAAGTGCTGTGTGCAGCCAGTAAGGCAAGCTATTTCGAGAACAGGAAATCTAAAAATACATCTTTTGTCTCTGGTTTAGTCTCTTAAACTGGTGTCAGTAGCTGCTACTACGTGTGCAGTTTTCCATGATGCAGAAACGTCCCTCACACTCGCACCATTGCATTGGGTAGCAGAAGCCAGTTGTGTGTGTTCCCCTTCTGACACCTTATCAGGGGAATTCTGTAGTGTTTTATCCTACTGCTCATTTTAGATTTTTAAGTCATTCCTTAGCCTTGTGCATTCAGTGAAGCTGTACGGATGCACACAGAGTATACAACCCATGAAGCGTTTTACTTTCCTAGAAAACAATGTTACAAAGCTTTAAATCTGGGTCTATGCTACTTTTGGGGCAGATTTTTGTTACATTTTAGGAAACATATTTTCTTTTTTCCCTGACTGCTCGTATTAGCTTTTTACTGACATGCCCCCCATATGATGGCTTCAGTCAAAATGTCAGTGAACATCTCTCAACTGAAACTCTTTCGATGTTTATTTTTTTCTTTTTGTAAGAGCTCAACTTTCCAACCTCTAGAACATCTCCAGAATTCATCTAGATTGGATTGTCTGTCTAGGAACATGTAATTTTTAACTGAATAATTATGAATGCCTTTTAAAATTCTATTTATGTGAGAAACACTACCTACCCTTATTATGGACCATTTTGTATTTGATTTTTCACTTCCTTAATTGTAAGTGCAATAATTCTGGTTTTGCCACCCACACTCCAATAATAGACTTTTGGAAACTACTGGCTTTGTACATTATTGAAAGGAAATGTTAAATTTAACTGTGTTAAGTTCCATGTTTTCCATTAACAAACTCATAGTAATTGGGATGTAGAGTGAATTCTTTGCTGTCCATAATGTAAAAACATTGCTAATTACATTATCCATATGACAGATTCTTTATCTTTTAAGATAATTGTGGTTGAACATATCTGGAATGTTTGTTGTAACTTGCCTTCTTGTATTTCAGTTCATATTTGCTTTATACTTTAGCATAAAGCAAAAGTTATTAGTTCCCCAGTATTTTAATTTACTCGGCAGTCAGCCGTAAACTGCCTGGTAATGAGCAAGTCTGCCTCCCCCCATCATCCTTCTTGGAAATTCATTGCCCCTGCGTAGCTCATTCACAACACAGTGAGGAGGACCATTTTCCCCCCACCCAGTACTACTTGTTCTTTATCACCATTAAACCGTTAATGGTGTGTGTTACGTGGTACCTTGCCCTACAAAGCTCTTGCAAGGATTCTACCTCAGTAGCTCATAAGGTGTAAAGGAATGCAAGTGCATAAATATGGCTTGGTCTCAGCTGTCCTGCAGAACTGGCTCGTGTGCAATGAAGAATGCAAAGCACTAGTTTTACCGAATTTTTAACATGGAAATTACTCCCAGTACTGTTCTTCAAACATTGTGTACCAACTTTATTTTAAAGCATAAAAAGATTTGGGGAAAAAAATTAGAATTACTGGTGAACTTGGCTTTGTTACCTTGTATAAAAACTTGAGTTTGTACATAATTGTATACATATTTCTAAACCTGTTTAATTTTTCTATGCACTTTTTTATTTATGATGTTATTTGCTTAATAAAGATGTTAAGATGTTTGAAATGCAGTTATTCTGGAGTAATCACTCATGAATCAGTCCTTTTCAAAAACATTATGCAATAGTACAGTTTTTAATACTCAGATCTTTAGTATATCTGAAGCATGATTTTCTCTGAATAAAAAAAAAACTACAAAATTAAACATTTTTATGTTGTTTCCTTATCCATATTAGTTTGACACATTTTAAAACATTTTTAAATTTAAAAAATTGCCAAAGTATAATTAAGCAATAACATACAAGAAGGAGTGCGGTTGTACTCTAATATATAACGGCTGTGATTAGGTCGTAGATAAAGATAATCAAAGCCAAAGAATCAGGTAAATTAAAACCATGCCGCCGGTCTAATAAATATTGTGGCGCTCGAGTGGCGAAGAGATAGAGGCGGACAGCAAAGTTCATTTGTTAACGGACACTCTTACTGCGCAATCCTTAAAAGGACGGTGGTAAAACAACGAGCGAAAATAAAGAATGGACACAAAAGTGGACACAGGCAGTACAGACCGATCACTCTGAAAACTTTTTTTTGGTTCGGTAGCTTATAAAAACTCCAAGCAACTACAGGAGGTGGGACCAACCAGTCAGATGTTTTGGCCCCGCCTTTTCTAGTTGCTTTCGCCCACCTCCTCTACAATTTGATTGGTTATCACTCTGAACCAATCATTGTTCTGTCTGCCCTCAGAACATGTTTGTGTAAGTAAAACTCCCATGAGCGTTTAGCTTCCATGTCATAAAGGGACCCTGCTGGTGGTAGGTAGTCATTGCGTCTTTCTTCCCCGATGTATTAACATTAACGGACGTATCTGATGCACATGTAACGTAATATTTTGCATTCATTTTGGATTCCACTATGTGACCAAATAATCCAACATCTTCAGAACATTTCTCATAGCACAACTGAAAAGAATTAAGAAATTTCGCCCTCTGCAGTGCGAATTAAAAGATTTTGAGAATAAGGAGAAATCTCTGCGTAACATATAACTTAAGTTATTTATCAATAACTTTGATTGAGCCCAACATCGTCCGCTGCACAAACATTGTAAAAATGTGCATTTTGAAAATGAAAATTGTCGTTAATCAAAACACATTTTAAAGATAAGTGCAATCCCATCTAGACAGACTTCATTTGTTTTATCTGTTTAAACTTCGATTTTAAATTAGTACTGTAACCCAACCTGTTTACCGTAAAAATTCCGCATTATTTACTAGTTATGTGCCCTACCCCCCCCCCCCCCAGTAATGCCTGTATGACCCTCGGGGGTGCCGTAAAGTTTGAGAATAACTGCTTTAGTCACCACTAAGGCAGAAAACAATAAGTTTTGTGAAACATTTGTGAAGTGAACCTTTCCTTAGAAAAGTATCTGAAAGAAATGCAAAAATATACCACATGCAAACTAGCAGTACAGACTCAAATGGTCTCTCGTTCAGGAAGCTTGGCAAGCACCGCCACCGCATCGCCACGTCCGATGTCTGCAAACACCCTAGCAAGGTCCCCAACGGTCCATTCAGGGAATTTCGTTGTAATTCCCTCAAGCACAGCTTTTAATGGACTCTTGGTATTTCGCATGGAGTAAATGTAGTTGATCCAGGTAGCTGAGAATGAACACTGGGCAGCCACATGGCGAGTGGTCTTAGCAGCAGTGCACTCAGGGTCCAGCAGCATGATAAGCTCCTCTAGTACATCCAGATTGTCCAGCACTGTCCACAGGGGGGCACTCTTAATGCCAGGGGCTGAAAGTAAAGGGCGTGAAACACAGCATGATATCAGAACACCTTGGAGAACAGTGTTTTATATGTATACAGTGATCCCTCGCTATATCACGCTTTGACATTCGCGGCTTCACTGTATCGCGGATTCTATACGCAAGCATATCTAATTATATATCGCGGATTTTTCTCTGGTTCGCGGATTCTGCGGACGATGGGTCTGTTTATTTCTGGTACATGCTTCCTCAGTTGGTTTGCCCTGTTGATTTCATACACGGGA
>JAAGVU020000129.1:21175243-21191866 GCA_011763525.2 Mormyrus iriodes
ATCTCATGGTAACACCCTGCAAGTGAATGAATGGGTGGGTTTAGACCAGAATTTAGGCACACCCCCAGAAAGAGGGGGGTTACTCCCTTTGGCTGGCTTTTGGCAGGCAGCCGGCTGGCAGCCAGCAGTCAGCCCGCTTGGAGGGGAAAATTGAGGTGGCTACATCTGTATAAACATATTTCATCGTACAGTATATCAATTAACGGGTCTGTGGGTGGGGGCGGGAGTGACAGAGACAGGAAGCGGAAGCGGGTGGTAAATGGTCAGAAATTCAGCAGGAGCGGGTTTTAAAAAATAGTCCCACGCAGGGCTCTACTTCCAAGCATTGTTAGTTTGTTGGATTTTCGAGGTAGAGGGCAGACACCGGCAGGCCAAGCAAAGTGTGGCTTTGGCAGTTGTAGAAACAAAAACTCAGCTTGGGTTTGAAAAGAGTTTGGTGCGGCTATAGAGAATGATTTCCAGTTGGCCTCAAAGAGATTCTGCCATTCAAGCAGCTCAGGAGAGAGAAGCAGGGCTTCTGAAATGAAATGCTGTTGACCTCAAAAGGGGATGTAGTGGGACAGTGGAAGGAGCAGTTTGAGGACCTCTTGAATCTTACTTAGGCCTGTCACAATAATTATGTTTAAAAATAAATTGAATTTATTGCACAATAGATGGACATAACCTCAATAACATTAGCTGACTTCAATATTGGCAAATTGTGTTTAACTAAAAATGAATGAATGCCATCAACATTTTAGCCAGCTGCACTACTTCTGCCCTCTTGCATCCGCGATGCTGAATGTTCATACCAATGCGCCAGGTGTCAGGCCTGGGGTAGCGCTGTAGTGCAAATGTATTTTATTTTAGTTTATACAACAGTTAGTTCTGACCAAGAAATCTGATTGGACAAGAGGTGTTCTATGAGTGCTGTTATCAAAGTATAACCACACTTGGACATTTCACATCAGACATATCACTCTGTTTTACAAGTATATTTAAAAACTGTTACTTGAACTAACCACTCTGAAGTAGGATCCCCCCGCAGGATCAAACAGAAATTTCGCCAAACCGTCCAAAACACTTGGTATGTATAGTGTCGGTATATTCAGATACTGACACAGCTGGGGAGTAAAGTGGACATTTCTTTTGTGAAACGTTATTGAGTAATGTAAGGGATACATGCCTTAACGCACAGACACCCCCCCTCACCTTATTATTCATATTTCTTTACATTTTATTTTATTCTTACGGTTCAGAGGCAGGGTAGTTATTAATTCAAGCCTAAGGAGAGGAAGAGCGTCTCTTGTAGCTCACAAGGAGTGCCATGGTATGAGTCTACCTAGCAAGTTAGGAGGTTCCTCTAGTGGCGTTACTGGTTACACGTAACTCCTAAACATCGCCAGCAGAGAGTGAGACGCGGGAGTGAGTGTACAGCAGCGATGTCCATGCTCCTCGAGCTAAAACAATAAAACTCCATTTGGGTATCTCCTTACATTGCAGATACTGCATTCTTGTTTAAATGTGTTGCACCAGTGTGGGCTGACGTGCCACACCCTGGGTCGGTAACACACTCCGCGAGTTTGTCATAGAAACATTAAAAAAAGCACCCCCCGGAAACCTTGAATGGTCCATTTTCAAATATATATAGGAAGAAACTAAATATAATTTAGAGTTTTGTAAAGAGAATAAAAAGTACAAGAGTCACTGACTCCACTGACGGTTACGAAGCAGTCCTGATCGCCCACCCGGAATTCGAGTATGTACAGAGTACCATGAAGTTTTTTGCAGCAGTTCAAATGGTGCCTTCACATATAAGAAGTAATTAAAATTGTAAAATTAGGTATAACTAGAGTGCAGTGTAGAAGAAAAATTGACATATGAATAATTTTGGACATAAGTCATTACACAGGGCATAACTTAATAACACCATAAACCCTGTATGGATGACATGAAATACCATAAGTAGATGAGCTATTGCACTGAGGATGCTACCTGATATTGCCCAAACACTCTGATACTGATTCAGGTACAAGGTGCAGGAAATGCAATCACCAGTGCAGTTAATACAGATAAGGTGTAGTTGGATGTAAACATTTGCAGTGTTGCTCTAAAGTGACTGTAGTGACAAAAATTGGCATATGAATACTATTGGGCATAGGACATCACACAAGACATAACATAATAACACAATAAAGCATGTATGGACATGAAGTACCACAGATGGTTAAGCAATTGCATTGAGGTCGGTAAAGACCCACAGGTCAGCGTGATTGCCTGACAGTGATCAGTTCGCATATGGCTCTGAGGTAAAAGTTGTTCTTAAGTCTGTTTGTCCATGATGTGATGGGCCTGATTAAAAGTATTTACAGTACTCACGAAGTAAAGGACTTCAGTGAACGAATAAAAATAACTCATTTTTTGAAGTTGGGTGGTGGTATGTGGCTCAATGGGTTAGGATGCTGTGCTGTGATTGGAATATCACTGGTTTAAATATAAGTGTCAGGAGAATTATTTCACTGTTGGGCCCCTGAACAAGGCCCTTAAACCCCCAGTTGCTCTAGGGACTGGTTGATTATGCTTCTTCAAAAAAATGTATGCTGTTCTGGAGAAAAGCATTTGGTAAATAAATTAAAGGTAAGGTTTGAGGCCTCATGATCATGTATTGCAGAAGCAAGCAAGACAGTACACACTTCCTCCAGTTAATGTAGTAACTTGTACTTATAAATGACGTAATATTTCTGTTCAAGTAATCCTTTCCGGGTATAAATAATACATTAAAATCTTCATCATGGCATGGATTTCTACAAGCACTTGTACATCAGTAATGCATCATTCATCAATGGCTTTAAGTTTTTGTTTTTATTTAATTTTTTTGGGGGGGGGGGGCAGACTTGCCCCCCTGCAAGTCTCCACCCTGGCAGAGTGTGTGTGTGGGTGTGTGTGTGTGTGAGGGTGTGTGTGTGTGTGTGTGTGTGTAATTTCATTAACTTTACATAAACTACTTGATTACTTGAAAGGGACATTGAGCATGTTATTACATTCAGGAATGGAAAAATAAAAATATTCAAGAAACATGAACGACACCGAATTTCACTGAATTCAATTTGACTTCCTGAAATTCCAATTCAGTTCCAATTCTGCTTCTTCTAGTTTTTTTTTCTCCAATTCCAATTCCAGGTACATTTCCTGATTTTATTAATTTGTTCATGAATGGCCCCCAACCCACCTGGGCAGGATACTCCTGTATTGGTATACTTCATGATGGTCACTGCTGGGTTTGTAATCTTGGAAAGAGGTATCTGCTTTGTCTTGCTCAGCACACTGTGACCATAATCCCCAACAAAATTGGTCTGAAGAGGGCTGGATGATTTTCCTGGTGTGGTAAATACTTTTGGCAGAACAAACTGTTAAATAATTTTTCTTTCTGAATGCTTCTTGTAAATGTTTATCAGATTTTTAGACTGAGTGGAATTTTGGCCTACAGTTCTACCTAGAGGAACTGCTTCATTATTTTATTTAATGGTTAGTGTCCTCATCTATTACGTGGTATGCTTTCATATGGCTCTTTTCTGCTGACCTTCTCTTCAGGGGCGCATTACACACTTCGCTGTCGCTGATAGGGACATCCTTATGTTTCTGCTGGATGTGTTTATCACAAGGTGGATGCCGAAACGAGAGACCAGGGCACATCAAGTTGAGGCTGACAGCTCAGAGTGACCTTTATTGGCTGCAGTGGTATGTGATCAATCTAGTTTATAAAAGTAACTCTGTCTTTTTCTTGTGCAACCTCAGAAACCTAGTTCAGTTCCATCTCAAACTTTCCTAGCAGCGACACAGGGACCCACATGCACCTTCTAACATTAGCATTGGTGTAAGTTTTCTTATTAAATAGCGACACATGGTGGTCACAGGCAGTAGGTTAGTTTCTTAAGCAGTACGTATGTGCTGCGCGTTTCCAGGTCAATGTTTCCAAGTAATACAATTCAAAAATTGCTCTTCTAGCACAGTGGTTTGAGCGGACGGGATGTGTAAGATATATTTATTTATCATTATTAATCATTCACAAATGTAAGACTTTCTTTTACTGAAATAGATTAATCAATGTGTTAGACAAAAGAAAACCATATTCATACATATTGAGTGGGGTAGGTTTAAGTCATGCAAGCCAAATATTAAGTTTTTTTTTACGTGTGCGCCTTCGACGTTTCCTTAGTACTGTAGCCCCTTCCGCGCTACAGTGTTTGCGAGACGAGCTGAGATTTCCGTGTGTGCGCAGGCGTGCGTGTGTGTGGGGTGTGTGTGTGGGGGGGGGGGGGGCAGAAAAGAATTGTACTGAGGTTAAAAGTCAGGAAGACGAGGTTTCAGAAGTAAACGACTGTGAGAAACTACAGTACAACTTTGCCAGGTGCTTCTACGTCTTACATATGTACACACACACACACATATAGTATAAGGTTAACTCATTGATTTTAAGACTGATGTATCCGCTTACTGACAAACTCATCCTTAGAACATGGCTGTTTTGGTAAGGCTTTGGTGTTTTAAATCTAATCAATCCATTATAACCTGGAACTCCGGTAACTTTATTATCACAAACTAAAGCGATTCAGATGTTTATGTATATGTCTACATTTATGGGCATATGAGTATAGTGATGTCATTAGGTTTAGATCTTTATATAAAACATTACCTCTGCTTTGTTAAGTATGCTTTATATGACACACACATACAATACTAATAAAATACTGACGATATGTAAGCATGCACCATGCATCAAAACCTACGTTTTTGTGAAAACGTGAATTTTTACTTTTTCGTAAAACAAAAATAGAAATATATTTTGCTCCTGACATTACAGCAAGTTCCAGGATATTATAATGATAGTTATACATGTATATAATATAAATGTTAACAGTCACTAAACAAATGATAAAGGCAATTTTTCTAACGTAATTTCATAACTGCTACATTTTACATGACAGTCCCCCCCCACCCCAACACACAACTACAGCAGGAGTGTCAGTCTCCAGTCCATTCAGATGACATGGCTATGTCCACTTGGGCTTCTATTTAAGTCATGTTAAACTGGGGCTTGTCCAGTGTTTAGATTAAAGGCATAAAAACTGAACACACTGTTTCAAAGTATGTCTACAATAACTCAGTGATGAATACCAATGAATAATGCACCTTACATTTTTTTATCAGTCAAGTATTCTCTTTATTAATAAGCCTTAAATAACTTATCAAATTAAGTTTAATAATTAATTCTGCATTCTATTTTCCAAAAAAACAGTAAAGGGAGCATATTTTCTCATAATTAAAAATATAAATAGTTGAACACAACACTGAAAGCCTACTTTTGGTTCAGTAATTACAGTTTAGCATCTGATTTAATGTAATATAAAGAGCTGGTTAAGAGTTGAAACAAATCAAAAATCTCGGTCTGAATCTGAAGTGGTCATTCAAAGCAAATCCAGCGTTCCCTCTGGCCTTTGAGAGCTTGCTATTGACAGTCCTAGCCCACAGCTGTATTTGCTATTTGTCCTTTCATTCATGTCTTCAACAACCAGTACCATGTGCTGTAGCTGGATGCCAACCTGTCGTACTGCCAGTTTGGATCTTTTAATGCATATATTCAATTCCTCCATCACTGAAGAGATACAGAGTGTAGATCTGTTGAGATCTAGTGTGTGTTTGTGCATTTGCTTGCTCTTTTTTGTCTTGATGCTTCTGAATATCATTGTATTTTTGTGCACTTTTTCACTGCACCAGGCACCATACTTTTGGTACTTCAAAAGAAAAAGTACCAAAAGTACGGTACTTGGTGCAGTGGAAAAGCGCCCCTTATGTTGATTTTGTCTGTGTCTAAGCATGGAACAATTACTTAGAGAAATGTGTACTATGCTAAGCATTTACTTGGAAATTATTGTTTCTGTTTTGCGATTAAAAGATAATGAATTTGCTTTTGTATCCTCCAGAGTGGCAGGTACGATGCCTGGGCATCAATTGTGGCAGGTGTACAGGTAGGTACTATTGATGTTCCAGTCCGCTGGGAAGTCCTTCGCAGGGTGAGTCTTGATGTGCTTCTGCATGGCAGCCAGGCTGCTGCAGAACTCCAGGCAGATGGTGCACTGGTAGGGTGCGGCGCCCCCATGGGTGCGGAGGTGCTTGATCATTGCTGAATAGTCGCGGGAACGCTGGCTGCATAGCCGACACTCAAATGGTTTCTCACCTGGTTCGGGGAGGTGGGGGTGAAATATGATATGGGATTGGCCTTGGTTGTTTGAAGATTTTCAAGTCAATAGAGATGATGCAGACTGCAGGAAGACTCAAAGCAGAGAACGTGTGGGCAAGCTTACTACTGTTATGCTTGTCTGAGGTTTTCATCATAAGTGACCAGCCATTAAATCTGGAGTAACTAAAGTTTCAGACGTCACAATAGTTCCTATTGGGAGAATCTTTGGGTTACATCTTTGTGCCCTTAGCCACTGTCGTTTTTACTGCTCATAGACATAAGCAAATTTTCCCTGATCTTTAGGCCCACAAAAGGGTGAGCAATGAGGCTAGAGTGAATGTAGATGCAAGGCAAGGTAGCAGAGTGACTGTGAAGGCATAAATGGTGCATGCAGGAGTGCTGCAAGGGGCATGCACAGTACCGGTATGCACCCTATGGTGGGTGTCTAGCTGGTGCTTCAGGCTGAACCTCTTGGGGCAGCGTTCACATTGATAGGGCTTCTCCCCGCTATGGACACGGCGGTGGGAGCGCAAGGAGCCCACATCACGGAAGTAGCGCCCGCAATACTTGCAACCCAGGGTCATGTCCCTTGGGCCTACAACAGAGAGTTAAAGAGGCACAGAAATGGGAGTTAAGGAAGAAAAAGTATATAAAATGAGGGAGAAAAAGAATGATCTGTTATAATATTTGTTTGGATGACAAATCTACTTTTAAAATACTCTGCAACCTGCTGAAGCGTTACGTAGCTATAATGAAATAGGCTTCCAAGAAGATTATTTTCCTCTTAAATCTAAATGTAATTCTGAATGAATTGAAAAACACAAAATAACAGTTCAGTGAGGAGTTTGGTCTGTTGGATTTTAGCAGCATCACCTTTGTGCAGTCTATGGTGGCGGCGCAGGGCAGCGTGGCTGGGAATGGAACGTCTGCAGTCGGCGCAGATGTGGCCCCAGATCGTGCCATGCAGAGACTGCTGCTCTCTGGGGGATGTCTGGCTCCTGAAGCTTTTGCCGCAGAGAAGGCATAGGAAGGGCTCCGCCAGCGCTGCAGAGAGGGGGACAGGGGTTACCGTCTGCAGATACACAGAACAGTTTCTGCTTTAACCCAAAATGCAGCCAGTCCTGTCTCTGGCACAGGACGGACACTTCATTTTCTGTTATCAGGTGAATGAATCCGCATAACTGAGCATGCAGTGTTCAGTAAATCAGATTTTGGGAAAGATTGGAAAATCTGGAAAGTTGCTCTTCAAGAACATCCATGTATAATGTGCGTGTTGTATGGGTTAGTAGAAAGGTTTCTGCTAGGGATGTCCCAGTCTACTTTTCTGTTACCCTGATCAGATCAAATTGACATTTATATCTGCAGATTCTGAGTTATGATCCCTTTTTAATAAATATGCACATATACATACATATACAATAGGCATCAGTGCGTTCTTCATCTGAATCAAGTCTCGTGATTTCACAGTTTTCAACCTTATTTCAACTTGTTTCTGCAAGTGCCTAATTAGATTCATTGTGTTAACCAATGCTCTGTAGCTACCTCCTCTTGATTGCATGGTGAAGTACAGCAAAACTTTCCAATTTAACAAATTTACACATCTCTGACATCCTGATGGTTTGTAGTTTCTAGCCATGTGCCCAAGGCTTATTGCAGTGTGTGATGGAACTTTATAATCTGCAAATGACATGAATTAGGCAGACACTGTAAATTAAATAAATGGGGATATGGTATCCGATACTGATCAATTAAAAATGCCTGAATCAGCCCCGAGTCTCATCTTTGATATTGCCTTGGGGCATCACTTTCTGCTGTTATTTGGTAAAAAAAAAATACTTTTGACCTAGGTTCAAATAATTACATGAAGATGCTTTTATTCAAAGCTATGTACATGTGAGAGAACAGAAACAGGCAGTCTCTAGAACAACTAGATTTTGCTTATGGGCCATACAGTGAAATAACTTTACCAGTCATGGGATTTGAACCAACAACCTTCTGATCACAAGCACTAACTGGCAGAGCAGCACACCACCCCAGATTAAAGTGAATAATCTCATGTCCAGCACTGGGTGACACGCTGGTTGTAATGGAACCACACTCACACCAATAATTATAGAAAAAATGCCTTCAGCTTTTCATGGGACCAAAATAAAATATAAAGCTATTATTTAGGACCTCTGTGGCACAACATCTTGCCAAAATTATGATGAACACAGTATGTCCTCAGACTTCAGTGAAAATATGTATATATATATATAGTGCCTCCTACTGGAAAATATTATGGGGACCACAAAACAATATAATGTTTATTGCCACAAAAATTAAAAATACTATATGTAGAGATTTTCCTTTTCCTGCAGTCTACAAAGTTGTTCTAAGGGGATTTAGCCAAAATGCTTAGTGAGGTAGCCTTTTGCAGAGATAGTTAAAAGTACATCTGTTCTAGCAAACGTCACATATGCTGTGGCATTTGATCTGTTAGCCAGGGTGCTTGGCGAAGTAGCAATTAAAAGCCACCTACTGTACAGTAACATACAGTCTAGTACAAAGGCCCTGTAAATGAGCGTACTTCTGAAACCAATCAGATAAATAGCTTACAGAAAGGATGCGGTTTGGTTTGTCTGTTTGTGTTTGCATTGCACCCACAAAACCAGTCAGATAAACTGCTTCAGTGTTAACGTGGGTTGCCATTCAGGGCCCATGGCATGTTCTGCACAAGATGGCAGATGGTTGAGGCGGCAGGACAGCAGTCCCTCGTGAAGATGAAACAGCAGTTCCTCGTGATGATTGCTTCTTGGAGACAGAACCACATCCGTTGTCAGTACAAAGCAAAAGAGACAGGAACAAAAATGGCAGAATTTCAAGAATCCAACGCAATGGCATACAAATAGGGGGCCACAATATTGGTGTAATATTGCAAAAACTCATTTAAAACTTTCCCTTTTATTGCATGACTTATATTTCAGAAAAGCATTTCTCAGTGCCCTGTCACAAATTACACAGCTGCAGGAAACAGCCTTCAGAGTCAAATTCACATCCTTCAGCAATGTAAGTTTTAAAAAGGAAATCCAAAACACTGAGAGACTTTCTTAATCAGCAGGTGATGTCCGGTGTTAACAGTTATTTATCATCAGAGATCATAAATTTTATTATAAATAAAGTGGGTAAGTTATTTTTAATAAAAGCATCAGCTATACAACTACAGTACATGTATGCTACCTGTTGATAGGGTGACTAGATAGTTCGTGTCAGGGGGACACTTTGAGCTACTTCAGGTTTTACAAGCTGCTTTAAAACTGAAAGGCTCCTGTGCTTGGCTGAATAGTTTAGTTCTTCTTGTCCTTTGACTGGTTTGACTCCTTGATTGAAAGACTCATCCAGCTGCGTGCGCACCGCAAGAACTCAGTGCTTAAATGAAATTCAGGTCCTTTTAACTGAAATGGTAGTTTACAAACCCTGTCCTAGTGAAAGTATCCTCCCTGACACGGATTATCTGGTCATCCTACCAGGACCTAATGGTCCTTTTTTGTGTCTCAGCAATTAGCCTCACATCTCCTGTGTTGGGGATTCGAATCCCATCCCTGGCTCTTAGCGTGTGGAGTGTGTGTATTCTCCCCGTGTTTGCGTGGGTTTTCTCCAGGAACTCTAGGCTTCCTCACTCAGTCCAAAAGTGTCTGACTAGTTGAGTTGGTGTCTCCGAATAGCCCCATGAGAGACAGGCATCCCATGCAGGCTGTTTTCCTGCCTTGATCCCTCTGCTTCATGCTTAACAATATTTTATTGTTTATGAAACCATGAACCAAAAACTTAGCAAACAGGATTAAACAGTATCAGAGGCCTCTGTCAGTTACCCAGCACTGGCTGATATTGGTGCCTCTGTCTTCATGTCTCCATGTAAATGTTCTTCAGAGTTACTCCATTTCCTTATATGACAGCAGACATAGTTTTTTTGCATTTCTGAACAGATATAGTGGCTCTTCATGCCGCTAGTATGCCGAAGGTGTGATCTTTTTTGTTGCTGTGGACCTTGGTTAACATCTAACCTCTAACATGAGGTTGTCCAAGCACAACAGGGGCCCAGTAGTGAGCAGAGATGGTGAGGGCGGCCACAACAAAGGACCTTTAGACACGAATTAGCTGAAGGAACATCTCACCCAAAACAACGTTTTTACCTTGTGATTAAGACATCTTCTCTGTTTTATTGTCTATTATTGTCTAATTCCACATAACGATAAAAATATGGTTATGCTGCATAACAGAAAAATACCATTATAAGAAAAGTAACCATTTAAAAGCCCGATGTGGAAAAAACATCATCATGCTGCCCCTCCAGATATCGTTTCACCTAAAGCAAGGCCGAGTGTGTGGCGTATTTACTTGCTTCTCGCCGACGCTGATAAGAATGAGCACGTTAAATACTGTATGTGTTACCGGCCGGCTCACTGTAACAAGGGTGCACTGTAAAAGTGTAGCTTGAATTTAAGGGGAAATCATAAGAAAATAGAAAATCAGCTTTTATATTTCCTAAACCACTGGTTTTTTGCAGAACATGTTGTTCATTCCGCCTGGTAACCACACTGATGATCATAAGCCTGTGTTCTCCTTCATGCACTTGCCCGAATGCTGTTTTTATCTCTGTCTCTCTCTCTCTCTCTCTCTCTCTCTCTCTCTCTCTCTCTCTCTCTCTCTCCTAACAAATGAAGGGTCCAGAGTTGTGTTTTCGCCTAAAACCACAAGATGTTTTTAGTTGTCTGATGCATGCACTAGGCTACAAACCTGTTTCAAAATGTCTTCCAAAGTGACAGCAGTTTGAAAATGTAATTTGAAATGAAAATTTATACAAAAATGGTGCAAAATGTGTGTAAATGAAATATTTTTTGGATTGCAAAAATTCTACTTTATTTTAATTTTCTTTATATGTTCCGATGATTTTTAAAAGCAATCCATAAATACAAGGAAAATCTATAAATTATACTATTATTCTGTATAAAAAAATGTAGATTAATGTAATTGGCAAGGGTGACAGAATTGGGGTGGTAGTTGTTATAATTACCGGGGTGAGAAATGGTGTGGGTCTGCAGAGGGTGGCCATCTCGGATCTCGGCAGGCTGCTGACAGTGGAATGTCTTGTCTATACCTTCTGGACGCTTCCTGGAACAAAGTACGGGCAGAGAAGCTACTTTAGCTGCTTGAACCCCTCTCCCGTCACATTTTTTCTTCTGCTGAAAAAAAGTGAACATGCAGCAGGTGTCTGGCTGAGGTTTCAGTCAAGGTTACTATGTCACATGAATGCCATTTTGACTGTGCATAATGTCATGCTGTAGTAAGTTACTCAAAGCAGAATGCTTGCTATGTGGACCTATGATAGCAGCTGAAACTGGATTGTAGCAAAAATAGCAGTACAAAAACAATGAGGGTGTATTCATCAGAACGTTGCCCTTTGTGTGTAATTCTGTTTCTAGACTGTGCAGTGACGTTGTGGTTTATCTTTGAACATATATGTTTCCTGGTAAAATGGGTATGTAACAGTAGTATGGATGGTGTGAAAACAGGTATGTGAGTATATTAACATCTCTGCTCGAAACATCCTGTCCTTCCTCTAACCGCTTTGACCACAATATATTAATAACATCTTGTTTATAGCTTTAGGTGACAAAATGCTAGTAGATTTTGGATATATTTTGGATTAATTCAGGTTATTCTTGAGAATATGTCAGCGTGGATTACAGAAAAAAAACTAGCAGTACAATTTTTTTTTTAAACACTGATGTAACCATTTTTGTACAAAACTAATCTGGCCTTATGTTTTACTGTTACCAGAAAACAGTAAAGTGATGTGTGCTCTACGGATCTGTTTACAATATATTAGGTTAGGGAAAGAGAGTCATCAGTGAAAATCATATTTTCTTTTTATTACTAGAACATGCACAGTAAAGGTAGTCTAACCAAGTGGCTTAATCTAAGTACAAGTATTCTGGGGGAAGTTGGTTCTTCAGTATGTGGACGAACATTTTATAATGTTAAACCATTATGATAGGTATTTTGGCATTAGTATTAACAGCAGTATATCACTTGTTTTGTATTTGGCAAAAAAAGTAATTTGCCAAACACATGCATACACTAAGCACAAGTAGCAGGCATCTGAAATTGCATTTAGGTAAAAGGAAATGAGCAGCGCTCTTAACTGACAAGGATTAGCGATATAGATCTGCAGGAGGACCTGAGGAAATAGTGTCTGCGAAAACATTGTTGCAGCTTTAGATTTAAGGGGCTCATATCAATGATTTCCAAGTTGTACATTTACTGTAGGAGGCTGATTCAGTTTTACCCACAACCTTCAACAGATCTTTCCTATGTTTTAAAACTGAATAATTTAAAGGGGATGGGGGCTTGTGAACTCGATGCAAAGTTAGAGAAGGAAAATATGATAACATGAATCTGACATATTTTATAGGGTAATGGGGGAATCTGCAGACAGTGTCTAAGAATGAGAGTGAAACAGCGTGTGCTGATCAGTGGGTGGACCTCTGGGCCTTTCATGTACCTGTTTGCAGCACAGGGAGAAATGGGGGAAAATCCCCAGCAAGCTTGATTGTTAATAGATACTGTACTCTATCTTTAACTGATCTGGTTCCAGTGATCTTTCTCTGGAACAAAGACATCACAAGTGTTTACAAGTGCTTTCGCTGTTCTTCTTAGCATTTACCGCATCCTTTGTGACAAATGCTACAAGGCATTTGGCAAGTCCAAAAGAGTCACTGGGTCAAAATAACATTTTCACCACTTGGTCTACCAGTTTTTATATACTACTCCTATCCTTTTTGATATACTTTTGCAACCACAGGGTTGGGTTGGGTAGATGTAGTTCTTCTATGTGAACAGAAAGTGGATTCGATGATGGATTGATTGGCACATGCATAAAATATCTTTTCTATTGATTATATTACTTCAAGATTTGGGTCTATAGATGCTGATTATGGTTAAGGTTTAGAAGAATCAGAGCATGGAGACTGCAAGTACACCTGACTCTCTACAGATCCAGCATCATTGTGATTAGGAGATGTGGGGGAAATGAAAGTAAAGGAAACATAGGACAGAACGACAAGTAAACACTCTCACTGAAACCCCCCCTCTCACCCCCCCTCCCCCCCACACACACATGCACAAGCCTGTGAATCAGTTGGTTCTTTGGCTTTTAGGCAAATGAGGGAGACTCTTTTTGTCTTGAGACTGTGAATCAACTGCTTTTAACCCATTTAAGAGGGAACATTAATTCCAGATGTGAAAACATTGTGTAACGGGTGCTGCCTTACCTCTCGTCGTCCTCGCCTATGCTACCCATCAGTTCTCCATCCACTGAATCACCTTTACTTGGCAAATTATTCTTGCCTGTCATTGTCAGCTCATGGGATCCAGGCAGGAGTGCAGGATGAAGAGGGTGGAAGATCCCTGCGTAGCCCATGATGGGATTGTGGCCTTGGGGCAGGGCAGGTGGTGAAAACAGGGGGTACATGGGATTTGGCATGGGGAAGGGACATGCCACTAAATGTTCTGGGGGGTGGAGAGAGCGAATGGCCATGAAGTCAGTGCTATTCAGAGTCATGCGTGGTGAGGCAGTGACTGGATGCCATCCTAGCCTAGGTGACCGGGAAGAAGAGGGGTTGGGCAGTCTTGTGGTAGTGCTGGCTATCACACTTACCCTTGGAGGCATGGTAACAGGAAAGGCATTGTCTGACTTGGGCTTTTTGTAGTGGTGGGGTGGAGAGGGAGGAGTAACAGATTGTTCCTCCAGTGGTGGACTGCTTGGAGGCATCTCTGTGGATCCCTCCCTCACCATCCCAGTCACTTCCAGTGGTGGCAGCAGTTGGCCTCCACCAGTTGTCAAGTTCAGGGTCTCAAGCTGAGCATGGCACTGTTCCACAAGCTGATGCATTTCTAGGAGCTGGGCTGCATTTAGAAGTTCATGTAGGTCGTCAGCAGAGACCTCAAGGGTCTCCATGTAGACATAGTCAAGAATCTGCTGGAAGGTGCGGCAAGAGAGTCTGTTGAGAGTGCAGTGGTGTTGCTGGCCATTTCCTCTGCTAGTAAGATGGCTCTCTAGCTTCTTGCTGGCACAGGCCAGCACAAGACTGTGGGCCTTGAAGGTCTGGTTTTCCACCACAATGACTGTGTCACAGAGAACACCGGACAGCCGCAGCTTATTGGCTTGACACAGGAAGTAGGAAAACTGTTGGTTGTGGAGCTGGATCTTCATTGTGGAACTTGATAAGAGTAGGAGAACAGGTACAGAATGGTGAAAAAAGGCTTTGGTTTGACTGCTGAGTGAGAGATATCCATTCATTCTGTTGGAGACAGAAAAATAAGAAGGCAGGATGTGGGAATTTGTCATTTTTTGATCCTCTGGTTAAAATCACTGAAATGAGAACCTTTGTTTGTATGCAACGAACCTTTCATCTAGTGCTTTTACATTATGATTATGCATAGCTTGAAAAGTATTACGTTTATTTTGACATAATTTGAAATGTAATATATAAAAATGTGTATCATGGAAGGGAATTAACTGTATTTTATATATTTTTATTTCACAGAACATATTTGATCATCCCCATGACCCTGGCCAGGATAAGCGGTTAGATGGATGTATGGATGGATGGACATTTGATCATCTATTTAGTGCAACATTGTATTTCCATAAGTTCTGCCACTTTAAAATCACTTAAGGGGATGTCTGTAATTAATTTTTTGTAATGTTTTCAGATTTTTTTCATGTATAATTATATATATAGCACACCTTTGACATTGTGGGAGCTGATAAAAAAAAACAAATTAAATAATGGCAATGTCCTCCTGCAATGGCTGTGAATTCAAGAATGTGGAAAACGAGTTTTGCATCAAATTTGTAATTCAAGTTACAATTACGCACACCAAAGCCACAAACCTCCTTAAAACAGAAACCATGACTAATGCCAGGAGTACTCGTATGCCTTGTAAACGAGGCTCGCTGCCTTTTTGATCAACAAACAACAACAATAATAGGTTTGATACAGCAGTTCCTCACATAAGATTTGATATCAATCATATGACTCAGTTGACTTACTTTATATACTTGCTAGAGTGAGTGATAAGCATGAACTGAACTGAGCAAAATGACCTTAAAGCAGGTTTGCCAGTATCTCCTGTTAAGCTGAGGTTTACGAGAGCTAAAATTCTTAATCTTTGAAATCTCAAAGCAGGATATGATGCTATTATGTTAACATCAACTATAAGAATATTCTAGATGAATTATCACTATAATTTCCCTATAACCTGGGTTGGTGTGTTGTTTCAGTTGTAAAGAATTATTAAATACAGGTTTAGGTTTAAGGACTGTGTTGTATTCTTAAAACGTAGGGGGAAGAGTAGGCGACATTCCATCTCAGAGTCAAAGATACTGAATGCATTTAAAAACACTAAGATACTAAAATCGGAAATCTGATATGAAATCCTTTCTACCCTGCCACACAATGCAAAGAAGAATGAAAGAATAATTAAAAAAAATACAAGCAGTGGTGATGCACATCCACTCCTCCTCAGTCTGTCGACAAAGGCTGATGCACCGGAAAGTAAAGGGACCGATATGACGACTTTTATTACTGTGATTACTGGAAGTGAGCCTTGCAGCCTCAGGCACAGAGGCGCACACACGCATCAGCAACTACACATGGGCCCAGAGATGTCAGCCGGTTTCGCTCTCAGACTCATGATGCACTGTCAGTAACAATTTGTAACTGTGATAAAATCGTATTCATCCACATTTAAGCCTACGTAGTGCATGCACCGCAGGGTAATATGTGAAATTATTTTGATGCGTTGAGTTCGATATGGGTTTCAGGTGATACTGCCGCAGACCAGAGGCTGTGATATGAAGCCAAGGATACCATCAGGATTTCATTTCTTTAACCAGAATTTTTAAATATTCAAACTACCACAAGTTTGACTGCTCATTTAGGATTTCAGTATAATGCTGAGCATTGCTTTCACAGGCTTCGAGATTTGTATGTGCATTTTGTCATCGTTTGGATACCTATTACTACCTCCTCCAACACACAGAAAAAGCAAAAAAAAGTATTTTTTATTGTAAAATCCATCCCCCATCATCTTACAAAACCTCCTACCTAATACTAGGTTGCGGTTCATTTTGGTGACTAGCAGACCATCTTAAATCACTTGCAGTTTAAGGTATAATGTTTTTTAAAGTTCTTAAAGTGACAGGTTTAATAAAAATTTGGCATGTCATTTGATTTAATTATTTGCAATTTTTTGTGTCTATAATACCTGGGATAAGCTCCAGCAAACCCCTCAACACCCCCCCCCACCCACACTCTCCCTGATTCCAAAAACAAGAGCCATCCAAGCATGACAAAGAG
>JAAGVU020000129.1:21200101-21216758 GCA_011763525.2 Mormyrus iriodes
GAAGTAATGCTCCTCTGGTCATGGGTGACTTCAATGCAACCACTGGCACTGACAGGGCTGGCTATGAGGATTGTGTCAGTTCTCGCAGGTCTCCATGCTCCTCGGCAGTTTGGGTGAGGAACTTGCAGACTTGGGTGTGACTGCTGACTCCAATGTAATGTGGGAGACCTTCCGTGATAGGGCCCTGAAGGTTGCTGAGGGTTGTGTTGGTGTTGCCGGGGGCCCCAAAAGGAGGTGTTTCATCTCACAGGGCACCCTGGATATTATCGAGAGGAGTCGCAGCACACGACTTGGTGGCAACTCCAGTCTGTACCGGGAACTGAGGAGGATGGCTGTGAGAGCTCTGAGGGCAGATAAGGAGTTGTTTGTTAGACAAATCTGTGAGCAGGTGATACCCCCTCTGTGGTCCAGCAATCCACATCCTGCTTACAGAGGAATCGAAGCATTACGTACATCTGAGTCTATTCCTCAGAGACTTGCAGTCAGGGCAGGTGATGGAACGGTCCTTACGGATGGCACTGCAGTTGTGACCCATTTTGTATGGTTTGTATTTGTACTCTTTCCTATGTATTTTTTGGATCAGAATTTAGATTTTTTATGATAATATCCATTCAACCATCCATCCATCCATCCATTCGTCCATTTTTTATACCTATTTGTCCTGTGCAGGGTCGCTGGGTTCTGGAGCCTATCCCAGAAGCTATGGGCACAGGAAAAGGAATAACCCAGGACAGGGCACCAACCCATCAGAGGGCTAAATGATAATGAATTTATTGAAAGATCAGCTTTTTTAGAGAAGTCATTTGATTCAAAATAAGTCTTAAGCAGGGTGATAATGCATCCTGGGCTGAATTTTCAGTGTTCCAAAAGGGAGCAAAAACCTGTAGGAGAGAAAGATTCTTGGTATATATTTTAAGCGTTTCTGGTTGATTGGTGTTGGTGGTCTGGTTGTGAGTGTAAATGTGGTGTCAGTATGCCATGCAATGGATTGCTGCCCCCATCCTGGGTTGTTTCCTGCCTTGAACCTTAGTTTCTGGAATAGGATCTGTACCCCCATGACCCTAAACAGGACAAGCGAGTTCAGGAAATGAATGAATGGATAGTGTACCAGTTTTTCTGTTTATACTTTTTGGAATATATACATTTTCTCTAGGCTCTTGAGTGTTCAATCTATCGATCGATCCATTAATTCATCCATCCTTCTATCCTGGATCCTAATATCATTATACCGCATTGAATTTCTTCATTATAACTTTGTTGTGACTGTCATGATTTTGATCCTTGAATGTGAGTCCCGGGGTCTTCTTGAAGCCCAGAAGGATGCTCCTACACCTACCGCTGGCTGTTTCATTTCAGTTTCATTTTACTGTACCAAATCATGACAACTTGCCATGATTCTGTGGCCTCCTCTTTATTTGTTTAAATTAGGCTGCCACAACTTCCATGATGGCTCAGTAGGTAGCACTGCACAGTTAAGGGTTTTAAGTCTGTGTTCCTCAGGCGTTTTCAGGGTGCTCTGGTCTCCTTCTGTAGTCTAAAGGCATAAAATTAAGCATACTGGCATCAGGAAATTGCCTGTTCAGCATTTGTCACAAACTGCCATCCCATCCAGGGTGTTTCTCGTTAATTATGTAGCAGACAGGTTTATCCAAAGCAACTTATAATTGAGAAAATAGGGTAACCCCATCCTGGAGCAGTTGGGGTTAAGGACCCAACAGTGAAATCACTATGCCAACCACAGAATTTAAACTGGGGACTTTCCAATCATGGGCACACAGTCCTAACCCACAGGTCCACAGAGTGCCCCCTTATGCCTGACTCTGCCTGCAACCCAGTACTAGATAAGTGATTGGAAAGTGGACGACTAGTACTGAAGTGTAGATCAAGGATTTATCATCCCTGTGAACATAGCAATGCCCACATCACAAAACCAAACAAGGTCAGTTGAGACCCCTTTTTAGCAGAGGCCTCTGTGCTTCAGCCCAGGTGAGCCTGTGTATCAAACGCCCCTCACTATAGTGAGTGGCTCCTGGCTCAGTCTTGGGTTTGGTTCTGTAATGTTACACAGTCTCGGCATTATGATCTCTGGATTTTCTGGTTTTGTGTTTTGGTCTAGCTTAGTGTCCTGGATTCACTTTGCTTCTTGCACCCTCCCATCCTACCAGCTTTAGACTGTGATCTTGTCCCTAATGTTTTCTGTTCAACTCAACACTTGAGTATAACCCAGCAGTCTCATCAGTATAGCTTGCATGCAGTGCCCCCAGTCCTATCAGCCCTGAATACTTAGAGACCAGTTTTAAACAGGAAATGCCTGACATTCGGAAGACCTGCTTTTGTGTCCAAGTTGCTTGGAACTTTGTCCATTCGTTAGTGCCTCATCTTAAATACTGTTAGTAAAATTCCATTTTAAAATTCTTATGGCTATAACACCCAGATTTTCTTCCCAGTCACTAAGGACTCTTTAATTCATTCTGTGCATATTACAACGTTTTGTTCTATTCATTTGAATTTATGTATTAAAACTATATGACCAACTGCTTTATAGTAGGAAGACCGAGGGTGTTATTTACAGTAAAAATTTGTCCCGTGGCACAAATGCATTCAGTTTTTAGAACCTCGCAAACTTATATATGTCACCCTCCTGTCTGTGATCAGATAAGAGGCTTCAATGGAAAATGACGTACCTACTACCATAGGTTACACAAAAATAGAATGCCTTTATTGTCATTGTACTAAGCAAGTACAACAAAATTCATTTTGGTTTAACTGGGCCCTTAAACTGCATTCCACCCCAAACTGCAAGACTGGCTACTAAATGATGCTTGATCGGACTTGTTTCTAGATTAATTCTCTAGATTGTGTTTAAATCATATGCTATGAACAAGCTTTATTTTACCATGTGAGAACAATACCACAGGGCCTATCACAATGATCTGGGAGGGTGATTAAAAACTGTTATAATTTTGTTGCAAGCACCCCTCTGTAGTGATGTTTGCAATGGTACAAAACAAGATGCAGAAAATTTTTGAGATAGTCATCATAACTCCTAATTAAAAAGTGAAAGAAGGGATGCTGCTTTCACAGTCAGGCTGTGAGTCGCAGATGCATATCAGAGACAAGACCAGCTTGCATCGCACTGGCTGCTTATATTGGAGATGACACCACAAGCTCTGCTCCCCAAAGGAGCCTGTTCTTGTGATGAGTACTGCAGGTCCAACACTGATGAGCACCTTCTTATCAGCTCTATCTTTGTGAGGTGCCAAGGGGCTTTTTTCTCACTCAACTGACAGCTAGTAAAATGTAAAATGCACCGTGTGATTACCAGTGCACTTCCTCAGATGATGACTTACTGCAGCCCTGAGAGCACTTCAGAGACACATCCGGCGACTCCAAATCGATCCTAATCACTTCCCTCCACTTAAGGATAAGGATAACGATGATGAGCTTTACTAATATGCATACTGAATTACTGGGTGTGGGATACGCTACAGACCACCGCAACAAAAATGACGGATGGATAGATGGATGAACGTAGGGTGACCACCTAATCCATGTCAGGGGGGACACTAGGAGCTACTTCAGGTTTTACAAACTACTATAAAACTGAAAGGCTCCTGTGCTTGGCTAAAGAGTGCAGTTCTTCTTATGCTTTAACTGGTTGGTTTCCTTGATTGAAAGACCCATCCAGCCGTGTCATATTAACATTGGTGACACATATATGATTAAAGGAGACTGCCCAATCAGCACACAGCAAGAACTCAGTGCCAAAGTGAAATCTAGGTCTTTTTAATTGAAACTGTGGTTTGCAAACCCTGTGCTAGTTCATAGTGTCCCCCCTGACATGAATTAGGTGGTCACCCTATGTGAATGAAGCATGTCTGTTAAGTAAAAGTAAAATACAAGGTGCTCAGGTAGCTCATTTATAAGGCGCAAGATAAATTCTCTAAATCAATGCTGAACTGTTTGTGGTATTTAAGGTATTAAAAATGCTTTGTGTAAAGTAGTAGATGTATAAGATGCAAGATAATAAGAACATAGTTTACATTATTTTGCAGATGTTTTTATCAAAGCATCGTACTACTGAGAAAACAGGGTCAGATAGTCCCTGGGGCAATTGTAGTTAAGGGTCTTGCATGGGCCAACAGTGACAACGCCGCTGACCACAGGCTTTGGTTCTCTTCTTTGGAGTCCTCCATGCACGCAATCCTTCAGTCCTAGCCCAAGGGAAGCCTTGCGGAATGCGTCCCCAACAGTAGCTGAAATATAGCAGAATGTTTTGGCACAGTAGTGAATGATGCTCTGATACACATCTCAGGTAGTGGGCGGCCCACTGAACAGTTTGACTGGTCCAGGAATTTCCAGTCCCCCTCACCCATAAATGTCAAGTTTTGCATACAAATCAAACATGCAGCCAAACTTCCCTGGGGGTCATCTGAGCTCTTGGTTATTTCAACCAAGGGTGTTTTCTTATTCCTAGCAGCTCTGACACACTCATTCTCTCTCTCCCTCTCTCCCTCTGTCTCTCTTTCTGTCTCTCTCTCTCTCTCTCTCTCTCTCTCACACACACACACACACACACACACACACACACACAAACATCTGCAGTCAAATTTTGTATGTTTTACCTTTTTTTTAGGAACAACGCTTTTCTTTGGTGCAGTGGAATGATGACTATTACCATTATCATTTTTGGTGCTATGTGAGGAAATGGTCATTTCAATTATACATGATTTTTGCATACCACTAAAGGGGAATACTGTCATTTTAAACTTATACGGAACAATGAGAATGCCTAAACAAGTTCTGAATTGTTCTTTACAACCAAAATAAAAGATAACATATTTCCGTTTTGCAGCATTAACATTAGCATATCTGAGGACAAAAGTAATAATGTAATAAGTGAAAACATCTGACCCATTATCTGAACTCCTTTGTTTAATAAAAAAATCTTTCCACCCACATGCTCCGCCCAGTTCATCATCACGGAGAGTACCTCTTCTTCAGGTTTGATTTCTGAGAGGTGTTATGAGACTTTTTTAAAGTCACTTCCAGGGGCTTGTCTATGGATGGTATATGTTTGATGGTAACATCTCTCAACTTTGAGTCCAGTCATAGTTAAAGCCACTCAAAAGACTAATGAATGATTAATTGTATAATGAATGATTAAAGAGTTGATTGTAATAGGAATGGTGGGTATGTAGGAGATGGGGGCGAGGCAAAATATCATTTAAAATTGCTAATTTGAAAGCTTTTACAATAATTACATCTACTCTCTTTGTCTAAACTTAAGGCCAAGCGACGCCATTCTGTTAAATAGAACTCCTAAGTTTGAATTTAGCAGTTGCAATACATAATGCTTGCATATAAATTTCTTTAAACCGTAAATGAAATCTGGGATGTAGTCAACATTTTATCCGGGAATAGTGCATTTTGGAGTGTTACGTAGTACAAACATCGTCATCATTAATCTAACAAAGCGATTCACGCATTTCACGCAGTTACTATATATTTGCTTACGACTTGTGTTTCAGTAGTACTACTCAGTTTCTAAGTTCCTTGTGCCCCCTCAAGTAAAGTCTACCCAAAAATCTGTAATCTATCTGATGTTAATTCACCTTGTTTGAAGGTACTCAGTGAAACATCATTATCAGATTTATCAGGTATCACGGCTGCACTAAAGGTGAATATCTTTATAGAATATTGCATTTGATATCTTACTAGCATACTGAGGTAGACACTTTACATTTGAATTAACAGATATTTTATTGGTTACACTTTTCGAAACTTTTAGGTGTCTACGCATTTCAACATATATTTTCCCCCTTTGCGGTGAATTTTTTAATCTTCTGACACAGGAGAAGTTGTATCTCACATGAGTCTTGTTTCCTCATCACTCCAGTATTAGCTTCCTGTTTGCTTATCTGTATCACAGTAACATGTATACTACTGTGCTCTTAAATGTTACTCACATGACTATTAAAAAAAAAAGTAGTTAGTAATTATTACTTTTAACATAGCTATTGACAATGACAAATTGTGCGTCTGGATCGAGGAACGTTGCGAACCGTCTCAAACCACTAGAACAGCTTAGAACCACTGAAAAGGAAATATGCGTATATGGTAGGTAGGGTGGAGAATAACTGTCACGATTGGAGGCGCCGTCCTTTTCTCTGCTAATCTTGGTCACCGCCAGTCTGTGTGAGCGGCGAATGGAAGCGCTGAGTCCCGCAGCCGCTTCGCTCGACTGGGCAGCACAGCGCTGCAGCGGCTCACACGCGTTAGTTTCGGCATGACTCACAGACAGTGCGTACAGTAACACAACCTGCCCTTCCAACATACCCCACCTGTTGTCTCTCAGCGCACTGGTGCCCACTTGCAACCCACCCCGTTTCTCGGGGGTCTGCTGAATCATAAGCGTATATATGTAATATTGATCATAATTTTACGGTAGGTGAAGTCAGCAAAAATGGGACACTTTTTGGTAAAACGTTTAAAATGTACCAAAAAATATGATCACTTACTGTAATGCTGTTTAGTAAAATTGTAAAGGTTTCTGCTGTCCTTAGCCTATGTTTTTAGAGAGAATATAGGTTTAAATAAAAAAAAAATAAAAATCTGAGCCTCAGTTAACAATCTGAAATTATACAATGGCTTATAAACTTAACTGTGTGTGTTGTTGACTTGTTTGGTCAGGAGGAAACCTCTCTGTGATAGAAGCTTCATCATCACAGTTAATTCTCTCTCAGACGATTTTGATAAAAATGGCTTCCTATCAGAGGGATGGCAAAAGCCACTTGCAGCACCCTTTGCTTGTTTTTGAAGGGTAGATTTCGGAACACACCACACTCCAGCTAAAAAAAACAAAGCTTCAGTTCCTGGCCTTCCTCCACTCTTTCTGTCATTATCGGCATCTGCCGACCATGCCTTCCGTGGGTTTTCCCCT
The DNA here is from genome assembly GCA_011763525.2 of Mormyrus iriodes. Taxonomy (NCBI): domain Eukaryota; kingdom Metazoa; phylum Chordata; class Actinopteri; order Osteoglossiformes; family Mormyridae; genus Mormyrus; species Mormyrus iriodes. Next base: position 21,207,045 of record JAAGVU020000129.1, read on the forward strand.
TTTGGCCAGCAGGGTTTGCTGGCCATTCTGCTTCTCCCCAATCCCCAGTGTCCTGATTATCCCTTGTGTTTCCCTTGGGTACCTGGCCACCGTGTAGCTCAAGGGGCTGAGCTGGTGGTACAGTGGCTGTAGCCCTCTATGCCTGCGTTTGAATCTAACCCCATCTGTTTGTATTATTGGGTTTTTGGCTGTTTGTATTTAGTTCTGTTTTTCCCTGTGTGTTTTTGAGTAACCTTTTTGTTGTACATGTATTTCCCTGCCTCTGCTCCTTGTCAGCCTTTTTTGTATATCTATATTTATAGTGGTTATGTCCTTAGTTCTAGTTTGGTTCTTGTTCATTTTGTGAGTTGGTTGTTTTCACCTGTTGCTTATTTCCTGGTTTGTGTTCATTGGTTAATTGTCTTGCCTCACTCCTGCTCCTGATTTAGTATTTGTGTATTTAAGTGTTTGCCATTATTCTGTTCCCTGGTGAGTCATTGTGTCAGGTTAGTTGGTTTGTGATTGTATTTTGCTGAGTCACATTAGTTGCTAATCATTGTGTTAGTATGTTGGGTTTGTTCCCTTAGTTTGCCTAGTTATTTCCTTGTGCTACCCTGTGTTCCCTAGCCTGAGTCTCTGTTTCTGTTTGGAGACGTCGTGATCCTGTTTTGCTTTTGTTTTCCCGGTGTCCCCTGAGCCCCAATGTCACCCTGTAATCATTCAGTGGATCATTTCCTCTTTCCAGCCAGTGCCATACCTAGGTGCCATGACACTTTCCCTGTATTTAGTGTACCCCTCATCCTTTCATCACTCCACAGGTTGTACCTTTTTGTCTTCTACCTAGCCTCAGCCTATGTATGCCTGTTTTCTGTCCTCCCTGTTATGTGATTCTGGATGAAGGACACGGGAGCAGGAGTCAGGGCAAATAAATGGGGTTTTATTCAACTCAAAATCAAGAAACAAGATCACAGGAGAATCCAAACAGGGAGCACAAAACTATCAAAGGGACAGGCTACAAGCAGGATTAACATTAATGAGGGAACTGGTAAGAAGAGGATGGGGAAGCACTTAAATATTTGACTAATGAGGGAGCAAACAAGAGGCAGCAGAGAGTGATTACATGATGGCAGGAACAAGGGGTGAGACAAATAAGTAGCAGGTGTGGTTCATTAGGGCCACACTAGGTCAGGTAGGCAATGTGGGACACTCTCCTAGTCAACAGCCTATACACCTCTACAGTTTTCTGGAAACAAATGGAAAAATTCTGCAATAATACACAGCTTCTCATACATGCTATACCTTCATGAAGTATCCTTATTTTAAAGGGTGTCCCTATTTATCTACTATGCTCAGATAAAATAGGAAAGTAGCAAAAATGCAGTTTTACAAAAAGTAAATATGAACAGTAATAGATTAAAATCTAGTTATTAGACATTAGAAAATGGATACATAGTTGAGCTTGTATTGGTTTAGGATCCTAGTTATATTTATAGCCCAGCAGTTTGAAGATTTGCCCTGTGCTTCTTTACATCATCATCCAGTTCAGATGCAGCCATACCCGCAAATGTCTAAGCTGACCAATCAGCTGTTGATATGTAAATATAATACCATTGTCGGAACATTCCAAGACTGCTTTTTCATCTTGGATTTCATTATAACGCACGCAAAATCTTTTGTGATATTTTTGCTGACTTCACCCTATTTCTTGTCATATAGTAACAAGGTAAGAAGTATACAGACATGTATACAATGCAACAACACAGGAATTGTTAGTGTTACAATCCAGTCTGAACTATCACATTCTACATTTTATTTTGAATTTCAAATGTTTGTGTTACAAATTTTAAAGAGCACGTTATATTCATTGACATCTCATTTTTATATTTAAAGAAAAATAAACCATTGTGCCATTGTTATAAGTTAAAACGAAAGTATTTAGGCTTGACTTAGTGTCTTAAGTCGAGAAGATCGCCCTTGCTTAATGATTCCAGCAGTATTAGCCACTCCAGTGCAGTAGCAAGAGTACACGCTGGTTATGTTTGGGGGAGGGGTATCTCTCTGTGGTTTATCAACTGAAGACCTGGCAGTAATCTCTAAAGTCACCCTAACAAACCCTATTTCAGTGCCAGTTAGAAATTTACCTTAAAGCTTCTTCCCATTTAGGCAAACGGCAATAGCCTGAGCTCCTGCTGCTGGTGCATTGTGATATCTGACATTTGTATGATATATGATTAATGTGCCATAAAAAACAGACATTGTAACTCTTGATTGGTCTCAGCACTGTTCAATTAGCAATATCAAACACTGAGAATACTGTTTGATGTTTCTTATGAATGACACAAAATAACAAAGAGGGTGAAAATGGGGCAGACAGAACACTTCTGGAAGGACTAGAAGGACTACGTGTGATGATGGTAATAGTGTTTGCCACAGTTCAGAGGAACAGTATAGCAATGACTGTGAGTGACACAAAATGAATGAATGAAAAACCGTCATGGGCTGCTGCAGGGAGGGTATACAGTAATCTCTAAACCAGGGCCAGCCATTCAAAAACTAGCTCTGGGACTGTGGTTGGAAGAAACGCAAAAAAAATTTTTTAAGTTATTTTGCAGCTTCATGAAAAATTCTCTGTAATTGCAGACTGGGCCCCTGGTGCTTGTTGTTTGAGAAAGTAGTAGTTCATTCGTTGATCGTCAAATGACTTGTAGAATTGGAAATGTTACAAAGGTATGCTTGAAACTGTTTTGCATTTCCCTGACCTATACTGTCTGAACATTGATTTGAATGAGGTCGGTCATTGAAGGTGATGACATGTATGTCCTTAACTCTCATAATATATTGTATCTATCCCCTGCCTAGCCGCATACGCCAAATGATTGTATACTGTCACATATCACTGCTTCTTTCACAGATGTAGTTCATGCTGATTGAAGTATTCTGTATTGCTATATTTTTTTCTAGCTATAGGTTATACACTTTTATCTTGAACTCCCTTTATCTGTTAATGAATGAAAATAGATACTTGTTATATTTTTAAATCTCCACAACATTGGTTTAATAAGGTCTGTTGGGTGAATTCCAATGGAAGGTGAATGGGTGTATTTTTACATAACTGAAAAAAATGAGTGGAGGGGTGGCTGGTGTTTTGAGGGTTTTCCTTGTCCCGTGTTCTCCGATTTCTATTAAATTAGTGAGGTTTGCATTGAATGTTTTTCCAAAGGCTCATACAGAAGCACCAGTACAAGGTTTCCTTCCAAGTCAAATGGTTTGTTCATTGATGTAGTCAGAGGCATCTCAGTTTTATTTTAGCTTTTTTATCTGAAAAAAAATAAATATAGGAGTTTTGTAAATCCAGCACTTTGTCCTTTTGAAGGTAATAGATGGACACAGACAGGCATGCAGGAGAGATTTTTGATGTGGGGGACACCAAACAGTGAGCAAAAAAGTCTCAACTTTTAAGCTTATCCAGCCATGCTTGATGAGGCATTTGGCCTGATTCAGGCTAATGGTTTAATACATTAGACATTTTGATTGACACTGGCCAACATACAATGTTAATTTGTTGTTTGGTCTATTGGACAATAGCCTAAATGACAGATAAATTTCTACAATTTGTTGCAAGTTGAAATTTACTTAGCCACAGTATACTGTAATGTTACACATTCATAGACTTACTGCTTTATTCTAACAGACATAATTTCACCTTAGGTCAGACCAGGGGAGTTTCTAGCTATTGAAAAGATCAGGGGCTAAGCCAAGTTTACCTGGGGCTTGACCTTTTTTCCTTTTTGTAGAAAGATTGGCATTGGGGCTAAAATACTCGGGACTATAGCCCCGAGTGATCGGACCTAACGACGCCCATGGGTCAGACTTAAATTAAATCATTAGTATTGTCACAGTAACATAAATTTGGTTTGTCTTAGATATGGGAAAGTTTGTGTTGACAGTTGCATTTAACACAGACTTATAGGTTATATAGAATTTTAGAAGAATGTTTGTTTTCTTTTTTTATATGTATATGATTTTTTGCATATGTATATCTTTTTGTTACTTTTGTTGTATTTTATTTTTTATATGTATATGTTTTTGTTGGTTTTTTTTTTGTTGTTGTCTTTCCCTTCTCCTGTTCCTGCCCAGTCTTAAGGTGGTTTGATTACCTGAATAAATCTAAAGTATGCAACAGGAGGAGTATCCCATAACTTCTCCTTTGCAGAACAAATCTGACCCGGCAACACAAGGCAAGCGGACCACACATTCTGCTTCACATTCCCGATATATATCGGGACGGGACAGTGGCAAAAAAAACAAAAACAAAAAGAATGATAGAAGTCTACGTGCATTGCTTTCTATTTGGGAGAATGCTGTGATGTTTGTTTTTCTTTCTGGATTGAATTTTTTCATGTACATGTATTGCATACTGCTTTGGTCCATGTGACCAAAACAGCATCTAACACAACTGAGGTAGCTCAGTTTACAACCTGTTCAGGACCTATATCCCGCAATAATGGCACATAAACAGGATGCACAAGGTCAGCAAAAATATGGCAAGTATATATGTTCTTGAATAAAATGTTTAAGAAAGTGACATTAGTATTTGAGACATTTATCCTTCGTTAAATTGGTAGGGCACCGTTTGAAACTGTATAAGCTTATAGGATTATGTGCATTTTACTGTGTACCTTCCAACGTAGGGAAATGGAGACAGTGAGAATGTGTGTATGCAGCTTGTGGATGCACATAGGTATGTGGACTCCCACCTGCAGTAACCACATGCTGTGAGCAGTTTGTGATAGTTGACAGATCAGGGCAGATCAGGGTCCCTATATAACTGGGGGGGCGTGCCACTCCCATCCCCCCTGCAATCTGTGCCTCTACACTCAGAGCATGTTAAGATCTGTATGTGCCTGCTCTTCTTTTTACTATGAAAAACTGCGTGCAACTTATCAGTGCTAAACAAGGTCCATTGTAGCTTGTTTAATACTTTGTAAACCTGCAGCCAGACTGTAGAAATGACTTCATTTCTTAAAATAGCGAGGTACTGCTGAGTATGACTTAATCAATTTGCTGAACCTGAAAAGCAAAATATACTGTTAATTTCCAGGCTTCCGTCCTAAAGAGTTACTCTGAAGAGATGAGCAGGGGATCGTCACAGCAGAACAGCTGTCTTAACTGATGTATTGTGTCTCTGACCCTCACAAGTGGCCTGAAAGATGTTGTCCTAATAAAGGCTGAAAATTAAGCTTGCCCACTTGCCTGAGGTGAGCAATTTAGATGGTGGGTGAGTACAAAACACCGAACAGCTGGCTAGTAAAAAAAATTGCATGTCAGACTATATTTTTTATTGAACTAGCCCAGGTGGGTATACCAGAAATGCTTCAGTTTCAACCCTGGCCCTAATTCTACTGATACTTTCAGGAAAACCCCTCAGTCATCAGAGGGTGAATTTGAGATAAAATGCAGGAATAAGAAAAAAATGCATAAATGGCCACCAAAACAAGGCGTGAAAAATATTCTGCAGGAAAATATACATCCACTTAGTATACCCACTTGCCCTATGTAGGATCACAGGGGTCCAGAGCCTATCCCAAAAGCTACAGGCACAAGGCATGGAACAATCCAGGATGGGGTACCAACCCACTGCAGGGCACATTCACACACCATTCACACATAAAGACAATTTGGTAACTCCAATTCACCTTATTATCATGTTTTTGGACTGTGGGAGGAAACTGGAGTACCCGGGCAAAACCCAACAATGACATGGAGGGAACATGTATTCCATACACACGGAGCCATGGCAGAGACTCAAATCCTGGTCCCACAGGTGTGAGGCGACAGTGTTAACCACTGCACCACCCCCTGCAAACAAATAGCTGCATGAAAATATTTAAGTAAATTGCATTGTTTTCTATTCATATAACAGCAAACAACATAGAATATTGTTAGCGATGGGGTGGGGTGGGGGGGCAAAGTGCTTATCTCTGTAGGATCACACCTCCAGATCTGGGTATTTTGGTCCCCGCGCACTCTTTGTGTGAGGATTTTGCATGTTTTCACTCCTGAAGTCCAAAAACAGGTAGATAGATAAACCAGCTCCTCTAAGTTGTCTATTATGTGTGATGCACTGGTATTCCATTCAGGGTGTTATCCTACTGGAGAATATTTAAAGTCCACCAATACAAAGCCCCTGGAGGTAGTGAGCTACTTTCAGTTCTGCTACAAAGTGACTTATGCATTCCTGAAAAACCTAGCATTGACTAAAATTGCATCCTAATATACACATATCCAATGGGAAAAATAGGGTTAGGGGAATGGGACTATGTAACTTAGTATCTTATGTTAAGTGAAACTAATTAAATAATAAAATCAGTGATTCCAGTGGCCAATAATGTAATTATTTGCATTTTAAATAAGAAATAATAATAGTACATTAATAGATTATATCATAAACATCTTCTATGGGTCTTATGAGTCTCACAAGAATTGCCTAGTAACTGCTTTAACCCAATGTGCTGAACTTGCTAACTTGTGGATTGTCAAGATTCGGGCCAAAATCAAACACCATGTATTGTATTTTATGACCCCACTAGATGGTGCTCTTGGTTTACTTTGGGGCATGTTTTGAGCCATTTTTTGAATAGAGACCACCCTCTAGTGGGGTCAGAAAATACAGCAAATGGTTCAATAAAGCATTGTTTTGGCCATCATTAGTCAGGAGTGCCCTGTGATGCGTTGGTGCCTCCGTCCTGGGTTGTTCCATGCCTTGGGCCTGTAGCCTCTGGGATGGGCTCCAGACCTCCGGCGACCCTGAATACTATAAGCGGTTTCAAAAATGGATGGATGGCTAGATAGTAGGGAGTAGTGAGCCACATTAACAATACGGCTGAACATGCACACAGCACAAATACAACGGATTACAGGATGAGGAATGGCACTGAAGGCAACATACCTACAGCCGCTGAATGTACAAAGATACTACAGTGCGCACTGGGAGCACTTCATTTTGCACCCAAGTTTACAAATTACTGCAAGAACCATGAGATTCCACGGTCACGAAGACAGGTAACACATGAGTGAGGCTACCATCAAGAAAGAAGCCGTATCTGAGCAACACCGCTGGCGGTTTTCCATTGTAAGTTCCGCGAGCTGAGCAGTAACTGTGCTGACATGGCCGACTTATTAGCAGGGCCGAAAGCTTGACCAAACCGAGCTGGTTGTGTCACCACCATCTGGTTAGTCTAAATGCATGGAGATACCGGTGTTCTGCGAATGGATAATCTGAAGGAAATATGGACATATTCTATATATTATTTATCATTAGTAGTATCACACATTGTGATGTACCAATGCATAACTCAGAATCTGAAAATTTGCCACCTCCTATTTAAAAAGTACTATAGAACAGCTGAACGGAACAGATCTGTAATGCAAATTTCCGCAAGCGAATACTAATTCTGTTAGTGTTCGATGTTAACACAAGACGGCGATTCTCACAGACTTGCTAGCAGAAATTAGCACATACAGCAAATCATGATGCAACCCATGCGAACAGTAAATTCATCTGTTCGGTTTTACGTCACTGTTGCTCTCCAAACTCAGCAACACTTTTTGCAAGCCGCCCTTTCTGCAGTGGAAAGGCAGAGCGAGCTGGAACCGCACTGTAACTAGTCTCTCATTGCAGTATGGCTCAGTGCGACTTGGTTCCTGTATGCCAGAAGGGGCAGATACCTAAGACTTTTAATATTACTGATGTAATATACATGTTCAGTGACAAATATTATGTATCACTAAGAGATGTATAATTTAATATATATATGATTTTGTGTGATCCAATACTTTTCAGTATTGGTTTCCGGCTTACGTGTCGTGTTCATGTTCTTGCGATCTTTCAGCAGCTTCCAAAAATATTCCCATTTAATTGTTCACGGCCAATCTGTGAATAATCAAAACTGCGAATGTGAACAGGTTACTGTATATAGGAGTTCAAACAGATGTCAGGTTAAATATGATATTTTGCACATATTTCAAGGTTTCAGATAGCAAAATTTGGCAAATAACATTAAATAGATTCAAAAGGCGGAAAATATGTACGTGATAACCAAACAGCATTGCATGTTCTTCTGGTTAGTAAATTCTTTTCTCAGTTTCCTACTGTAAGAAAACAACTAAAATAGGTATCTGACCAATGTTCTCATAATTGTAACCACAGGTTATCAAATAACAGAGAACTCACAACCATCTTACTTTCTATTTCCTTTGAGTGCTACTTGTATATAAGCCAAGGTTGCTCTTCCTTGAATTTGACCATGTGGGAAAACCAAAAGCCTAGATATCTTGCTGTTTACGTTCAAGCTCAGCGTGTTTTGCACTTCGTTGTGTGTGTCGGTGAAGAATAGGGACAGTCCCTGAGTCTGTGGTCAGAGTTCTTGTGTAAGTAAATGACTTGGGAGACCTCTCGTCAGCAAGGTTTTCAGGCACTGAGACAAGCCCAGTTCGGCAAGTCACGCGGATTGTAGGCCCAGCAACCAAGCTTGGGCAGGAATGTGTCACCCATTCTCTCTCCACCGTGGGAAGGCCACCCAGATTTATAACGCTGCTCTACCACAACCACACTAACATTCCACTGAGCCATCTCTAACGCTGGCTCCACTGCATCACTGCCAGACTGCACCACCTTATATTTTAGAAACACTAATAACATGCCTTTGAAAAATGAAAGTTGAATTCCAAAAATTTCAAAAATGAGGGTACAAATAAGAGTAGCAGTGAATACCTGCCTCGTTCTCATTCTTTCGCTCTCTCTTGCTCTCTCTCTCTTTCTGCGTCTGCGGGTTTCTGTGCATGTGTGTGAGTGCAGTTGCATTTTCTAGTTCCCCAGAAGTGTCATGGTTCCAACTTGCCAAGGAAACGCAAGAGTTTACAGAGAAATGAGCGCCCCATGCAAATGAGTGCAATGTGGTAAGAGTGAGTCAGAGTACGGGGAGGTGGCCCTCTCCCCTTACCCAAAATGGCCTGTACAGCACAGTATGAGCTCTGTACAGTGACCCTCATTCTTACTGCCTCATCTCCAGTTGGCCTGTTCTATTGTTTTCAGGAAGAAAACAACAAAAATGCAAAAATACTCTATAAGATTCTTTAAAATCATCCTTTTATTTATATTTTCAAGTGAACATGTTTGTGAACAGCACAGTATTTACATCATCGAATGAAACAATAAGAGGTGGTCAGTGACCCAAATTAATGTAGCACCTGGGGACATTTATGTCTGCTGGTTTGGTGGGTAATGATTGGTCTATGTGACCCCAAATCATACTCTGAATGGAAGTATGAAAGAGGGTGTTTCCAAAAATGCAACAGGGGAATCACACATGATGAACAACGCAATGACCAGCTTCAGGTGCTGGGTAGTGAATGTACCCCATCTAATGATTGCAGTTTTCTTTTTTCTCAACTGACAGAGTCAGAACTTCCCTTAATTGCTAGCTTTTCTACCTTGTAAATGTGTCAGGTCTGAGGGCTTAAACTGTACTGATATACCCTAGAACAGGACATGATTAAATAATCTTTATGTTGGTGTAAATCTACGACATTATAATAGATAGATAGATAGATGAACCTATTATTATCATTTTTGTTATCATTATTATTATTATTATTATTATTATTATGGGCCTATTCATTTCAATGAAAGGCCCATATTACTCTTCACCTAGTAAACGATACTTTCCGAATTTG
>JAAGVU020000129.1:21217214-21232829 GCA_011763525.2 Mormyrus iriodes
TATGTATAGAGTTATATATGTGTGTGGGTGTGTATGTATGTATATATATGTGTGTGTGTGTGTGTGTGTGAAACGAGCCCATTTTTCAGTTACAAATGTATTGATGACTCATTTAGCAGTTTCCAGTTGTTCAGTTTGTTCATTTGGCTGAAATGTTTCACTACTTTACTGTAAGAGAGAAACATAAAAGTAAACAGAAGCTGAAATAATATCCTTTATAATCTCAACTAATTCTCTGCTTGGCAGATTGAGGTCACCATGCCAAATTCTCATCACCTTGACATGATTCTATACTGTCCTTCACAGGTCACTTACTGCATATCTTTCTTCATGCCTACTGTGCATACCCCTTGTACTTTCCTGGGTTTGGAGTTTGTTTTTCATCTACAAAATTGGTATTCACAGACCATAAAACACTGAAACTGGCATGCTGTTCTGGCTGTCCCCTGTCTCATGCCCTGTGCTGCCGGGCATGGGCTCCAGGATCCCCCTTGATCCAGTCCTGGAAAGTCCCTCAATGGATGTCTGATCTGTCTTTCTAATTGTCTCTTTTGCAGAAAAGCAGAAAAAATGCCATAAATGTTGTATGTCAGACAGGAACCTTGGAAAGACTTTGGAAATTTTGGCAATTTAGTAGTGCAGTAGTCTGACAGTGTTTACCAAAGCTTGGACTTATAAATTCTATGGCGGGATATGATCACTGACAAGGACATGCATGGCATTACTTATGTCTCAGAGTTTCATAATAGCATAGATCTGATATACTGTATTTCAGCCTAGTTTAGCCTCTGCTAGAGAAACTCGCAGACTAAATGGCTTTCTTGGATCTGATTTTATTTTCTTTTTCCCGTGTTGATCTTTTGTTGGATTCACTCCAATCAAACAATAAGGTAGAGCAAGTGTGAAGAACCCTACACATAAAAATATTCGAGTTGAAAGACCTAAACCTGTGCTTTAGCAAATACCCAATTACCTGAAACCAGTACTTGAAACACACTGGTTTTTGAAAGTAAATAGTTTTTGATTGCCAATAGCAGTAGCAATCTGCGGATTTTGAAATGAAATGCATGTCATTTTAAATTTCAAAGAAAACTATTTGTGATATTTAAAACCCGGTGATATAAGTATAGAAAATAATATGGTTCAAGAAAAGTCAAGTGACTTTTATTAAATTACTCATAATCACACATAGCAATGAAACAAATTATTACTGGTTTTTGAAAGTAAATAGTTTTTGGTTAGTAAGTGAGATGATTAAGGTATTTCCAAGCAAGTTTCTAAAGAAAACACAACTCTACGCCGTTTGTTTTGGGCTAAAATGTGAATCACTGTGTACTGCATTGCTCTGAAAGGTTATGGCTTTTTGTGCATGTCTATGTCTGCCTATGACGCATCCTTGTAATGGCCCTAAGACCAAAGTCTCACTACCTGACATTTGACACATCTGGGTGTTCACTAACCCCCCATGGTTTGTATTACAGTTACAAGGAATCTAGCAGTATGGAATGTAGCAGATGATGGTCCCATCTCCTAAGAGTTCTTTGGGATATCTTCTGTTGAAGAAACCTTTAGGATATATTTAGATTTTGGTTATAATCAATGCAATGAGCACATTTTGATTATCTCATTGGAGTTTAATGAAAGGCTTAGGTCACAAAGCCGTGATGTGAATCACTTGGCATTATGAGAAACCCACCACAAACGGTTGCTTTGTTTGACTGCCACAGTGAAGGTCAGCGTTTCAGATTGATGAACCGAGAGAATGACACACGGAGTCATGGACCCCCTCTGCCTCATAGATAATTCTTATTTCCACTATAATCGGCGCAATTTGAAATGAAATGCATGTCATTTTAAATTTCAAAGAAAACAATTTGTGATATTTAAATCCCGGTGATATTAGTATAGAAAATAATATGGTTCAGGAGAAGTCAAGTGACTTTTATTGAATTACTCATAATCACACATAGCAATGAAACAAATTATTACTGAGATTTTTGTCAGTTCACATCCACCAAAACAGAGCTGTAATTTCTGAAAAGTCTGAAAATTCTGCTAGTTTAAAAATTGTAAAAGAGGGTCACCCTGAAACACACAGTACAACAGAACAGATTCCTACCGTTTTACCTAAATTTGAAGAAAAGCAATCAATAAAGAGTGACAAATGACAATTAATGCCTCACAAGAGAAGTTTGCTTGTTGCTTGTTTTTTTTAAGGACTATAAAACCTTTTACAGAGATTTCCATAGTAGGCACGGCATATGCCTTGAAATGCTGCTACACTCTCATTCAGGGGGAACAGAACTGTGTAGATATGTCAGGAGGCTGAAGACACAGCTGCTTTTAAAACATTTTGAAACATAAAAGATTCTTCACAGAGCAAGATCTGAATGCAAAAATCTCAGTCTAAGCAGGTAAGAAGCACTACTACACAGGCCATTCAGAGGGATACAAAGCTGTCTTGAAAGAGTGAAATATATAAAATAACAAATATACCATATATAAAACATAAAAAATGCCTTATATTAAATAGATAATATATGATGACAGTAATCCATCCATTTATCTATCTAAAAAATAGATAAATCTATTTTTTATATCTCACACTGTCAGTTGAGAAAAAAGAAAACTGCAATCATTAGATGGGGTACATTCACTACCCAGCACCTGAAGCTGGCAATTGCGTTGTTCATCATGTGTGATTCCCCTGTTGCATTTTTGGAAACACCCTCTTTCATACTTCCATTCAGAGTATGATTTGGGGTCACATAGACCAATCATTACCCACCAAACCAGCAGACATAAATATAAGGGTCACCATATAACTCAACTACTGTATATGTGCTTTATTAATTCATGTAGTAAGACAGTGACTGCATTAGTGTTACTGTCTTTATGTCGTTATGGATAATATCGTCATCCTCCAATCTCCATATCCTGTGTATCTGTTTGATTGCTTTTCATAAATGATATACAGGCCAATATCAATCAAACTCCATCAAGATTGCTTCAATGTTCATATTTTCAGTGAATAGAAGACATTTAAGTTATTCATTTTATTTATGTTTCATATTGCTCACGTTTTTAGAAAATTGTATATGAATAGTCTGCTGTTTGTAGTCTGGGGTGTTCTACATGTGATCTCCTGCCGTGCGGTCTTCCTCAGACAGGCTCCAGACCCCCTTGTTACCTGTCCTGGATGAGCAGCGGGATGGATGGAAAGATATTCATAGATTAAAATCAGAAAGTTAATTGTCCAGTAGAGTAGATATATTGTCATTGGGATGTTTGTCTGGCCCACGTAGTGCTCAGCCAAAATCAGGTGATGGTCCCACTTACTCATTTCACCTGGTTCTTGTTCCCAGTCTTTGTACAAGATGATTTATTTTTCTTGCACACAGGAAATATGCTCATACCCTTCCATGAGGTTTTGATTTGATTTAGATTTTTCCAGAGAGGGTGGTGCCATGGCACAGGGGATAACACTATGGCTTCACACTATGTGGTTAGGTAAATGGGTGAGTCTGAGTAGACTGCTTATCAAATACAAGGTAGTCTCGGTAACTGATAAGCGGTTATGAAAGATGGTTATACAAAATCTTTTTTACTGTGACAGATGGCTTAGATTAACAGTCTGCACTGAGGTAACAAACCCAGTGAAAGATCACTGTTCCAGATTACATACCTAGAAATTAAAGGTAAATGACATCTTTTTAGAACCAGTTTTGTAATGACTTTAAGCTAAGTTGATGCTGAATGTATTACATTGCGGTCAGGAACAGGTGTAGGGAGAGCAGGATGTATATACAGAGTCCAGGGAGGCTTTACTAACTACACACAAGTTAGACACATGTAACTGAGGAAACACAGACCACAGCGGTATGCAACAGATGCTCAACCTGCTAGCCTGGGCCTAAAACCTCATGTATAAAAGGAGATAGAACATGGGGGCTGCAACTGAACCCGGAGCACAGGGGGGCCATGATGGAACCTTGAGCATGGAAGGCTTCAAAGGATCCGTAAAAAGGGACTGGCTAGGTGTGCCACACCAGAAGGAAGCAGGTGCTCCAGACACCAGGGAGAGAGTAAAATATTTGGCCATGAGCACAAAGGAAGATACAGATTAAAAGGGCAACACAGGTAAAGGACACGAGGATAATGACATGAGGCATGTTAAACCTTAGATGAAGTCTGACTACAACTAGCAAGGTAGTTAACCAATTAACTAAACAGGGAGAAGTAACCAAGGAGACATTAATGAGGGACGTAAAGAAGGTAAACTTGATGCGCCAGCTAGTACTCCAGAGACCCATAGTGCCGGAGCGAGTGTGCGTTTTGACAGAATGTATGTGACAGCCTATCCCTGTTTAGATATCAAACAGTTTAAAGAATGCAAGTGTTTACAGTTTCTAAAACATCTAAATGTATTAGTCACATTATTATAACTTGTAGGGGAGATCAAGTAAAAAGTAACAAGAGTTACAAAAGTATAATTTGTAAAAAATATAGGACCGTTTGTATTGGCAAAAAAATTTGATCCAGGACTGGGATTCAGTCCAGATCTTCAACAAAACCCTTCAACGATTGCATTCATCAGTTTATGAAATCCACCTCTTAAGTATTTCCTGTTTAATTAGTTAAATCCTGGTTGTTATCATTAGTTCAGCATGAGGTGTGAGATCACACCATATTGGGCATTTTCCTCCATCGCCTGTTAGTTGCCACTTGTGTTCTGAACTTCCACCTGTTTCTTGACTTTATGATTCAGATTCCAGATTTGGTATTGTTCTGGTTATCTAATTAATTTCCCCTTGATGAGTTTGGGTTTTGGATTTTGTGTTGGCGTTGGTGAATAAACATCCACTAGAATGTTCTGCACATGGATTGTCGTCTGATTTGTTAAAGATAAAAAATCCTCTAACTACGTTAATGTGCCACTGCGCACGGAGAACTTACACTTACTTACACTTATACTTTATAGTCTTTCAGTTAAAGTAGTGAGTGGAAAATATATGAGTGATTGCCGGTATATAGACAACAATTTTATCCAGAAAAGTATAAAAGTCTGGTTGAGGAAGTTGAGGAGGATGTTGAAGTGATTCATGCATTCATAGCTGTCTGTCCAGAAGAGGATCATGATGAGCTTGGAGACAAACCTGGGACAGTTCTTGTCATTACATTTGTTTGGAAATAGAATATAATGGTTATCTGTGAACAGCTCATTATGACATCTGTTTTTTTTTTACATAATGTTTGATTCACAGTTTTCTAACAAATAAAAGCTATTAAAGGCTTTTTATAAGTTTTCAATAGGAATACACAAAAAACAGCTCCCAGTATTTTGTGGGTCATTTGTAATTTTATTACTATTTTGACTTGTTAAACCAGATGGCCTACAATACATGGTCATTTTCCAGAACAAAATATTCAAAATAATTCAATAATTCTCCAAGTCCAGTTTGGGATAGGACTGAAGATCAGCTTACTCCATGGTATAATTTTCTGTTTTACAATGCCAAATTCACCAGCAGAAATCCGATATCTGGTTTTGGAAGGTCTGCTGTGAAGAAACTTATACAATAACATAATTTGGGTGAAGGTCTACATTCCAGGAAACAAGATATTTAATTATTTGGATAATGTCTTCTAATATATTTCACTGTGGTTTTGGATTAGATGGCAAAAATCCATTAGGAGTGATATTAGTTAATTAATTTTTCAAGCAGTTTAAAACTCCAAAGAGCAAAATGACCCTCAATCCAAACAATTGTGTATGATAAATTAAAAATAAAATGCGTAATATTTCATCATTCAAGAGTATGAAAAAATCAACAACACAATAAATGAAATGCAAATGTTTCACATTATTTTCATTTTCATTTGAGTGCAAAATTTAAATAAAATATAATTCTAAAATACCGTCATTAAAAGCAGAATGCCATAAAATGCTGGTAGGAAATTGACTTAGACTCAAACCCCCACCTGTGGGCAAACCTCTCATCACGTCACTTTATATTTTCATTTTCTTAATAGTCATGAAGAATGAACTGGGCTGGGTCTCCATTAACAATGTCTCATTTTCCTTCAATAACAAGGCCGTATAAATGATATAATTGTATGCTTCCCTATATTTTCTTTGCAGGTTTCATTCACCTGTGCCCAAGCAAGCACATTATTCAAAACAAATTATTTCACAATAGAGAAGAAAGATTCCAATGAATCCAGTGAATCTTACTCGCACATGAATGTTTAACTTGCATGTTTTTGCACATTACAGAATATGTATAGAATACGCTTACAGTGGCCGTAAAGCCTGGCTGTAGAAACTGAGAAAATAATGCAATTAAATGGTAGATTCAAAAGTCTATAAATGCTTTTCTGGTCAGTATAGACGTAGCGACCCATTCCACCTAAGTTTAGCTATGTTCACAAAGGAGCTTAATCTGGAAGGAAGAAATGTCTAAAATCCTCTAAAAGGCCTTTCACCTAGACCACTCATTCTTATTTACAAAGACAGAATGTTCATTAGAATAATTACAACAGACTCAAGTGTACCCTCATTATCACATGACCCGATTCTTCTTGAGGGATGTGTAAATCAAAAAAGGCAGTATCTATAGTAGACATAAACATTCCACATTATCGCCTCTAAGATTTCAAGTGGATTATTTTGAACTACGTAACATCACATGAAATGCATAAAGACTTACTGAGCTATAGCAGTGCGAGAATAGAGATGTTAACAGCAAACACCTAAAAATACCACACATACGCTGTTCCTCTGATGCCTGATTCGCTGATGTGTCACATATTTAACACTACATACGTCTGTGGCTTCAGGCTTTGACCTGTGTTAGGACTCACTATATTAGAAATGCCACCTGTCATTGTAAATCACACATTTCTTAAATTTTTTTGTGTCCACTCCAGATTTGCACCACATTGTTATACGCAAATAAAAATCACAATTCATTTATTTTCAGAAATAAACATCTTTAGAATAATGAAAAAAGCCTACAGTGTAATGAGCTCATCAATAAATTTTCCCTAAAAAGGGATCTATTATATGGTGGTGCACATTTGAAGAACTTTAAATGTCTACTTAAAATACATTCAGTCAGAAGTAACTACACTGTCATCTGTGCTGTGCTGGTTTTTACAACAGTCCGTTTTCAATCAGCCATGTTTTAAAAATTCTTTCCCACTCTGAGCAGCACAAGGTGTGTTTTATGTGTGTGCGTGTGTTTGTACACATACATACATCTATACATATATATATATGTATGTATGTGTGTGTGTGTGTATATATATATATACACACATATATATATATATTGTTTTAATTTTAATCCTCACGCATTGCACGGGTGCAAATTAATAATGAAAGGTTACATTTTTCAATTACCTCTGTATTTATATTTTTGATTACACTGCAACATTATTATATAAAAAGCAAAAACAGGAACAACACAAATACGTTAGCGCTATACATTAAATTTGCATGCTTTTTTGAATTAAGGACATTTGATTATAGTCTGAAGATTTTTAGGGCGCGGCAAACAGAAATGACTAACAGGTATAACATTTGGGTCAATTCAGTAATTTAATGTGAGCCACATTTGTAGCTGGCAGCTACAGCTTGAATTTAAATGTCTAAAGGACAGCATAAAATATCTTCATGGATTTTTAGAAAATGGGAGTTTCTCATAATAATAATGATTTTATATAATATTTATATAATTAAAAAGAACTGAGCAAAAAAAGTTTTATCTCAAATCTTTAACTTTCCTGACACACCTGTTTTGCTATATTTTGTTTTCTTAGTTCTTCCTTTTTAGAAGTAGGATTTCATAATAATCTCCTACAGTGGCCTTGGGGGGTCACAACAGCAAAGTCTATTTACTGAAAGGCAAATGAGGGTCAGGGTTTATTATTAAATGCACAATATGTCAGCTTTTGTTGTGTTCCTGTTACAGTATTTCACAGAAAAAAAACTTTCCAGTTATATTATAATCAAAACTATATTCACAAAATGTACTACTACTGTACAACATAAAATATTTTTTAAACAATAGACTCTGATTCATACAAACAGGGAGATTTTCCAGACTTCTTCATGGAATCTTTAGCTCCATGATAAGCCCCTGTTCTCACAAGTGTAGTTTGACACACTAGATAATATGTTTAAATTACAAATGAAAAACATGCCACACCATAGACTCAATCAGAGGCTTTTAACAACAACAACAAAAAACAAGAAGGTGGTTATTTTTGATAATGTTTTCTGTCAAAAATGCATGAAGGGTTTGGGAGGTTAGGGAATTTACTCGCTTGTCGTATTTGTTGTTGTTGTTGTTGTTGTTATTGATCTTAAAGCAACGTATCGGAACATGAGAGGTGCTTTTGATGCCCCTCGGTGGGAGAAGAGAGAGAGAGACAGCGAAAGAGACAGAGAGAGTGAATCCAGTGCTGCAGGAGTAACCTGGAGGCCCTATCCATCCCTTTCAGTTCATTTGCTCGAAGAATTTGTAGGTGGGATTTTCATAGCCGTGGTTCTGCATCTTGCTGAGCTGCCGTTCTTCTGGGGACAGCATTGGGTCTACCTGCTGTATAATACCAACAACGGACACATATGAGACAGCAGAAGAGACAGGGTGAGAGAGGGGAAAACAAATCATGCAATCTATGTCACAACGTTAAAACAGCGAAAGGAAACACCTGGACCTCATAACTGACATAACTGATTTGTGTAGAGTACAGAAGGAGTTTACATATATCATGTATAGTATTTCGTATTATATTATATATGAATCCCAGTCCTGGATCAAATTGTTTTTGTCAGCACAAATGGTCCTATGCTTTTCAAAAATTCATATTATGTATTATATATTTTGCAAACTCTAAAGGCTTATGAGGTCAGGACATGCTTCCATATGAAGCGAGTCTGGTCTCCCTGGACCTCAGTTTAATACACCACCATATCTATTTCTCTAAAATTTCAATGTTACAAAATCGATACCAGTGCACGAGATACCAGAAATCAAATTCTTTGTTTTTAGGCAATTAATGTGGCAATAAAAATGAAATGGGACTTCTGAGTGAATAACAAAAATGAATTAGTTCTCAGCTCTTATATACAGTATGTCTGCACATATCTATGAATAACACAGGGCAGAAGCTGGGGCCCAGCTCCCTACCTCGACTATGCCATGGCTGATGGTACCATAAGGCTTCCTGCGCACCAGCAGAAGACTGATCACCATAACCATGGCGATTGCCACAGCAACCACAAGTAGCCCCACCATAGCACCACGGTTAAATGTCTCCAGGGCATCTGGCTGCTAAGTGGTGAACAGAAAACATGGATCAATTCCTGAAGTAAGAAAAGGTAAATTTGAGAATTATGTATAGATAGTTTGAGGCAACAGTGAAAAGAAGTGCGGAAACGGCTTTAATTTTTAAGGGTAGTCAACCACACTTTCCACAAACTCCACAAAAGGAATATGAAAGGGATCTTCTGAGACCATTCCATCTGAATATTTACCAGCTCATCTCTCTGGATACCAGGTGACTTGTATACTACTTGCTTGAGTTCAACAGACGAGTTTACCTAGCAAGACACCAAAACACACCAACATTTGAAAAAGATGCACTATGAATGAACTGAAAAGTTCAAATAAGATTGAAGTCAGTGTGTTGTATATATTCTGTATAGTTTTTTTTCCCATAAGCAAGAAAATGGATTGGTCTCTTCACCTTTTCCTCATACTCGTAATTTGGGACTTTCTCAGCTGTGGTGTAGTCATACTCGTCCATTCCAGAGACTGTTTCAGAGCAAAAAACGAGACAAAAGGTCACATTTCCAAAACACTGAACTTCCTGCCATCGTCTTCATCAAAAAGCATGAATTAACATTTTGTAGTCTAAGAACATTTGTTCCTGGGTGTCCAATACCTCCACTACTGACCTTTCTTATTGTTGGGCTGGGAATCTTTGAGAAGGCCATGGAAAGAGAGAGTGAGAAAAATAAAATGCAAAGAAAATAAGAGCTAGTCAGTCACTCTGCTCATTGCTGAGAAGCCATCATGCTGTGCATCATACCATAAGTATTCATAAATCTGATTAATAAGGCAAGCTCACACATTTACCTTATTCTGTTTCAGATTCACACTTGCCTTGTGACACATGACAAGTACTTTTACCGATTAGTGTATGTGATAATCACATTCAATAAACCAGTCACAGTAATGACTAATCAATGAATCAGTCAATATTATTTCAAATTAGCCAATTTATTAGTCTTCAGTTTGGCCATTGGGCAAACACTATAGCTGGCACGAGCATTTGAACAAACAAGAATGGAATACATACCAATGTGGGGCGGATATGGCCGGTTCCGAAAGGCCCTGTCCTCTTCCTCCTCATCATCCTTCTCTTCCTCGCTCTCAGCTGGCAGCAGCTCCTCTGTGGTATGGGTCTCGGAGAACGAGGTAGTCATCAGTTCGCTAATGTCTCCCTTCTCTGCTCTCACCAGCTCCTCTGCAGAAAGAGAGAGGGAGAATTTTACTCGGCAAATTTCTTAACAGAATAAGGAAAGAAGATGTGATGCAGACAGAGATGGACTCACGGATCTCGTCGTGCAGCTCCTCTGCTAGCATGGGGACTTTATAAAGCAAGGCCAGGCTCTGGTTCATCCGTTCCTCGATCACATGAAGGTGGGTATAAACCTGCACACAACCATGAAACCAAAGCTTCAGCAATGGACAAAAAGACCTAGAGCACAGAGCTGATTGATAACTGTTTTTAATTGATAATTAGTTTTTATTTATTTTGTGTATTTATTGATCTATATTTTTGCATTATTGGTTATATCCCTTTTTCTCACAGTGATATTCTCCATGTCTAGCAACAAAGGTCTAACCCTAAACCCCCTCAAAGTATTACCTGGAACTTCATCTGCTCGGCCTTCTGGGGGTCCACTGCTTCAATGTGCCTGTAGTGTCTCAGGGTGTGTCTACGGTCCTTCTGTTCTGCAGCCATGTAACGCTTCAGGGCCTGGAGCACACGGTCTCGCTTTTGTGTGGAAGGGGAGGAGATTGGAGTAGAAACAGAATAGGTTCACAATGATTATACGGATTAAATCCTGTGTTTCAAAACAACCATAATCAATAATTTGAATGACAGTTAGGTCAGCGATTCAGGCTCTGGTCAGTTATTTTAAGCCAGCAGTCCAGTTCCTGCCTTCTGTCCCCTCCATCATCCTTCCTTTGGCTCACCTGGGGAGGGATGCTCTGCACAGCGGTCAGGTAGCTCTCCAGGGCCAGCCGACGGTTGTTGTTTAGAGTGGCCACCACCCTGGCCAGGTGTGTCTCCACCAGCCTCTGTCTCTCTCCAGCCACCTGTTCCTCAAGGGTCTGAAGAACACTCTGGAAATGCTGGCCAGAAACAAATGAGGGCATGTTACAAAACTCCAAGGACTTTAAATAATAAAACTCTACATCTCTTTTTCCTACCTCATTGAGGGCCTGGCGGTCAGACTTAGGCAGGTTCCTGGACTGGTTGTCAGCCTCAGCCCACTCCTTCATGATCTAAAGGAGCAAACACAATGAGTTACTGTCACACATGACCTAGATTAAGTCCTACCCTAGGATCCCCACATGACCTCAACTAACCTATCATTGTGAGATGTCAGTTGCAAAGGCTAAAAGATGCTAAAGGGCTTTTTCAAGTCAATAAAAATGAAATGAAAAGGTTCAGTTCCATACAGAAGCTGGCACTAACTGGAGCTGTAACCCTTACTAACACAGGGCCTTAACTACCCTGTATGGGGTGGCAACCAGCCCTGAACTACAAGGTAAGAGTCACCCAGGAGAATGTTAGGTCATCAAGGGACACTCAAGCAATCATACAACTGGAGGATGTGAAGGAAATTCACTGGAACACAGGGAGAGCATGCAAACTCCACACACACAACAGGGGCAGAATTCAAACCCCCAGCTTTAGTGACCGAAGGCTACTGTGCTGCCCACTGAGTCACTGTACTACATGCTTTAATTAATCTGGCATCATTAACAAACCCTTGCTCTATTCACTTCATTTACTTCTCCATTCCAATGCTCTGCTGCCTTTATGTTTCCTTTGAGTCCTACAGCTTCTCACCTCATTGATGCTTTTCATTCTCCTTTCTTCCAAATCGAGTTTGGCACGCACAAAGTTGGCATGCTCACTGTCATCGCTCGGCATCTCAAAATACACATCTACCCCATCGGTCGGGCGTGGTGTCGGAACTGCAAGAAAGTTTTAGGCATGAAGATGGTGAATAGTGAAGATCTTGGCAATATAGACAACTTAACCTGAACAAGAATAAGTGACAAGAAGTTCTGGCCACTCAAGGCTCACAAAATGCTTGGGACAGATTGCAAAGTTAATCTACAGCCTTTGAATGTGAATGGCACTCACAGCTGTCTCCTCGGGTTAGGGGGGCAGTTGTGGCAGAGCCTCGGCTGGCCTGGCCACTCTTTTCATAGTAGAAAGCGTCCAGGTAGTCTGAGGCCTGGTAGGTACCAGGGTCAATGGAATACTCATATTCTTCTCCATCTTTCACTCCTTCTTCCTCTTCCTCCTGCTCCTCCACCCGGCCATCCTCTTCCTTGATGTCCTCATCGTATACTTCGGCCTCAATGGAAGGGCTAGGGGTAGGGGGACTCAGTTTCGCTCTAAAATTGTGAAGATTCATCATTATTGATGTCAGCCTCATCATTCTTCTTAACTGTTCATCTCCACTAAGTCATACTAGTCATGTTTTTATTGTTATTGAACAAGAAGCAAGTAATCGAATTTCAGTCCTAGCATGCCCTACCATGCTCTCTCATGTCTCTCTCGCTCTCTCTCTCTCTCTCTCTCTCTCACACACACACACACACACACACACATACGTTTGTATTCATATCTTTGTGGGGAGTGTCCATTCATGTCTATCATTCATGCAACCCCAGCAATGACAACCTTAGCCCCTACCCAGCCCCAACCTTAACCATAAGTGATCAAACAAAACATGACTTTTGGCATTTTTAGTTTTATGATTGCAGTCACATATTTTCATAAAACTGAGTGGGGGCCGAAAAAAATGTAAAATAACAGATTTTTATTTGTGGGGACATTTGGTCCTAATAATGTAATATATACATGGCCACACACATATACAGGTAAAAGCCAAGATTGCGGTTAAGGGTTCTGCTCAAGGGCCCAATTCTGGACACAGACGCAAATTCATAACCTGCATCCATCCAGCAAAAAGAGGCCACAGAAACGAACCCGCTGCTGATACGGCTGGTAGCTAGTGGCGCCTGAGTTTGATAGCCGAGCTGTAGGGTATCCCCTGCAGCCTCGCCTTTCCCGCTGGAGCTGGCCCTCCCTGGACAGCAGACGTACTCCACCCCGCGGAAGCGGTCACCGCAAGGCATGAGCATGCCATAGCTGTGCAGCTCCAGCCTGTCTGCTGTGCACGCCTGCACAGAAACAACAGTTAGCATGGAAAATATCCATCCATCCATCCACACTGTATCAATGTTTACCTATCACACTGATGCAAAGAGACCAGAGTGATTCCAGGAAGGACAGAACATGAGGCTAATTTAAAAGGAGTATATCCTTCCTTAACCAAGTAGGGAGACAGAGGAATAAAAGTGTGATGCAGAGATGAAGGAAGACCTAGATGTCTTGGGGGGCATAATGTCCCTTCCCCTGTGTATTTAATAGGTCTGTGCGCCATGCTCAGTGTCTCGGTCGTGCCCAGCTGTACTGTGGCAGTTCTGCACTGTGGGTCGTCTGGACAGGCTGGGCCCACCTCCTTGGCGATGCTGTGCCAGTACACGGAACTTTCACAGGTCTCCATCTGTTCCTGGCGTAGGAATCGACAGCGGTCGGATACGAGCAGAGCCTCACTCACAAACTCCCTCACTGGAGCAAGGCGACAAAGACCAGGGAGGAAGGAAAAAAACTGCAGTGAGATCACTAAGACTGTCACGGAAAATACATGCATCTGTCCATGTGCGTTAGTGTCACAGTGATATGGTGCAGGTATTTTATAGACATGTACATGCAATGCAACATTAATAGTGGCATTAAATTGAATAATTATTTGCAATATCATAAAGGGTGTTTCTCCTGTAAATAAACACATCCTAACAAAAAGGGCACATCCTAAACAAATGTTTTGAAATTTACACTGATGTCGTCAAACTCATTGACTATAAAAAGAGAATGAATTCAAAGATTTACACAGGTTTTAGTTTTTGATGTAATTAATCTATGCCCTCAATTTAAAATTAAAAATACTATAAATCAGTTTCTTTAAAAGAGGAAATTAATACAATATTTGTTGAGTAATATTTGGTGACTGAACTGGAATCAATACATTATTATTATATTATTGGTCACTGGTATCACTGGTTTATTATTTAATTCATTTAATTTGGCATAAGTTACTAAGATTTGAAGTCACATTCCCATAGCCCTGTTTTCGCATTGAATATGTGTATTTTAGTGTGCAATTTTTGTGAACACAAGGTTCTTCATTAATCGCGTTGTAGCAAGACTGACTGTAGGACTTTTGTATTTTTGTATTTTCCTGAAAACAGGTAGGGCAGGCTGAAGCAGTCTGATTTAATCTTTGTAATTTTGTTGTCCCATTTTTATGATTTTACTACCAAAGTACACTGATTAAAAACTTCCAGTTTTTTCAAATTTTACTTTAACCTTAGAAAGGTTATGACTTACGCAACCTGCAGAATTAAAAACATGTTTCAACAGGGGGCGACAAAGAACAACAATATCCATTGCACTTAATGTCATGATTTCTGTATACAAGAAGCTATACAACAGGATCATGTCTAAAGCAGACAACCTTAATATGGTATACTACTAGTACTATTACTACTACTACCACTACTACTAATAATAAAGTGACCTATGTAAATTGTCTAAGATGAGGATGACCGCTACTTACCTAGACATCGGTACGGCATGACAATGAAGGGATGAGTTTGACAGTGTCCCCAGCCTTTTTTACACCAGGCAGGAATAGTGACAGGGTTTAAAGACTCTTCCACACGGGAAATCTGCAAAGCTGGATACATCTGGACACACAGACAGGGAAGGCGGTTAGGAGCGGAGGGAGGGATGAGATGGGAGGATACAAAAACAGAGGAAGGGTGGATAAGAAGAAGCAGGGAGACGAGGGAAAAGAAAAACAAAGATATACTAGCCAAGAAAAGGTACAAAGTAGAGATGTCATGTGACTAACAACTCCCCCATCTTAAAAAGCTTGTTTGGAGTTCACCAGAATGCTGTCACAGCCTATTAGCACAATGCATATTTCTTCACATTTATTTAAAAAGGAGTATTTGTGACTTATCACATGTTATAAAGAACTTGTAAAGCACATGTGACAGAAACTGTAAATTTCAGTGTTAATGTAATGCAAAGCTAGAGTTTTGGTGGAATAGCTACAGGTGAAACTCGAAAAATTAGAATATCATGCAAAAGTTCATTTATTTCAGTAATTCAACTTAAAAAGTGAAACTAATATATGATATAGACTCATTACATGCAAAG
>JAAGVU020000129.1:21236615-21252349 GCA_011763525.2 Mormyrus iriodes
TGAAGAATCTCTTGAATTTACATAAAGGCCTCAAGCTTGTTCAGGCAGGTGCCAATCACTACACTAAGGATTCATGCTGAAGACCTTGGTATTGAACATAATCAATCCTCGGTTGGTGAATTCTCTATTCAACTTCAGAATCCCTTAAACATTATAATATGAAGGTATTTTACCTTAAAAAGCCAATAACCAGCTGAAGCGACTAGATACCCGGATTGCCAACCCTTCTCATTATCATACTTAGGGCTGTTGAAAACCTGACTTTCTCAAGAGCTGCTGGTCTGGGTTGTCAAAATGATACAGGCTAAGACTGAACAGACCTGCCTCTTTGACTTGGGAAGGTCAACGCCACAAGAAAGACTTCCGGACATTTGAGAAGATAACCTGCCAGCCCTCTCTGCCCCACAGCTGAAACACCCTGGTGCCCCCACCTCCGCCCTGTCAAAAATCAATGTTATGCGCTTGCAACTGTATCATAGTGCTCCTCCGATCGATAGCGAACCCATCTCAGTATCTCTCAAGCCATGGGCCTAAAGCTACAAGGTAGACAGGCAGGGAAGAACAGTGATATAAATCCTTGGCTCAGATTTAATGCAGGATTAGATTAAAACTTCAGGCCTCCAAGATAGCTGTGGTGAACAAAGACAACCCTTCATGGTGGCTCTTTTTTTAAGCTGTATAATTCCGCTTGTAGCCAATCACGCGCCTGTTTAGACCCAGTTTGGGAACAATCGGCTCTTCTTCGCACTGACCCCACTGTCAACACCATTGTGATGCGAGGATACAGACAGCAGCAATGGGGTTGCAAACCTCTTCTCCAGAACACCCCTCCCACCAGGCCATGACAGGCCCACTGTTCATGTGCTGTGCAAGTCTAACATGCTATGCCTTCCCTTACTGGACAAAGCACGTAATGGATAAGCAGTTGAAAAATAAATGGATGGATAGACGGATGGATGGATGGATAAATGATTAGAGCACTATGGCAGTCTGGTTTGGGTCAACAATCTGGATGTATGCTCATGATAATATTTCATTTTCATCTGGGAATTTTGTATAAGTATCTTGTAGTTGTTCTAGTACCTGAAAAACAAAAAAGGAAGGACATTAAAACTGAAAAGTAATCCTCCATCCGCTGTTGTCATGCTGTTGTTCGTATTTCATACTTTAATATTCCCTTAAAATGAAATTCTCGCCAGAGATTTGTGCACATCAAGCAAGACAACAGAACAGAAAAAAATCAGGAAAGACCAATAAGACAAAGAAAAACAATGAGACATTTAATTGACAGGATGTTTGAGGATATATGAGGACTTAGAGAAGGAGACCATTTCCAGCTGACAAAAAATATATGATTATATGTATGATCTCATATATGTATTTGTGTGTGTGTGTGTGTGTTATGTATATATTGCATTGTGAGGACATTTATTACACTGTGTCCCCACAATGAGATAAAAACCTGTTATTTTGATGTTGTGAGATCCATTTTATCAGTCCCCACAAGGGGAAATTCAATTTTATACAAATCTCTGACTGCAATCAAAAATGTCAAAAGTCTTGTATTTTGTTTGGTTACTGGGTTAAGGTTGTCATTGTTGGGATTAGGTTTTTTCCCATAGAAATGATTAGAGATATGAAGACAAATATGGGTGTGTTGGTAGATTTTGTCTGACTTTGAGCTGTTTGGTTACAGCTTGCACCATAAGGCATTCTTAAGATTTCAGATGTCTGGCTTTATAATTGTTGATGGTTGTGTTAGTTCACATCACACAAAATCTCAGGGAATGGAATTCAGTTTAATGCTCAAACTAATCAAATCAATCAACCCATACATTCTTTATTAACCGTGGCAACCAATGGGATAAATGTATTAGATGTTAAAAGTGGAAAAATCAGAAGAATTTAAAGTGTTTAATAACATAATTCTTTCTAGAAATATACATTTAAAAATAAAAAAAATTCCATAAGCTCCTTCTGGCTAACGGAGCTCCTGGAAATGAGCAAAAAAAATGATAAACTGGTGACCTTTTTGAAACATCCATACATTATTATATACCCATATTTTGGTATATAAGGTTCTGTATAAAAATTAAGGCTAAATTTATAACTATTGTGTTTAAGTTAACAAGACACTATTTTAGCTAAAATAGTAACCTCTTTCAATGATCTATTCAAAAACCAAACTAAATGAATAATATGTGAAAATATGGTCTTAATGGGGCTACCATCGTAAGAAAAGGATTCACTACATATATTACTAATTTGTGGCTCGTACAGTTTTATGAACAATAATGAACATTTGTTGACAAATATAGAAATGAGCCTGAAAGAGCTTTCTGTCTTCCCCCAAGGTTGATTCAACTGAACAATTAAACTAGACCCCAGTA
Organism: Mormyrus iriodes; assembly: GCA_011763525.2. Taxonomy (NCBI): domain Eukaryota; kingdom Metazoa; phylum Chordata; class Actinopteri; order Osteoglossiformes; family Mormyridae; genus Mormyrus; species Mormyrus iriodes. Next base: position 21,239,006 of record JAAGVU020000129.1, read on the forward strand.
AACAATGGATGAACAATGGGTGAACAAGGCTGGCTTAGAAATGCATACCCTCCTCCTCCCATACCCCTCCCCGTCCCCCCCAGAAGACACCGACATATTAGACCTCAGTGCTGAAGGAGCTAGGCAAGCAGACAAGGGAAGCCTTGACAGCCACACACTGCAATGCCAATCTCATCATTAATAGTTGGCTGCTGACACAAGCCTTGATGCATTGATTGGTTTCCACTTCCCCTCCGTGCTCCCAGCAGGCCTGCCCCCCGCCCCCCCGGCCCATCCTCTGTTTTTCCATCTATGTCATCTTGCTGCTTATTGAGGCAGCCTCCACTTCACCGAGCTTGTGCTTCCCCTTGCACCCCTCTATGACGAATTGCTACGTATCAAAGCCCAGCAGAGCAGGGCAAGTTTACTGACCAAAAATAATGGCATTTTCGCCCAAGATCCACACTTGGGATCAGCTGCAGCCATCGCACCCTGGAATCAGAATGTAGGACGTGCATTTGCACTTCCTTCCACATAATACAGTGCTGCCAAATGAAATATTCATCACCTCTCCCTCTTTTCAGGATGACTTCATGAAATGAAATGATGCAACCTCCTAACATGGGATGGCTTGGGAGGGGTTCTTTTACAGTTCATCACCTCTGCTTGTACCATGTTGCTGTCTAAGCATGATGTAACGTAATCCAATTAACACCCCACTTATTTGACACCCATTCATTTACCCGTCCAACCATCTTCCATAAATGCACATCAGTACAGGGTTTCGGTGACATTACACTGCAAAATCACAAACCAAATCTCTTTTGAAGGACCATCAACTGCAATGTGTCTCAGCTCAACAAAGACAAATGTAGATGGATGTTAGCACAGTGATGCTAAATTTACAGAGGCCTAACTTAGGTCTGCTCAGATCCCCGAAACTTCTCGACACCGGCAGAGTCAGGGATGAATCCAGCAGGCAGTGGAAATGTGGGCTGCTTCACCTGCTTATTAATAACTCTGACGGGCTGCTTGTGCATGTAGCTCTCAGCAGCACAGATGGCCTGCTGGCGGGAGTGCCTGCTACCCTGACCCGCCCGCTCTGCTGATCGCAGCCGTCCTTATACCTTCATACAGGCCTAGCTTGTATTTCTGTCCTGCGTAATCCCGATAGGTTTATGTGCAACTGTGTCTGTGGTCTGGATCATCAAAGGGATTACGAGCATTTATCACTGTCATCACAATAATTAGTCATTAAGTCTTTTACTGTTTTTCATTTATGTGCCTGTCAAGGGTTCTGATGGACATTCTCTTTGTTGGGGCATCAGTCTTTGATGGTGTTTTTACGTCTGCTTTAAATTACAATGTAGATTTTTCTGCTCCTAGCTAATTATATCGTTAATGGAATATTATAGCTGCTGACCTCAAACAGTAGTTTGCCTAAGATGTGTAGATCTAAGTTGGTTAAAAGATCAAAATTATTTCAAAACAGAAAATGACAATTATACATTGATTATGAATATGATGCTCATGAATTGATGACTGAAATACCAGGAGAATTTAAAATATCATGATTCCTCACCTTCTGACCATTAGCCAGAATGTTGAATTGGTTTACTGGGCTGTGCTGTTAATCAATGCATTTTACCCTAATTGTTTCAGTGAAACCCAGCTGTTTGAGCAGACAGCAGATGGACTTTAATCATTCCGTTACCCTAGAGGTCATTCTGAAAAAGGGTACTGGTGAAAAACACTTTCATACAAGGAGAATGCTTGCAAAAATGAAGCTCTGAATCATTTTTTAAGGGCAGTATGAAATGAGCATTGCTTCATACTTGTACTTGTGAAGTCCACAGCAACTGAAGCACATTTTTCTTCACTGACAGCTGGATACTTTCATTTATCGAACTCTCCAGAAGGTGCTAGATCAGGTGGCACAGTGCAGGCCTTAACCACAGTCCAAGTTTGAGGCACTTTTACTGGTCTCATGGGAACGCACAAATAACTAATGGTGTATAGCACTTGAAGAATATGATTATCATTAATGTTATTACAGTCTGAATATCTAAATTTCAACAAAAGAAATGCAGTATTTAACACATTGTGTCATATTTCAGATTAATAAATCCTGATTTGTATTAAGATAACCTTTGCAGAGCAAGCTGGTTACGACATAATGGAGGTGACCCTCTGATGCAGAGTTGAGGCATCTCCCACATAAAATGCCACCATCAGGACCAGCCTACATGAAGGATCACACGTGGATCCAGGGAGCCCTCTTTCCAAACAATCTCGCTCCAGATCAAATGTGCTCCTACTTATTACTCATGCTGCATGCACACTCAGATAACCTCAGGAGGTCAGCACTGGATACAAGTAAGATTTTCTCTAATAAAATTACTATTTTGTATTTAACCTCCAAGATGCTATATTCTTATCTATGGATAATAACGATTAATGCTGATTACACACGATGATGGGTTGGTGCCCCATCCTGGGTTAATACCTGCGTTGAGCATAGTTCTGATCTCCCTGCGACACTGAATAGATCAAACGGGTACAGAAAATGGATGGATGGATACCGATTACATAATCAAAAGCAGATCCAAAGTTCCTGTTATTTTTCTTAAACAGCCGTTCTTTCATCGTCATTTTTCCTTTCCTTGACATTGATCAATGCTAAATGTGTTTCATTTATTGACGAATGAATTACAGAACACAGTTAGTGATAATGACAGTAATAATGGGAATCTTTTCTTGGTTAAATTATCCATGTTCTATCATGTTTCGAGTGTAGGCGCTTTCAGTCCAAGTGGGGGGGGGGGACTCTACCAAAGAGGAATGCTCCATTAGCATTGTGCAGGGGAGATAAGATTGATAGTTCCATTGAAGTTGGCATCATGGTAAAAGAGATGTTCCTGCTTCCTCTCGCTCTCTTCAACTCCCACAATGTAACAGAAGGTGTTGTGTGCGTCATGCGCAAAGTGGGCTCCCTGACGTCTGCATGCATGGAGGAGCACAGGAAGTCTCCTGTGCCTCTGAAAAACAGAGCGCCCTTTCCCAACAAAAATGAAAACGAGCACGATTTCTCTCCTGTTTCTGGCTGCACACACTCCCACCAACCCTTACGCTACCCTCAAATCACCAGTATTTTGTGCACGAGTATTCGTGATACCATTGCTGACATGGCAGTAATGGACCTCAGTTAATGAGCTTGTGTGAACCTTAATGAATTTAATACATTGGTCCAGATCAGAGTTCTGTGTATAGCCGTCAATTTTAAACCATCATGAAGTGATGAGACAAAAATTAATAGGCTTACCTCTGACTCCAGTTCTACAGGATGCTTATTACATAGTTTGTCCTCATCCTCTAAAGCTACACTAGCAGAACGATGAGTGTGCATCTTTTCTGGCCACACTACAAGTTCAGTGGCAAAGGTCTGGCATCAAGCACGCGATTTCTGACAGCTTCTAATGCCAATGAACTATCACATGGCTACAGCAAGTCATTTGTTTAGGGGGGTATTTGTTGCACCTTGGGCCCAAATTAAATAAGGTGAATGAAATAGTAAGCAATCAATAAGTCACCTGCAAAGCAAAGACAGTCATGTAAGAACAATCAAACAATGCCAGAGATTCCATGGTGAAATCGTCGCTTTGTCACTGCATGCAGAGCTAAGCTTATAACCAGCCCAGTTGTGACAACATCACCTCAAAGGCATTAGTAGAATAGGGGCTTCTGTTCCTGCTTTTTTTTCCACTGTTCATAGAGAAAATGACACAAAGATGAACCACCAAGTGCAAACAGTTGGGTGATATTCTGTTGCTATTGCTTTGAGCAGGAACACTGCAAATCACTTCTCAGCCATATTACCACCTCTAACAGAGCTAATCCTTTGAACTCAATCTATAAATGAGTGTGAAATTGTTATTCCTTTCCTGAAATACAACACTTCTTTTCACAGGTTACTAGAGATTAAGGGATTGTGTAAAATTGGATGTCGGAGGATGAAGCTCTTTTTTCAGCAGTTATTCATATCACAGGGGATTACAGGACAAGGATTTCCAATCAGCCAATGAATAACTTGCATATTTAAGTACACATTGATATGTTTAAATGCTTTTTTGTCATAATTGTAGAATACGGTCGTTTTTAAGGAGATTATTTGAATATCAGTACTGGAAATGATTTTGCACTAGCTACAAGCTGCTTTAGCTGTAATTGACATTAACCTTCTACTGTTCTGCAGGATGCATCGTCTCCCTATTATGTGGTTGAAGTTCAACAAAATCACATCAGTGTCTGGAGATTAGGACTCTGTGGTCTTCCTAAACGTGCCTTGCCTCAGGCAGCCTGTTTGTTTCAGCCCCTCCGTGTCTCTCTGTTATTTTGCCCGAGTCTCCTGGGCTCCTCTGGAGGCTGCGGATGTGCGACATAGTGCTGCGACCCAGCACACTCCAATCTATGACCGCTAAGCTAAGTGTGGCACAAACACAGACATTCCAGACCACAGGGCAACAATGCTCCCAGATCTTGGTAAGGAAGGCCATTATGCCTTGTTGGAGGACTGAAAACTGTAAATTTAGAAATGAGAGCAGAGGTAAAGACCTCCGTTGTCAGGGCTATATGCTGTATGTTATCTTTCAAGATGTGCTAAAGGTAAAATAATAATATTTAATTCTGCCTGCAATGTTCCCTCTGCTTCCTGGCTGCCCCCAATGGGGAGCCCACGTGACAGATGAGTCAGGTATGCAAATGCAGCTTTGTAAGTGTGGGGGAGGAGAGGCTGTGCAGTGAGTGGGGCGGAGGGCCATTCTCCTGGGTGCTGAGGCGTGATGAATGTGCAGCTGCAGCGCTGCGCCGTTCAGGCAGATAGCAGCAGGCGAACGCTGAGCCCAGGACAAAGAAGGCGCTGCCATGCCTGCCGCCCCTTGCAAGCTTACACTTTCTGCACTGTTGCATTTTGAATAAAGGACAATAACAAAGCACCGAGTCACATCGCATGCCATATAATTGATTTCTTCACTTCACAAGAATAAGAAGAGTTTACGCAGCATTTTTTATTTATGACAGCGGCCATTAATATTAGTTAAAGAGAATGGAAAGAACAGCATGAATTTCTACAATTAAGGTGTTGAATCCAGGGATCCCAGATACTCATGAGTGATGCACTCCAAGATAAACAGCTCAGTATGACATCTGAATAGAATTTTCAGTAGATCTTTTCCTACGGCCACAAAGCAAACACAAACACATACACAGTTGTACATGGAGCATATGCACATATGTGTGTGTGTATGTGTGTGTGTTAGTGTTCCTCCTCCTCCCTTCACTCCCTTCTTCCCTTTCTCTCTGAGCAGCATCATATGGCCACTCATGGCTGGTTGCTGTGGAAACACCTCCCACCGGAGCCCAGCTACCTTCTTTGTTACCGTAGCAACATACTCCCTGCAGAATTTCAAGTGTGCCACTCTCTCAGTCTCTCTCTCTCTCTCTCTCTCTCTCTCTCTATCTCTCTCTCTTCTATCTGCTTCAGCTAATTGAGTCACTATATATTTTCATCATAGAGTCTCATTTGAGCACATGCTGGGTTTAATGTTCTGGTCAGTACTACATGTTTATGTCTGTGTGTGTGTGTGATGATCTACAGACATGTGCTAATAATTGCAACTAAAATGGAAAATGCATGCGTCTACAGTTCCTTACAGTTATTCATGCTAAGACACACATCTAAGAGGCTGTTAACTTATGTACCATTTAGGTTTCCAAGTATATTAAACTGTGAAAAGTCTTTTACATTTTCTGCATAGTTAATAATACAGCACAGTAACCACCTTTGACTTCTGACCCCTTACTTAATTAGTTTAAATTATATCTATGTCCCAAAAACCACTCGGTGACTGTCCTTGAGCAACTGTATCGCACAGTGCATACATTTCTGAATTTTATAGCCTGGCTACATCTGGTCACTGCAGCGCTTCAAATACTCCAGTAAATTTCCCACTGTTCAGTCCTGTAAAAAGAGGTCAAGGACTGACATATTTGTAGCAATGCATAAAGCAAAAATGCACAGAATAAGTACAAGAATTATGTCGCACAAACAGCTGAGCTAGATGTTCTAAAATTCAGGTTACATTTCTAAATGCAGTTTAGAATTCAGATCTGTATTCCTTACATTGGCCATATCATATTTAGGCTGTTGTTCCTCCACAGACAGTCACATGACAAAAATGACTTATACCATTATACATTTCATGTTTCATGTGCCACACAGCTTTGAGGGAGGAATGTCTGAAATTTTCAGGGAGACATTTGTGAATATTGGCCAGTATCTGCTTCAGCTTATTATTCTGCAATGTAGCATCATAAGTTATCTTAAAATAAGGCATTGTATCGAATGTTTATTTGTTATGTAACAATTGAAAAGACAGCACCACCTTATTGTAATAAATATTCACCAGCATTCACAATAAGAAATTAGTTGACTATCTCTAGGCGGGAATTGTTGCATGAGAAAATAAAAAAAAAAATCATAATCAATAACACATCTGCAGTCAAAGCTTCTTTCTTTATTTGTATATTTTGCACAAAAATTAAATTCTTTATGGTTTTCTTAAAGCAGGAATTCCTGACAGCTGGAAAGATTAAATGTATAATATATATTCTAGGGGACCTTTGCTGAACAGATATAATTGCTGTTCAGAAGAAAAGAAATTTTCAGTGAGGAAGAAACGTAACGGGAACTTTAATATGACAGTAATACTGTAATAATTTCTCTGAGGTCATCAAAAATCATACCGCCCTAATGTTCCGTCATTTTAACTTTTCAAGAAATGCGATTTTCCACTGAAACAAGCTTTAAAGTTAGACTCAATTCAACATCTTTCCCACATATGAGCTAAGATAGATCCCATCTGTAGGACAGCTAGTAAGAGGCTTCGGCAAAATAGTCACGTGTCCGTGAGCCCTTGAGCAAGGCCCTTAACCCCCAGCTGCATGGGCCCTGCTGCAGGTGGCTGCCCCTCACTGCCAAGCTTGCTCTCACCTACATGTGTGTGTACCATGGAGAGTAAGATGGGGTAGGAGAAAAGAGAATTTCCCCATGTTGATCAATAAAAGTGTCATTATTATGATGATGATGATGGTGATTATTATTATTATTATTATTATTATTATTATTATTATTATTAAGGGGTTTGACTATGAAGTTTGTCATACGTAGTCACAACAGTAGTGACAGCACAACTGACATAATATTCCATACAAGAGACTAAAATCATGTCTAAATGGACAGTCAATGAAAAGCACAAAGTATGATTGTAGTACTGTTATATGAGCACCTCACTCAACATAGCAATGTTCTGAATATGCAACAAAGTATAATTTACACACCCAGCATAAACAAAGCTTAACCCGTAGATCTAGACCTACTACATTAGGTGGGAACATGTCTAATCCTACCCACTACTCAGACTTTCTGACCCAAAGCAGACATTGAATGGGGGGAGGTGCAGGTTTCTACATTCTGTCCTATATCTCCTGACCCATTACACGTAGACTCGAAATTCTCTATCGTGTCACAGCAATATTACTACTGGCTGGTTTTTTTAATACATTGCCAACCAGTGAGAGTCGGTATTCAATTTTCCATCAGTACTGATGTACCGTTTCTATGCCATGGAAGACATTCCAACCGTTTGGACCACTCAGTCACTGCTTGCAGTTAGTAGCTATTATTATCATTATTATTATCATTATTGTTGTTGTTGTTGTTGTTGTTAAGAGCTGGAACCCAAAGAGTTCTACCATTGAATTCAGAGCTATAACTTGTTTATAAATATCATAATTTTTCCCACCTCACTGGCCGGATTGTGGAATTAATACTAAGGTCAGGAAAACTCTACCTACCCATAACCCAATTTCCCAACAACAAAAACGTACATGTGACAGAAAGAAATCGCCAGTTTTCCACAAACATGTCCACTGGTTTTCTTTATAGCACTCTCTGTGAAGATAATAGGGTTGGCCAATTAATCAAATTTTAATTAGAATTACGACATTGGCCTCCAATGATTATTAAAACAAAATAATCAAGACAACAAAATGATTTTACATCATTTCGTTTCACAATGATGCTCCCTGTTTGTCTTGTGTTAAAAAAAAACAGTGCACCCCTTTCCAGCCCTTTTGTTTGTTTCTCAGTTCAAAGTCAATGAGTAATTGTGTTAAATAACTGTGATCTCAATTTTGACCAAAATAATCATGATTATGAATTTTTCTATAATCAAGGAGCCCTAAAAGACGCCGTCAGTGCCCTGCAAATCTTGTGTTTAAGAAAGGAATTTTAAAGAGGACAGGGAGCCGTCCCTTTACTAATCTATGAAATGTGAGCAAGCAGGAGCATGGTACTTTGCTGATATGTTCGATGTGTCAGGTGATTCAAATAGTTTTTTTTTTTATTTAACTACTTTTGAATTCCACTCACTGGACCTTCAAAAGCAGTATCTCACAATGGAGCCCAAATCACACAATGTAAGGTTTCATTAGTCTGAATGCCAAAAACAGCCCTGTGAATAAAAGACATATAATGGTACATTTTGCCGGTGGCATACGCAAACGGTATCTCAAAAATGCATCAAAGCCATTAAAGAAACCTGATAATCTCTTGGCACTTAAGTTAATTAAACAGGGGTAAGTCGGCTACGTGTTTTAACAGATCTCAAGTCCTGCAGAGTGAAATGTACATGAAGGAATATAATCAATGCTTCTAAGTTCTTGCCTTGGTGCCGAATGTAACATCACACAATGTCCTTCACTTAATATTTTACTGTCATCTGTTTTTATCTTGTATTTCTTCTTTTTAACCATGAATTATCAATTATGATTAATGCACACCATAAATTTTACTTTCTTTTGTTCCTAGTACAGCATGAAATGTAAAATAACTTATTCATGCTTGTTCGTCAATTTTCAGCAACAAACTCAATGACTCACTACATAAAAAAAGCTTTTAGAAATCCTGAATACAAAACATTTTGTATCCTTTTAATTTTTGTAGTAGATGTTTTGCAAACACAGTACAGGGTTATTATTTTCTGGACTTCTGAATGCACTTGGCAGGCCTTCTGCTAGCCCTGAAATTATTATGGATGTTAAGGATTCAGATAAGAGTTAATAAACAAACCCCATAAAAGCTGAAAAATTGGGTTAAAGCCACTGGTAATGATCAACTACTTCTCATGATTCAAGGTTTCAATGCCAAAATGCAGGCAGTCAGGAAAACACACACTTTCTGAGACACACTTGTCTTCAGACACCATATCTGAAATGCTAAACTTTTTTATAAATGACCTCAAAATTCCATGTTACAACGTATACCTACAACAAATCACTGTCATGTCAAGATCAAGGTATTTTAGTAATATTGCCAGCTATGTATCAAAATGTATATATAAATGCAAATACGTAACTAATTACAGAGTCAATGCAAATGATCATGTACATATGCGTGAAAGTTTACTGATTGCTCAACCAAAAGTGATTTCATTTTTATTTCTTTTTCTAATAACACAAACCTCTAATAAAAAAGTTTATTTAAAATCTTGTAAAACGTATGAATTTAATTGAAATGATATGTGTACATGTGTTCATTCAGACTGTGTCAACATAAAATTATAACGCCATGGATTCAAAAAGAACACACATGTAACAAACTGAATGCTCGGATTAACCAGGATGTTGATGCATTTCTTCCCAGTCTCTCTGGTTTTATTTCTTAAAGATGTCTTGTGCTGTTGGATTGGTAATTTGCAGACTGCAGCTCATTAGGTTCTGCTTCCTGTGTCACAGAAGTTCAGAAACCTTACAATCAATCAAATTCTATTGACTATCATCTCTACAAGACAGGTGGTAATCCCTATGGCTTGGATACATTCCCAGTACGCCTCTTCCTCAGTCTATCTACTCCATAAGCCCCACTAAATTACTCCCTGCCTCTCCATTTCAACAGACACCTGGAGAACAAATTATTTACCATCTCTGAGGAGACTTACATGTTTAAGTACTAGCTGGGGTCAGGATTCCCTCATGCTTGTCAGGTGCATTACGACCTGACAAAAAAACTGTTAATTCTAATCTTTTTTATTAAATCGCTGCGGGGAACTGTATCACATTTTGGATTCTTTATAGCCACACTGATAACTGTCAAAAACACCACATACAGTACAAATGGAGTATTAGCTTTATACTGCTTCAAGTCTTCGATTCCGTTATGTCAAGCAAGGATTGTTGCTGTCAAACAGCACAGTCAGAGGAAATAAGAAATAGTAGGATCTCAGTGTGATGAACGTGGGCAAGGTATCCTTTAATTTCCAGTATCTTACATAGCTATTTTAGAGTCTTTTTAAAATCCTAATATTAAGCTATTGGTAGATTTCCTCACACATTTTTCTGCTCTCCCCCAAAATTTAAATTGTTTATTGTGTTTGCCTATGTTTGGAAACAGAGAATCATTAAGCATCATAATCACTCCTTACATAAAATGGTTTTAGTATAAAAACCAAAAATTCTATATGATGCAATAGAAAAGTGAAATACCACATATGTTCGGGATAAGAGTGAGGTATTTCTTTGGAGATGAGAGTCTTTAAGGCCAGGTAGTCTTTAAGGCCAGTGTACCACAGCAGATCATTGTGTAAATAAGGGCTATTCAAATGACGGTCCTAAAGGTCCGAGCACTGCTGATTTTCCAGCCTTCCTTTAGCCATGAGGGTGTGAAGCCACTGTGGCCAATTATAATCAGTAATTATTAAACTAACTACCTGGAAGAACTGAAAACAAGGCCTGGATTTGGAATCGAGGTCCAGATTTGAAGAGCCCATGTGTAAATGCTTCATGGGCTTGTTCTGGCCCCCTGGGAGTAGCCAATTAACTCCAAGAGATGCACCACCTAAGCTGGCTCTCCTGAGCATCACAAAGTGACTTACAATCTGACAAATAGCAACTGCCCAGTTGCAAGCTGTGCATCGATATAGTGACCATTAGCTATACCCATGCTAACACTGAGAAAGGATAAATCGCAAAGTGCAAGGCAAAATTTGTAATGTGGACCCAAAGAAGACAAATATTAAGCTGACTGAAATCAATAGGAACCAGACTGGGGAAGAAAATGTAAAACCAGTGGGGAAAAGTATTGTCATGTGAAAAACCCTGAGAACTGAGAATCAGTTCTGAGTAAAAAGAAAAGCATACAATCGCAATCAGTTGCTTTGCATATAGGAAAGTTGACTGACCGATGGCCCAGTCATGATCACTGCTGTCTCGCCTGGACAGCTGTATACCAGCAAGGGGTATGTCTTTACATTGTATGTCCGTTAATGAGATTATTCATGCTTAACTGTTAATAACTGCTGTCAACATGACTTCAGTACTAGATAGTAGAATAGGATAGAAGTGCTTCTCATCTAAACCATGCAGAAACAAAGGTATTTTGACAAAATTATTTAAAATGCCTAAAAATTCCTAAGAGTCTTTACATGTAATTCTTCCCTCATTCAAAAGGTGATAAATGATGGCTTAAGAAGCGTTCTGTATTTTGATGTAGCTAGGTTTAAAAGAAACAGCCTCACTAATATTGATAACAAAGCAAAAGAACTCTGTATAGTACATGTTCCCCAGGGTATTATAGGAACGAACTTGCAATTGCTGTTTTCTGTACAAAAATAGAATAGGCCTCACAAAGAATGATTCTATACAGCAGCTTTGTCTTTCATCTGCTCATTAATACATGCCGACAGACTACTGTCTTTCAGCAACCTCCTCGGCATAATTTAAGACACAGGCCCTAACTAAGAACACCATAATATCCTTATGATGCTGAGTGCAGTTGTATTAGGCCCTATAATTTGGCATATGAGTCTCGGACTTCCAATTTAAGAACATCACCCTAAACCAATGAATACACGTCAAATAACCTTTCACTGATGCCTAGGACTGGTGGATGTTGTCAATTGTCATCACCCAATACGGGGTCTTGGCAAGCACTAGTTAATACCACTGTAAACAAACGATATATTTCGCGATTATTTATTTATGCGCATGCTCAAAGCACAGTCATACAATATTATATGACAGCTTTTTGTGCAATCGGTTATAAAATATCCTTAACAGGTTTATATCCAAAGCTATTTATTCCTGCCCAAAGAAAATACTGCGTACTTAATATTTTAAATAATTTGAAAACAGTGGACTGTCTGATACAATAAAGACGATCGACAAATGTATCTCCATTTATCAAAGCGACATCTAGGATAGGAGCCCCCCCCCCCTTCTCGCTAGCGCCAGCAAAAACAGGGAGAATCGAAAGCAAGCAAAAAATTTTTAGATTTTATATCTGTTACGTTAAGCAATATCGCTTTAATATATATTTGCAATTACTGATCAAAAACGTAAAGCGAATCGGGACTTGAAGACTCGCATGTGATTTTATAAGCATAACACTCCAGCGGCGCAGGACTGATGTGCAAGCGGAACAAATAAAATGTTTTTTTTTTTTACTGTATCCGTTATGTCTATTTTTGCCTAACGCAAATGTCTTTTAATTTCAAAATGGTACGAGCTGTTTATTATTCAGACAAACAACAACATTATAGAATTTGGTTATAATAAACGTTATTAAAATGGAATGTATATAAATAAACACAATGAAACGATTTAATTTCAGACCTTACCTCGGCATTTTTCCAAACGGAGTGGGACAGTATTGTAATTAAAAGAGATAACACAGTATGTCCCATTTTTCTTCCCTTCCCTTTCCCGTCCTTCCAATAGGAGGTTCTTATATAAATCTGATATATTCCCAAATCTGGGTATCTTTATGGAAACTGCTGTAAAGTGTGCCAGTGTCCAGCGGTGATATGTCTTCAGTTTTACGCCTTGCAATTGCTTGACTCTGCACTCCAATCACACCCTGGGCTATTATGTGGCTTCTGGTACATTGGAAAACCAAGCCCTTTTTGTATGCCTCAACCCGACTCGTAAAATGGATTTGCTTCACCCGAGAAGCAAGAAATAGTCCGGGAGAGAGAGAGATATCAGACAAGAGAGAGGGACGCCTACAGGAGAGGTGAAAAATGGATGTAAGAGTCGTGTCTGGGCGGTGAAGGGCGTTTTACTTGCATTGTCCCTGGACAGTATATCAGGAACAATAAACATTTTGTCTTATCATTTATGCGACATTTTTGTGTGTGTTGCACCAGTAGTCAGAAATTTAAACAATCAAATTTGTTATACAAGTAGATGTTTGACTCAAACAATTAACCATTTTGACACATGCCCCATTTCATAACGAATAATCGCAACGTC
>JAAGVU020000129.1:21252449-21296340 GCA_011763525.2 Mormyrus iriodes
CTGCGGTACCCCACTATGAACGCAGGCCCACTGTGACATTGTGCCTCTAATAACTACTCGCTGCTTCCTGTCTGATAGCCAGTTTTCGATCCAGACTGCTACAGTTCCTAAAATCCCAGCTTTGGGCTTTGAGCTTAAGCAAGAGCCGTTTGTGGGGGATAACATCAAAGGCCTTCCGGAAATCTAGATCACATCATAGGCCTTTTTGTGATCAATTCCATAATGTAAATGAATGGCTTGTCAAGTGTCTATTGTACTAGAATTTCTGATTATAGTATTGCATGAAATGATGGGATAGTAGTTAGCAATCTGGCCCAGTATTAGTTCAAGATAGGCTAACCGCCCAACAAAAAGTGAGCCATGTCCCACAGGCATGTCTTCGTCATCTTGAAACACTCGGAGATTGTTTGCTTTTTTCTTTTTAGCCCAACAAGGAATGGAGCGAACAGTGTGTCTGGTGACAAAGTATACAATAAGTTCGAATTTTCAGATTAATTAAGTGTCTAAACAAGCACCATTATTTTAGTGTATGGGTACAAACAGCATAGTTATTAGCAATAGCAAAGTCTAGCTAACTACCTTTTGTATGAACCGGTTGTTTATGCTTCTGTCAGTGTTATGTCTTGTTTCCGTGCAGGCTAGGTACAGTAATCTTGCGCTGCCACCACACCAACAGCAAATAAGGTAGTTGGCATCAACCTTTAATAACAGACACACAAGGGGAGTGACTGTTCTGGAGAAAAGGAAGGAAATAAAACAAGAGCCAACTCAGCACATGCGCTGGTGTAACATAAACCACTAACTGGTGCGGAATATGATATGATACTCTAATCTTTCCCAAAAAAATGCACTGACATAATCGTTCTACACAACAGAAAAAAAACTGAACAAAAACATTTATATTTGCAGTATTTATCAGCAAGAACAATAATCAACAAGAACAGTATTTACAAATAAAAAAACTTTGATCTTTTGGCTCTTTCACTTTCACTTGAGTATACAAATTGTTGGTCCACAAATCAACAAGTGAACAAGTGGCTTTATCTTGCCTGATGGCTGAACTCAGATTTTGGTTAATCATGCTCCTTTTCAGACACACACACACACGTTTGTATTCATAACATTGTAGAGACCGTCCATGCATTTCTATGGGAAAAACCCTAATCCCAAAAGTGACAACCTTAACCCCTACCCAGTCCTTACCATAACCATAAGTAACCAAATCAGAATACAAGACTTTTGACATTTTTAGTTTTTTGTTTGTAGTCACAGATTTTTATAAAATTGAGTTTCCTCTGGTGGAGACCAGAAAAATGGTCCCCACGATGTTAAAATAACAGGTTCTTATCACATTTTGGGGAAATTTGCTTAAATTGTTATAATTAATGCTGAACAATATATACAGGTTTTGGAGAATCATATACTGCCATCCTGATAGTGTTTTTTTTCCAGAGAGGGCCTTGTATATTTCAGCAAGACAATGCCAAACCACATCCAGCCTATTACAACAGAATAGCTCCATAATAGAAGAGTCTAGGTGCTAGACTGGCCTACATTCAGTTCAGACCTGTCACCCATTGAAAACATTTGGCGCATCATGAAATGAAAAATATGACAAAGGGGACCCTGAACTATTGAGCTGTTGAAATCCTATATCAGGCAAGAATGGGACAAACATTTCACTTTTAGAACTCCAGCAACTGGTCTCCTGAGTTCCCAAACATTTAGGGAATGTTGTTAAAAGAACAGGTGATGTAACACAATAGTACACCTGCCCCTGTCCTTGTTTTTTGAAACGTGTTTCTGGCATCAAATTCAAATTGAGCACATTTTTGTCATAATACAATTAAATTTCTCAGTTTCAGCATTTAATATTTTGTCTCTGTTCTATTTTCGATTAAATATTGGTTATTATGATTTTTAAATCATTGCATTGTTATTTTTATGTTTTACACAGCATTACAACTTTTTTAGAAACAGGGTGGTGACAGTACATTGTATATTCATGACCATTCACACTGTGTTCATGTTGTGTGTATTGTATGATCCTGATCATAACTACTGCTGTAACACTGAAATTTCCCTTCATGAGATCAATAAAGTTCATCTTGTCTTGTCTTGTCTTATCTTATCTTAAGCGTCTTCTATAGCTGCCATTTCCTTCATTTGCTGCCACACAATGTTGTTGCTTCTTTTTTAGGGCAATTTGTCTGAAAATTAATCTAGGTGTAGATATTCATCCATCTAATGTTTTTTTCTGAAGTAGTAATAATACAAATATTTCAAATACATGGAATACTTTTTGACTTATGACTAGAGATGGTCAAATGAATCTTCATGAACCATATACTGTATTTTCTGAATCCACTAGATGGTGATCTCTGTTCAAAAAAGGCCTCAAAGCATGCCCCATATGTTGCTGCTGAACTTGAGTAATATGGAATTTTAGGAAAGAAATGAACTCGCATTTACTGATCTTAAAAGAAACATGCCATTTTGCATTATGTTTTGTAGCATAATGGACAAACTAGCTCCAACGCCTAAGAGCTAGTATTCTAAAGATAAAAATTACCCTCACTTGTATGTTACTTTCAAAAAAAGAGTCTGTGGAAGAAAGACAATGACTGCCTTATACTTATTAGCTAATTTACAAATTATAACATATATACTGTAGCATGAAGCATTGTGATGCATAAACTCACAAGTGTTAAATTAGGAAGTTATTGTCACTTTTTCAATCATGAATAAGGTGAAGAATGATTATACAGACCATACTGTTGTGCGACATACTGCTCGGATGTTTGCTTCTTGAATTACTGGTTCAGCAAAAAAATAATCCCTGGTATAATAAGTGGTTTCCTCAATGTAATAGAGCTACGATATTAAGCCTGGAGAATTTTTCCGGTTTAACCAATGGTTGAACAAATCAGGGGGTGGTATAAGGGAGATACTGTGGAGATACAGGGGTTATTACAGTAAGCTTATTGGGAAGTTAGCTGGTCCCACTGTAGGCTGGTTAGGCACAATTAGCTCCATGGATAAAGTAGTAGGTGGGAGTGGGAGATGGGAGATCAGTGGTAATTTGAGGAGAGAATGTGTGGAGCTCTGAAGTTGGGACTGAGAGCAGTCATAAATGGGATTTCCCCTGGGTTTCTTTTTATTTTTCTTTAAATGATGATAGCTGTGTTTTCTTTAAGTTGATACAGTGTGTCAGTTGTGTGCCAGTGAGCCTGAAGAATGCGCAGAGTAGACTGGGAAACCGCATGCCTGTTTTGCCAGGAATGTAAGCGCAGAAACAGAGGAGCCCGCTGAGAGGTTACCACCCGATGCAGGAGGTAGGGTGCTTGATCCACGGGCATAACTTTGGTTTGAATTGGGGGTTGAGGTCTCCACCCATTTAGGGGGAGACAAGATTATTGGGGGGGTTGTATTAGCTGGTTTTGATCATTGGGGGGTTACAACCCCCCCCTCATAATTTACACCCATGGCTTGAACAGTGCTTTCTCCCTGCCAAAGATGAAGGAAACAAGTACTGCTCTGTGGTTCATGGAAGATTGAGTATGTGACGTGTATTAAATGTAACACTGATGAAAGACACTTAACTTGTGCTTGGGGAGGGAGTGGCATGCCTCCAGTTGGAAACGGACGCTTCTGGGCTTCTTTCATTTTACTCATAGGTTTTGGGGCACCCTGACAGGCACGCTTATTCTATCCACCCATCCTTTCCACCCATTTAAATAACGCCTTTCATAAAATTGACATCACCTTCAAAACAATTCCTTATGACGTTACTAAATTCCATAGCTATTGTCAATGAAGCCCCAGGCAAATAAGCATTAACTGACATTCATAGTTTCTGATATCTCATCTACAAACACACGTTAACGGGCTGATACTCGTATGAGTGGCTTGTATAGCTGTAATAATATAAAGGTGACACATCCAGTGAAATATTTGCCCTTGTAGTTGTAAAGATTTAGACTGATATTCAAAAAAAAATACAGAGTTTTAGTATATGTATTTCCATTTACAATCTAAGCCCAATTTAGTAAACAAAAACAAACAAGCAAACAGCGCAGGTACAGTCAAAAGAGGAACACGCCGCGCTCACTCACTGTGCACCCCTATCACGCGACAGGTACTATTGCGTCACAGTGGGACCGAAAAGGGCGGAGGGTGTTTAGTTATGGGAAGGAACGAGTTGTACTAAATTTACCTACACCATCTAACTTAAATTAGAAGGAAGTATAGAAAATATACTATCGCATTATTTGCGTGTATGTTTTATCTACCATCGGTCTGAAAGTTACACCTGCAGAGTGAGACACCTGAATTTTACAGGTCTATTACTGGTCTATTTGGTTACTTTTTTGTTAATGAAGGGTTAAGCATTTTTGGATTCTGTCTGGAAGTATTAACAATAGCAAGGGGATGAGCGCGGCTGTATTTCAAAATAAGGTAAGTGTTTACTTTATTTTAAAATGTGTATTTTCATCGGTTTTATCAGTTGCCTACCAATTTAATTTTCTTCGCCACTGATGTGAATGTTCGTTAAAAGAACAAACAAGCAAGCAAACAAATTATCTCTGAAAACCCATCGGAGTTTTGTAGAGCACTGATTAAGGTGGAGCTATAACTGACGTCTCGATAGTACCGATGTCAAATTTCGCCTGTTAAAAGTAATGTACTTCAGAATGACACCTAAACAACTATAGATGTTTTAATAGGCCTATATGTATGTACAATTTTTGTGTTCACACATGAAACGTGGAGGGTATAACTGTAAAAATTCTTCATCAAGTATATTAAAACATTTCCAAAAATAATAACCGATTTTATGTTGATCCTACGAAAGAAGATTTCTTGGATAACTTTCATTTTACTGCACATGATCAAAAATGTAATGTAATACACATTATTTGATTACCTTCGCTATGTGCTGTAATGAGGGCAGTGTGGTGGACGCACACCTGAAGGGTTTTGGGTTGTTTCCCTTACTGTATGCATATGTGGAGCTTGGTTGTATTCTCCTAATGTTCTCTTATAAGAAAACATTTTAGATGAAGTGTTATATAAATTGGCCATGGTGTGTGAGCTCTGCGATGAGTTGGCTTTTAGTTCAATGTGGCCCTACCTTGTGTCCTTTGCTTCCTGGGATGGGTTCCGGGATCATCATTGAACTTTACTGCATAGGTGGTATGGGAAATAGGTAGATGTGATGTAATTAGTTTGGGCTTATTGGTCTATAATTCTGCAGAAATAATATTGATATACTAATCGGCTCAGCTTGGGCTAAATAAGATCTAAACAGAAACTAAACTGAACAACAATGAATATGAAAGTTTGGTAGTGATGTCTATTTTTTAAATTTTGGTTAAACGCTGAAAGCAGATTAACTTACAGATATACAAATTGCATCCCTTTATGGTTTAAATTATCCAGATTTTGTATTTACTTACATGTACTTATGTACATGCCAGACTATAAATGCTTCTACATGAGTCTTCATGAAAGGTATAATTTAAAAAACACAGATGTGTAATACCTCCCAGAATGGTCTTCATATTCAATATAATCCGGAATAGATTAACATGTACTGAATGTATGGCTGCATAATTCAGCTCTACAGTATGTATTTAGGGGTTCAGGGCCGATTTGGTCCCTAGTATTGTTGAAACCAAGCCTACAACCTTTGATAATTATATCATGCATTCCTGAAGTGCTCATTTAATGTCATTTATTACCACCTCCAAGCTTCCTCTCTTTATAATTTGCTGTATATGTTGAAGAAACAAGCACTACAATACTACATTGTAACAGATTTTTGGAATTTAAACAGAATTTTACTGTGATATGTGCACTAAAATGCTATAAAACACACATACAGTAAATTACTGTAAATAGCAAAGGATTATGGGAAAATTTACAGTCACTACCGTACAGTACCCATTTACTGTAAATCTATTTACAGTAGCTACAGGGCTCACGAAAAACTGGCCAATGGGAAGGGAGAGAAGTGGCGGTAGGCAGAGAAGGAGGATTACACACAGTTTATACACATTTATAAAAGTAGAATTTGGCTAAAAGTATTAATAAATTAATCACAAAAAACTTTTTTTTAATATTGGGGTTTTTGGGAATCCCAAGGTAAACATTTCTTATTAAATTATTATTTATATTTACATTATTTAGTCAGTTTCTGCTGGATCTCATTCAAGCCACTTTTATAGTGGCCTTCGGTCTAGCAACTCAGATCATCTTCTTTTGTCTTAGAAATGCTTTTACCTTTGGCAGGTTAAAAGGAGAAAAAGGGCTATGTAATATTCTCGCTACATTCGGGTGGCTAATGGGAATGCCTGGGAATCAGTGTCCCAAACCGGTCCATGGGGACCCTCAGAATGTCTATCTTTTTTATATTATATGGTTATTAAAAAGTCTGGTCGCATAATCCACACTGCGCATGTACAGTTAACATTGGCGGTTAGAGTGAAATTTTAAAACAGCGACATAACGTTTGGAGCCATTTCTGGTGGCTGTCATCTTAATGGTGAGTCACCTAACTTAGCGTAAGTAAACGTTAGATTATTATTTCGTATGATTTTTAGTTTATTAAAATACTGACATGAATTTAAGTGCCGCTCCGATCTACCGTTAACTGATATTAGGTCTCCACATGCTCGCAGCATTCACTGTTGATGGTTAATTAATATTTGTCGAGCAACTACTTAGTGGTAACTGTCAAGATGGTCGCGCCATCTGTGTGCAAACAATGTAATTTATCTGTGAAAACGGTTTCCAAATTTTACCATCATATCAAAATGCATAGGAACCTGGCTAATTGTAGGTTCGGTTGTGGTTTGCCAACTTGCAGCTTTCAGACATTGGTTGCACTTAAGTCACACATGCGTTGGAAGCACACACATCCCAATAAATATTATGTTAGCTGTAGACCTGCTCAAATGGATGCAATGATTTGTGAGATTGAGCGATGTCAGCATACATCTCCCAATTTGCTCAGCTTGTGTGACCATTGGCATATAACAGATGGGAAAAAGGTTACATACCCCTTTCCTATATTTCTGACGTACACAGAGCGAGTTGGGGGAGGCATAAAGAAAAATTTCCCCACGGGGATCAATAAAGTATCAATAATTATAACAATAATAATAACTGAAAAACTGTATTGTGATACTGTAATTAAAAAATCGTAATAAAACTGAAATTGACAAAGCAATAGCTCTGTAAATGAAAATAGTGAAAATACTGTGAACGTAAATACAGGAATATTACTGTAAATGCAAATACGGTAATAATGCTGTGATTGGCAATACAGTAATTATACTGCAAACTTTTTCACAGTAACATACTGGCATCCAGCTGCCAGTAAGTTACTGTAAAATTTACAGTAACCTTGTTACAGTGTATCTTTGGTTGACGCTAATGTTTGCCTCCATCTATATATTGACATAGAAGAAATATTGGAGGCAAACATGAGCATCTCTGGGTGTCCCATTGAAAGTGATATCACTCCCGAAGGTTGATTGGTCAAATCCAGAAAATAAAAATCCAGACCAAGATTTTGTTTCAGCCAACAAGTTGAGTATAACGAATCACAGTCAGAGAGTACTCAAGTAGTTGGTTGAAACCAAATCTTGATCTGGATTTTTACTTTCTGGACCTGAACTTTCCACCTTTGATCATTCCTGAGTAGGCTGTGAAAAGACTCAAACACAGGTCTTCCACACTGGGGGTTGCAGCCCAAAGTGTGTTACTAGTAGGACAACGCAAGGTTTCTAGGACCATAAAACCTCCACCTCGTGGGAAAGGAGCATTCTCATGTTGCTGTTACATCAACTCTTCAATGAGTACTATAAGAAGGATTGTATATTGGGACTGACCACCGGTGGAATTTTGGGCTTTCATCAACACCAGTTCTGACACCAGTGCAGCTGTTTGACCTGAGGCTAGCTAGCCCATGGTGAATCTTCAGCTCAGGTTTCCTAAGGGTCTTGGGTTATTACTCTGTATTTGGTCAATATTTCAGTTTGAAAATATCATTTGTGTAGATAGGGTTAATTCCTCCACATCCATTCTCTACTCTGGAGCAGGGCCGGCCCGTGGCATAGGCAATATAGGCAAATGCTAAGGGCGCCATCCATCCAGGGGCCACCACAAACGGAGGAAGAAAAAAAGTGTAACATTCCACTATTCTTAAAACTAGTTGGTATTAATATGTCTTAATATGAAAAGAACGAGCCCACATGAATTTACCTGCTTAGCAAAGCCTATTAAGTAGTAGTAGTAATCAGGGCCGGGCAATCCTATAGGCCACATAGGCGGCCGCCTAGGGCGCCAACTTCTGAGGGGGGGCCGACTTGCCGGGTAATTTCACTTTGCCTCGGACGGGGCGCGCCAGCGCTGATGCTCGCCTAGGGCGCCACATCGGCTGGGACCGGTACTGCTCTGGACGTATTTGGGGTGTCTTCTGACTGCCATGCGGATAGATGCAGAAAACTGAAGAAATTCACTGTGACATTACTTGTTGCAGTTTTTGGTGCCATGCCCTTCTTTATTTATGAAACCAATCATTTTCTTACACTAGTCTGGAATATCTCCATCTAACATTTATGCTGGCTGATTGCTTTTGCAAGGAATAAAACCGGGGGAAAATAATTAACAATGTTTTAGTTATTGAACAAACCTTCTTCCCATGTCACACGGTGATTTCCTTTGGGCGATCCGGCATGATTTTAAATAGGTTTCGTAGAGACTGCTGTAATACAACAGTCATATGATGTGATAGGCTGCCTCAGGATCATTCCTAGACGTGTGCTCAGCTGGAAATGGGCAGAACAAAACCCGAGATCAGCTTACCCTGTGCAATTCAAAAGGCTGTAGTTTTTTTGCCTTCCTGCCAAATAGACATTCAGTTCTGAAACAGAACATGCATATTATTCTATGTGATTAAGTATGTAATTGTGAAGAAACAATGACAATGGGTTAGGCAGGTGCTATACACTGCACCACAAATCTAACAGAAGAGAACCTTCTGCATCCCCAGGTGCATTTAAATGTAGTAAAGCATGGAAAGTGACATGTCATGATGGCACGGGCATACTGTCAATGTACTGTTTCCAGTAGCTAGTTGAGAAAAAGGTCACCATGCCAAAGACAGGAAATTAAGACTGCTTTCCAGCACAGCTTACCAGTTCCCACCCCGCTGTGCCACGGAAGGTGCAACGGTGATGCAAGAGTTGGAAGAGCAGCCGCCCCACTCTGCATCAGGAGACCTAAATGTATGCTGCAGTGGCAGGTCTGCGATAAGAGTGAACATTTTGCTATATAGTGCAGATCTGATTCACACTGAAATTCCTGACCCAAGCTTGCTACAGGGAAATTGGCGAAGGTCCACCTAAAGAGGGTCCTGCAGACTTAAGCAAAATGGCTATCAGCCAATGGCGGTCGGCTTCTTGGGGACAGCCAGTCTGCATGTGCCTTGTGGCTTTCAGGGTACTAAAATAAATACTCTGATTAAACTGGGGGACCCTTCCAGACAGCATTTCATAGTTGGGCATTCTAATCAAACTGGAAACTATGTTCGACTAGCTGGATGAATTGTACATGCACAGCACCCTGATGCTCAGCCTGGGTTTAGAGTGTAATTTCATCATGGAAGGCAGTGAAAACAAGTACATTATTAGTTGTCTTGCCTTGTGAGCTGTGGGAGTTGCATTTGACAAAAATACACTCAAGATATATGAAGTCAGTCAGTGATTCTTTAATTGGACCTCCCAAAAGAACAGAACTAGGTGCAGAGAACAAGTCAGCTCATGAGAGACCTAGTCACACAGGCCAAATATGTGAAATTCACATTATAAGGCTATGTCTCTGATGCTTTGGAGCAACTCTGTCAGGGAAGTGGATTTTGCAGGGGAGTTGGTGAAATTGCTTGTTCCATCTAGCTGAAGGCTCCTGCTGTTTGTGAAGATGAAGGAAGCAGAGGACGGTGGAGATGGCCTTCTCTTCAACTGTCCCATAGTTTGGCTAGGTGTACTGGTGAGAAGTGAGTAAATTTTCGTGTGGACCACAAAAGGACAAATGAAGTTTACTTGTAAGGATGCCTACCTTCTCTCATACCTCAGTCAGTTTCTGCTGGATCTCATTCAAGCCACTTTTATAATGGCCTTCGGTCTAGCAACTCAAATCATCTTCTTTTGTCTTAGAAATGCTTTCACCTTTGTCAGGTTAAAAGGAGAAAAAGGGCTATGTAATATTCTTGCTACATTTGGGTGGCTAATGGGAATGCCTGGGAGTTAGTGTCCCAAACCGGTCCTCGGGGACCCTCAGACTGTCTATCTTTTTGGTTCCTCCCAGCTCCTAATAAGCAAAAATGTGAACTGTCTGGGGGTCCCCAGACACTGAGTTGGGAAACACTGACTTAGATGACCTGCTGCTCTGTGTGTGAAGTTTAATCTCTGCACAGGAAAAAAAAAACTCAAGGCATCATTATGCCACCTACCTAATCTCAACTCACCCTCCCCCCGACAAGAACACCATCTCCTTTTCATGCTATTGATCAATAAATAAATAATATAAAAATGTTAACATGTTAAAAATCTTATTGGAGACCTGGAAGAACAAAAGGAATATTTTCTTTTTTGTCAATGTATTGTTTGTTCGAAAATGATAAATGATAGATGAACTGTAAATACTAAAATCACAGAAAATGTTATATGTCTTACCTACCTTTTGATTTAGGTAAAACTTGACCTGTTCAGTAGCCATTTCAGAAGCCATTTCAGAATCATTTTGGTATACTATACAAAACATGGAAACTCATCATTTTACTGCACATGATCAAAAATGTAATGTAATACACATTCTCGTGATACAGCCGATCATTTTGTCACAGTAAAAACTTTAAATGCATTCCAGCAAGGCATTCCTGAAAATTGAAATACTACTGAAATTGGTTGGGTTCAAGGCAACCTCAAATTGCTTTTCCTTGAAGTATATTTTTAAGGATCAGCAGAAACCACCTGCATGTAATCCGTTTTTGTGGTTGTGGTAGTAATGGGGGCCCCAGTTTGCATAGCTTTCATTTCATTTTGGCCTGTCCTGACCTGCATTTTGGCTCTAACTACAGTTCTGGGCTTGTTATCAATTGTCTGGTGTCTGTAGCAGAAACAGAAATCAGATCTTTTGCAACAGCAGAAATAGAAAAGGAGCCTCTGTCATTTACACACAGTCTGTGTAATTACACATTGAGTTCAGCTGTGATCATTAAGCTGTATATTTCATTTAAATTTTTTTTTAATGGGCTCTCAAAGTTTCTTTTGGTCCTCAGGGTTACATTTTATTTATTTGGCGGACACTGTTATCCAAAGCAATGTACATTTTTTTTCTGAAAGCAGGGTCAGACAGTCCCTGGAAAAACTGCCTTTTTCAAGGACTCAACAGTGAAATCACTCTGCTGACTATGGGAGTTGAGCCTGAGACTTTTCAATCACGGGCACACTCACAGAACCACACACTTAATCGGTCTGGTTGTGGATTTTGAATGTGTTCCTTTTTTTAATTTGGTGTTTGGATTTACCATCAAATTTGTGTTGAATTCTTGGGGCACATTAGTCAAACGGACAACAGAATGGTGGGTTTCTTCACTACTTTTGACAGTATGATTATGATGAAGCAGTGCTTTTGTTGTCAAAAGAGGCCTTTTGGTTCTGCCATGGAATCTAGGCAGGGATCCAGCTACATGGCAGATCTGGAGAATGGGTGGTGCAACCCTAAAAGTTAATTCACCTTAATAAATGTCACCCATCTGCAATATTCTGTGTGATTTATGATATATTTATATTTGACCACACAAAATCATAGCTGTATCTTTGGCTTATTCCTGGTTATCCATCTTCTGTCAGTTATGGACTTGCTGAATTTCCTAATCTTGAGAATCTTTTAAATGTCATTTCTTCAGCCATGCCTATTTCATTCTGTTTCACTTAAGTTCTTGGCAAGATATAAATAAAAAGCATTAGGATTTTTTTGGTCCAAAAATTCTAAAAAAAATATATGTATTGCCATTTATAAGCACAATGTAATTATGATAATCTTTTATAATAGTATTTTTGTATTCTTAAGTTTCAGCTGTAAATGCCATTAGACATTTTGGTCACTAAGAATAACCAGTGCTAATTGTAAACCAGTCTGACAGAACTTCTCAGTGGAATTCAGGATATAATGTATCACAATATAAATCTTTGTTAGAATGAACAGTGCTTTTTCTTTTTAATTGCAATGGGATTCTAATTTTACTCAAGGAAGGTCACTTGTAGAGCAGTGAAAACAGTGAAAAGTCTCCAGGTGAGGCTGTTCCTGTTTCCATTAGCTCAGTTGCAGAGACAAACACACAGTGTGTCTGTGACTCTGACATAAATTTGAAAATGGGCCATCCCCTGAATAGGTTTTGGGAACTGTTGAATCCATTATTGTCACCTCTTTATAGTGTTGTAGACATTTCTTAGTCTTGGTCTGTTTTGCTTTTGAGCAGTGGATGATACACACAGCGTTTGTTCTGGGTCTTTTGTCTCAATAAATAAGCAGATAAAAATCACGTACAAAATAAGGCAGTGTAGTCGGTGATACCAAAAACTTTAACTTAAATATCTTTCCTTTCGTTTTCTCCATATTTTGCAGTAGGAAAACATATAACTTATATCACTGCATGAGATTAAAACAAATAGAGAGCTTTATAAATGGCAAAGCCACTGTATGTGGTATATGCCATTTTTTGTTTTTACAATCGTAACTCATTTGCAAGTGTTTCGATATTATGGAGCGTCAGGTCTGGTCGTCATTCTTGGAACATTCTTCTCAAACATGATGATCAATTGTATTTATTCCAAATGTACTACTGATGTTATTTATTATGCTTTGACTACAGCTGTCAAAATCAATAGTCATATATATTCTTTTCAGAGTGATGACTAATCAGTGCATAGGATATTAAAAAACAAAGGTCTGAGTGTGATGATACAGACTGACAAATAAGGCCAATAATCTCCATGTCCCAATAATTCTCTTTTGATAGTTGGTGTCTAAATTTGTGTATATGTTGTTAAATGCCTATTTATTACATTGTGGCCACTATGTCCCCAATGTCCACCACCATTAGCCATTGCTTTAATAGAAATGAATCAATATGGTCAAGAATGTTCTGGGTTTAATGCTTCTGGCTTGTTCATTTTTTTCAGCGTTAATAGCTCTGAAATCTTAATAATGTTTTGGAATGAATCACACAAACTTTCTTATTCCCATAAGCTAATGATAACTATTCAACAGTCAGCATTACTTATATTTTCTATATTTTTCTATATGTAATGTATTACCTACAGTAGACTGAATACAACAGAATATGTTAGAAAACAAATCATGGAGGAGTATGAGTCTTGAAAGTGTGTCGCACTGATAAAGTGTGTTATGATCTATGTTTGTTCAAGCCTCACTTTTTCAACGTGAAACTGCAATGTTCTTTAAACACTCCTGATTTAGGTTTCTTTTCTCGATCTTTTCTGTGTGAATAGTGCAGTCTATGAACTCACAGTTAGTGATTTATGCATTGTAATTGGTTACATAAAAACTAGTCTTATGATTTGTCTACAGCTACAAATAAATAGCCCACTTCAGTATGTTGTTCTTCTATCTGACAGCATTGAGGAGTTGAGTGTTGCATAACATTTTGTACCTTATAGTGTAATGTTTGAAGGTAACATATCTCAAATGCAAAGGAATACAAGGGCCTTGTAAAGTTGAAGGTCTTCTGCCACACCTTCATTTTCAGCATAACTAGTGTTTGTCCTGTTGAACCTGTTTGACTCTTGCTCCTGGAAATGCACATGCTAGTTAAAGAGATAAGCCAGTGCTCACAGAGTCAGGCTGAAACAGTTTCTTTGCATAATGCATACAGAACTCCCCATATGCAAAGTCATCAAACTATATTCAATATAAATCATAGAGATGTACAATGTAATCAGCAGTGATCTTTTGAATTTAACTTGAATCCTTTGAAACGCTGTTATTGTGTTCCCCAGGAGGGGAATACAAGTGGTTAAGGGACCGGTACACTGCCATTGCAGCAGATGCTTTTCTGTTAATGTGATAACTCAAAAAGTCTGTGACGGATCTTTTTAAACACATTCTGTTGGTGACAAACTGGAACTCCTCGAATTTTGAGACAAATCTCACTAAAACTGAAGCAGCGCTGCATATTGATACCAAAGAAAAGGGCAGTTTGACACTTGATCTTGTTAGACCCATAACTGAAAAATTATTTGAAAGATCTTTTTCAACTTTGGAAATACATTGTATAGATGAGGAACTGATCACATTTTGAGACAACCTGTCCCGGCAGCAAATGAAAGGATGAAAAGGAGACGACATTTGACTATATAAACGTGATAGTTCCAAAAGTATTTGATGGATCTCATTACTGCTTCACAAAAACATTCTATGGATGAAGATTTACACCTGATTTTATTTTGAGACAAATTGCTTCAACAGTGATGCAGCACAATGTAGTAGCAAAGGAAAGAAACTGCAGCTGTAGAAGACAATTGGGGCCCTATTTTGCACCAGTGGAAAGCGCAACGCAAAGTGGTTTTCCTAGTTTCATGGCAGCGCATTCCTCATTTTTCATGCCATGCGCACACGTTTTCAAAATCGTAGGAGTGGTGTTTTTTAAATGAGTCGTGACTGGGTACATTGTCATCACGTTGCTTTTTTAAGGCATAAAAACCACGCCTAAAGTCAGTGGCTTATTATTAAATGGTATTTAAGCGGCGCGTTTTAGAAATGTGCAGGTGCACGACACTTGTTACAGACACAAGTACGCATTTGAAGTGCACTAATGATTTTTTGTTATTTTTTCATTTCATTTATATACGTTTTATTATGGAGTACATCTGGTCCTTTCCCATAGTCATACAGTTTAATGAAACGCCAAAAGATTATATATATAGTAAAGAATAAAGCATATCATTAAAAATCTTTCGAGTTCGTTATCAGAATTAAGCATATACTGTAATTGAAAGGACATTTGAATAGCATGAAAATGCATTTCAGATGTTTCGATAAATCAGGTGGAACATTACAATACAACTCTCAGAAGGTCACGGCATTCTTTGTGGCATGTTGTATGTTGCATAACATTGCCATGCGTGATCGATGTCTGTTGGACATAAATGAGGACACATTAGAGGACTTTAAAAGGCGCAATGCATGTGCTGATGCCAACAAAGGAGTGTACACCGGCAGTATCACGAGCAAGGAGGGATCAGCTGGGAGATGAGCTGAATTGCCTGTAGCCTAGTAAGGAATCTAAATAAGATGTAGAAAAATAACAGCATAATTGCCTTTTATTTGTACACTTTAAAACCATAAAAACTGTAGGTTGTGTTTTGTTTGAACAAAGATTACACTTTTATTTATATTTTTTGAACTACAGACCAAAAATTTAAACTAAAAAAATACACACAAGCATAATAAAGTCCCCGTATTCTGACATCATTATATCGCTTTCAGCACTGAGCGGATGATCTGGTGATGCCAGAAAATGAGAACGCACTTGCTGCTACTTCATCCCATGCCTGCTTCACCTTGAAAGGCTTAGGAGGTGCTCCCATAGATGATGTGCTTGCGTCTTTTCACCTCATGCACGAGCATGTTTGTTTCCTCGGCCGAAAACCGATCTGGTTTTCCAGGGAAACATGCCGTTAAAATAGCAATCCGCTATAGCTCATGTGTCACCTTTTAAAGGTGAGGTGACGTGCCATTCTGATTGGTTCATTGCATGTTACACCCAAAACACATCCTGACTAATTAATTCAGTTCAATTCAATTTATTTTTATATAGCGCCTTTCACAACAGTTGCCCCAAAGTGCTTTACATGATATTCAGAGAATAGAAATAATATAGGAAAAAGGAAAGACAAGAAATTAACTAAAGAAAGAAGGAAAGCCAAATGACAACAGAGGAGAGGAACCAATAATTCCCAAATAAGGAGAAAAAAAAACCTCTGGGGGTCCAAGGTCAACTGGCCGCCCAACCCCCCTGGGCATGCTAACATTATTGCACAGAAAAGATTGGGATTGCTTGCTAAAAGCAAAGTGTAAGGTGTGATTATGGTCACGCCAAAGTCCAACAATGCGTCTGTTCTCCACGCTGGCCTGTTGTAGGGTGGCAGACTGGAGGCTGCACCCACGATGTTACAGTTAAAAGCAGCGGTGGGCACGGCTAGCCGTAAAGTTGGCTTTGATAACCACTTATCTAAACTAAGTTTAATTAGATAACGCTAAACCATAAAAAAATTTTACGAAGCTAACAAAATCCGCTTTTATAACTTTTATTATATGAATTTAGCTTTGGTTTGGTTTTTGCCTCTGAAACCCTTAAAACCATACCTAAACAGCTAAAATTGTAACCTGTTTCACACTGAATTCCCATCTATTGTACTAGAGTGATTACCAAGTGTATTTATGACTTATCCAATGGAGTCTCTGCGTTGAAATTTTCTTTCTATGATTTTCCTTTTGTGAGATATAAACGCTTTTGTCAGAGAAGCCCTATTTTGCAGCTGGCCCACGCTGACATTTTGTCTTAAGTGAAGCTGCTTTGGGACTACAAACATGGTTCCGCTTACCCGGAACTAGGAAGGAGGGTCTCAGCTCTTTACTGATCTATAGCTCTGTCAATCAGAAAGCGGAAAATAAAACCGAGTGCCTGTATCATGAAGCAGGATTTCTTGCTTTGCCGGATATCTTGTTGGATTTAAGGCAGATCTTATGAATGACATAACGTTAAGAAAGCTTCTGGGAAACGTACCCCTGACCACTTTAATCGCTGTGCATACAGTTGTCATATTTGTAATATTTGTTTTTTATTTGTTAGAGTAACAACGGAAACAGAATGACAGGCCGCTTCAGCCAAAAGTGCATTTTACTTTTCATTTCAAATAAAACACAGGGTTTCCAACTTTGGTTAGCTGGCTGAAGTGAGATTTTCAATTTGAGACAAGTCTGCAGACACATTTACGTATGTAACAGTTTTATTACCTTGTAAATAGTCTGTACCCCAGCGTTTTTGATGTATCAATTTTAGGTTTATAATGAAATAATATAGATGTGCTGTAAGATTTCTTGTCTGAAAGCATGAGTGTCACACCAGATGCGTGGGAGTTGGCAACCCTGAGAATGTACATTTTTAATAGTTTCATCTGAGTTGATTTGATGGACATGAAATCACCAATAAACTGCCTCTATTTATCCAACATTTTATATTATACATACAGCATTTGAAAATTTTTCAGCTTTACGATTTCAGGACTGGGGCGGCACGGTGGTGCAGTGGTTAGCACTGTTGCCTCACACCTCTGGGATCGGGGTTCACGTCTGCGCCTGGGTTCCACGTGTGTGGAGTTTGCATGTTCTCCCCGTGTCGTCGTGGGGTTTCCTCCAGGGAACTCTGGTTTCCCCCCATGGTCCAAAAACATGCTGAGGTTAATTGGAGTTGCCAAATTGCCCATAGGTGTGAATGTGAGTGTGCCCAGTGCTGGGTTGGTGCCCCTTCCTGGGTTGTTCCCTGCCTGCAGCCTCTGGGATAGGCTCCGGACCCCCCGTGACCCGAAATGGACTAAGCGGTTCTGGAAAATGGATGGATTTCAGGACTGAGCAGCCTCTTTGTTAGGAACATTACGGCTTTTTGGTTGAGGGTGTCAGATTTGCTGCTTTTATTAACACTAATGGCACATTAGCGCAAACAAAAGGGCTGCATACACCGAAGAACACCTTGCTTGGCGATTAAAGGAGGTTGATGTTCATTGGCATGGGAACCTGCAGTTCTAGTGTTAAACTATGGTACATTAAATCCAACAAGTGTTTATGCATAGTCAGTTAACAGCGTGCCAGATAGATTGTTGCAAACACGCTCACAACAGACAATAACAAATATTTACAATTTTAGGGTTTTTCTACCGTATGAACTGTTATCTGGCTAAGTAAGACATCTTGCTTTGTGATATAGGCCCTGTGATTAATTGGTATTAACAGGCCCTAGACAACATTTCCCACACCAGTATACGACCACCATCAGCCTGGACTGTTGACACATGGAAGGGTGGGTCCATACATTCATGCTGTTGACGCCAAATTCAGACATTACCATCTGTGTGCCTCAGCAGAAATTAGTCTTCGTTTTTCCAGTCTTCAACTGTCCAGCTTTGGTGAACCTGTGCTCACTGCAGCATCAGCTTTCTGTTTTTGGCTGACAGGAGTGGAACCCAACATGGTCTTCTGCTGTTGTAGTGCATCTCCCTCAAGCTTTGACATGCTGTGCTTTCTGCTCGCCACAGTTCTACAGAGTGTCCTTCTGTTAGCTCGGGCCAGTCTGGCCATTCTCCACTGACCTCTCTCATCAACAAGGCATTGCCATCTGCATAACTACATCACTGAATGTTTTTTTGTTTTTTACACCATTCTGAGTAATCTCTAGAGACTGTTGTGCATGAAAACCCCAGTAGATTAGCAGTTGCAGAAATACTCAAACCAGCCCATCTGGCTCCAACAATCATACGACAGTCAAAATCACTGAGAGCACATTTTTTCCCACATTCTAGTGTTCGATGGGAACATTAAGGGGAACTTAAGCTTTTGACCTGTATCTGCATGATTTTATGCACATGATTGGCTGATCATATAATTGCATGAATAAGCAAGTGTACAGGAGTTCCTAATAAAGTGTTCAGGGAGTGTATATACATTTTATATATCCATTCACAAGTCCAGAGCCTATTCCAGGAAAGCTACAGGTACGAGGCAGTAAATTACCAAGGATGGGGTGCCAGCCTATTGCAGGGCACACTCACAAATCATTCAGACACACACTCACACCTACGGACAGTTTGTAAACTCCAATTCACCTTAGCATGTGTTTGGACTGAAGAGGGAAATTGGAGAACCTGGGGGAAACCCTGTGATGACACGGGGAGAACATGCAAACTCCACACACATGGAGATGGGGACATAGATATAGATAACCATAAACGATATGAAGCTACTTGATAAAGGACCATTCATGATGTTTTCCAGCATTCAGACCAGACAGCAATGTATTCTGCAATATACTTAGATAGTCAGTTTCTGTTAATAGAAACAATAGGTAAAGTGTGTAAAGCTATGACCGTGTCATCAGTTTCATTACACTATAACATTATTAAAAATTATGGAAATCAACAGATTTTTTCCTTCGTTTAAATATTTCAACCATTGAAATATTTCAACCATTTCAACCATTTTGTGACAAAATTATATAGCAGTGGGTTGGGGGGTGGGGCTGGGTGTGCAAACCTCAGTTCTCAAGTGGAGTGAGGAATGAGTAGGTTTGACAAGCTTTGACATGAATGTAACAAATGATTAAAACCACCCTCTTCATTGCTCTCTCTCTCTGCCCCCCCCCGCTCTCTTTCTCTCTCTCTCCCCCTCCCTCCTGCTTGCTCTCTCTCTCTTTCTCTCTCTCTCCCTCCCTCCTGCTCGCTCTCTTTCTCTGTCTACTAGATGAACACAAGAACAGGTGTTGACTTTTTTCTTGTTTTGATAAAGACAATCTGCTCACAAGTAATACTTGCATGCCTGTCATTTAACAGTTTGTGTACCAGCTGATTTGAACAAGCATCATTTTCACTCCAGACTCAAAAGCCAAACTATTAAAATGTAATGCAGTGTGTAAGTGCTCTATGCTGACACCCAAAGATCGACAAGTTGATTTCCTGTGTTTAATAGTACTTGATGTGCAAAACCAGTCACAAAACCAATTTGAGAGCCAATAATATTGACACACTTCTCTGAAGTGTCAGGCCTTCGTTGCTTTGAAAGTAACTTTAAGGCAGAAAGTAGCCTAATTCTGAAGCATGCTGCTTCAGATTTTATTCTTATGAGAAGAGCTTTCAATATCGATTCTTTCTTTAATAATGAAATGTGTGTCTGTCACAAGCCACTCAGACCAAGACCTCTTTTCAATCCACAACAAAATAATGGGGTATATTAGTCCTTTTCTTAGTCTCAATGCACAATTGCTTCTGTGGCGATAGTGCACATAGAACAGAAGAACAAAAACTGAAGAATGTTTTACCATTCAGTTTTCCCTTATGTTCAGAGTATAATTACACTGGTCTGAATCAAAGTCAAGTAATTTTTTGCAGCTGAGATCTCACATATGCCCTTATTTGGACTTTAACTGTGATCATGAATTAAAAGAATCATTAAGGATTGGGACACTCCTCTCCAGGCTTAACAATTACTTATTCTGATTGAGGACTAATTAAGCTGTTATATCACTTTCCTCCCTATTCCATTTTCCGGTAAAAATTGCTCATTTTTTTTACACATTTTTAACAGATTCCCAAACAGTACTCTTAATCTTCTATATCTTTGGTTTTGGAGAAAGGTACAAGCTGGGTTTTGTAAAATCTGCACTTTCAAAATCTGCTACATCACACATTTCCAGTGCACATTAATATAAAAATATAAATCTTGAAACAGGCGACTCGGTGGATAACTGTCACCCCCAGTGTATGTGGGGATGTCCATTTGGGGGATTTTCATGTTTTTTCCCTGTTTCTGCACTTTCCTCTTTCCTGGTACCCCAAAAGAATGTGGCTAGATGGCTAATTTTGTAATAAAACTAGAAAGGGGGGCTGTTGGAACAACAGCAATGCATTCCCCAAACAGCCCCGTCACTCCGTCCCCCCATCAAAAACCTACTCCTCCCACAGCTTCCAGACTCTACATTTTCTAGAATCACTTGATGGCTCAACCAGAAATGTGAAAGCCAATCAATGTGTTTTTACCTGAATGCTCCAATTGTGAAACATGTCTCTGAAATGAAACCTGTGCATTTTTTGCACAATTGCACGCAAAGCCAGATGCTAAAGTGAAGTGCGCAAATACTATGGGTTGATTTTTTATATGTGTTTAAACTGCGGTATCTTAAATCCAACAAGTCATCTGGCTAAGCAAAAAATCAAGCTTCATGATATAGGCCCCTAATGTTACCTGCGTTATTTTGTTTTAAAAAACTTCCAAATGAAGGCATAATAATCTGCAGTATTTGTTTTATTTTTTTGAGGGATTATGCCTTAAAATCTTAAGATCTTTCATGCTATTATGTGTACTTTCAGTGTTTGGCTTCTGTTTTTAGAGCCATTTGCGAAGTGGATTTAACATTTTAGATCGATCATGTGGATGGTATTGAAATGTGTGTCGATCCACCTGTTGAGTACCTGCACTTATATGCACACGTGGTATATGCCATTAATCCCAGTCACCAAGGTGTGCGATAAAAAAATATATGTTTAACATCATTTGTTGCACTGACTTGATGTTTTTTAACCATTTTCCCCAAATAGGTAGATAGAAATCAGGACAAAACTAGATGAAATATTTTTAAATCATTGAATTGTATTTCATGTAACCTAGAGCTGGGCGATATGACAAAAAAAACATCACGATAATTTTACCTGTATTGATTGATATCGATAATTATCACTATTATTTTTATAACGCTGTTCCAGTTTCCAAAGAGTATGTATCGTAATATAACCTGAATTAACAAGTTAAAATAAACAGTGTTATTAACAAATAAGATTTATTTTTAACGAATGGCGCAAACTATATAAATACAAAATTCCCTTAAATTATAAAAGGTTATTTATTATCAAGTACTCAAAATAACATGTACCATAGCTAAAGTGAACAAAACAACATAACACAGTATCTATAACAATAGGGTTCTTTTTGGCAATCAGCGTGCTTGACTGAATGTTATTTTTGGAGGTGGTGAAACAGATCTGTTGTATTACCAGACTTTGTTGGAATCTGTCGCGGCATATTTTGCAAACTGGCTTTATCTGTGTTTTGTCCATTCGGAGATAGCCGAACCACTTCCATACTTTGGACAACGTATACGCTTATTTCGGTATTATCTCCTCCCGTGCAATTAACACGTTCCCCTCCTCCGCTTCACTTTGCGGTGCATCTGCGCTCCCCGACATCTTTTTTTCCAAACACACAACCACGTCGCTGTTGTTTACAGCATCGCTTTTTTAATAGGGATGGGTAAATTTGCAGGGTCATCGGTGATTGGCTTTCGCGCTGGCGTTCAGCCACGCCTACGTGCTGTGTAATGTCGGTCATCGGCGCGCCACGGCGCTGTCGGTCACAGCGCGCAGTCTAAAACGGAGGAAACAGGTTTGATCGAATTTTATAGCCTACGTTTTTCATCGTTATCGTCCTCATTTTTTATCGATAAAAATCGAGATTATTTCTCGCCCAGCCCTAATGTAACCCATAATAAACAATCCATTTCTATGGTAAGATGTATATATGTGCTCAATTTTGTTTAGTTCTGTAATTTTTCATCATCTCTGTAACTCTTTCAATCATCAAGAATAATCACAGAAAACTGTACAATTAATTGGTAATTTTTTTTAATCGATTCACAGCACTAGTTCCTAATAAAGTTCCCAGTGATTATATATGTCCATTGTATTGTTGAGAGTCTAATATTATGAAGATAGAGATTTAACACCTATAGTGTAGCTGAATGTTAAATTAGCTGCATTGTTTGGTCACAGTGGCACAGTGAATTGGGAGATAGGGTTGGTTCCTTGCAGGAGCAGAAGTTCAAATCAGCTTTAGCATGTTCATCTCTATTTGAGTATGTTTTTGGCCATCAGTATTCCTTGGATTAGCAGGTAAAGAAACTCTAATGATCGATTTAGTTCTGATATATGGATAAGTTTCAGAAATGTTGGGAATATAAAGCACTTATGAAGATGCTGGCTATTCTCTTCACCAGGATCAAAATGGGAGACATGAGAATGTTACCTTCTTGGACAATAAACAGAAGAAGCCGTCTCACAGGAAGCAGTGGCCGGTGATAGGACTCGTAGTACTGCTGGTCCTTTTAGCGGCTGCAGGGGTGCTGCTCTGGTTCTTTGCAAGTAAGGCTTTACATGTACTATATTACTTTACATTATTGACTAGAACAGATTGTTAG
Organism: Mormyrus iriodes; assembly: GCA_011763525.2. NCBI lineage: Eukaryota > Metazoa > Chordata > Actinopteri > Osteoglossiformes > Mormyridae > Mormyrus > Mormyrus iriodes. The sequence goes on from JAAGVU020000129.1 coordinate 21,275,557, forward strand.
ATTATGCAGTAATATTATGACGTCACTGAATAGTATAACATAATAGTTTGATTAATATTATGTAGGTGAATTCCTCAGTATAGTCCAATACCATGTTAATATTGTGTTTTTTTTTAATAGAAACACTGGCATCATTTGTAATGCTTATCAAATCAAAGCACTTTGTTTTTAACTGTTACTGGCAAAAAACTAATATCTTGAAAGGAATTAGTATATGCTTATGATCAAAGTTACACTGAAATTATACAATGCTTTATTGGATTGTATAGGACATTTGGGGACATCAATAAAAAGGACATTGAAGCTTGAAGGGTAATGAACCTAAACTAGAACAGTCCAATAAACTAGTGTAGTTTAATAAACAAAGTGTAGTTTGTTAATGCTATGACTACAACATTCCACGAACACATTTTTGACACATTATAGTGCATCCAGAATGCATTATAAACATGGCTATAAATATTTATATAAAAGGCACATTGTAGCCATATTTATTATGCATTATGAATGCTTTATGAAGCTGTCATCTACAATGCACTATAGATACCTTTATAATGCAGTACAGAACATCCTTAATCCTTATAACAACTATTGTAATGCATTATGAAGGTATCTATAATGCATTATAAGTGACAGCTTCAAGTAAAATGTTATTTTTTTTAACATCGCCATACCATTTCATTGTCTCACCACAAACATTATTCCCCTAGTTAAGCCCTACACTTCAGGGACGTTTCTGGAGAGGAAGAGGGGCCCAGAGACTCGTGTTTATACTGGGCACCTGCGGCTGGCCAATGTGAATTACAGTAAGCAGCTGCAGGACCCCAGCAGCCAGCAGTTCGCAGACATGGCAAATAACCTGCAGGAAGTCGTGAGTGAGCTTCTCCTCAAATTCTCACATTTCAGCTGTTCGGTGTCTTTTATTTTTAAGTGGTGCTGTCTGTATCATCATTACCCCTTCAGTTATCCAGTTCACCTGGTCCACTGCTTAATATGCTAAAGGCAAATGGCAGTAATTAATTTTTTATTGCTGTATTTAAATAATTAATTCATATATTTTGTGATTCAGGTTACAAAGTATGCATTTGTCATTGTCTTTTGTTTTTTATTAGATTACTGTACCTGTAGTACAAAGAGTTCTTCTCAAGGAAGTCCTACTGTAGGAAATAAAAACATCATAGGATCAGGGCAGCTGTCCTTTAGCAAGAATGTATGATGTATTTCCCTAAGGTTTTTGTTCGTAACATGTCGATGTCAAGCATAGATGTTTGCTAGAGCTTTTTTAATGTTTAAAAATCCAGCTTTACAGTGGACAGGGAAATCTATGCAGGTTCTATATGAATGACAGAACTAGCTGCAAACAACATCCCTTATGGTCCTTTTGTCTGTTTCCCTCCCCTCTCCCTGTACTGTAGCCTCTTACCTTAACCGTGAGTCAGTTTTCTGTGTTTGATGAAAGCAGTAATAATTTCTGCCTGGTAAATGAACACAGGACGACCCTGGGATCTGCAGTAATTCAGATTAAGAGTCACAGTAACATGAGCGTAATGCTCCAAACCACCTTCCTTAAATGAGCTGAATAAATTTGCAGAATTTTGGAACCAGTGCTCACTTGATATATGAACTATACCAGCAAATTAATTCAGAAGGATTTATTAGGTATCTCAGAAGCTATTCCTATTTGAACAAAAGAAAATTGAGAGACTTTGGTGACTTTGAAATTCAAAATTGGTTCCATTCAGTTCTCTGTCAATTATTATATTTTGACTTTTTTCTTAATATTCCATTTTTTAATATACCAGAATATACATAATAATATACAACAAACATCCCACGTGGTTTGACTTTGAAGATTAAACATGCATAAAGAAGGATTCAAAGCTGAAGTGTCACTGAACTACTTAATATTTCCCTGGAAGTGACTGAGCTAATCGTCCTCAGAAATGGGAGATTTTTTTCCTCACCCTTACGAATCGGAATACTTAATAATGAGTGATTTTTTTTCTTTCATAAAGATGACGTAAGGGGCAGTAGCTCATTTCTGGTAGTTGCAGTACTGTGAAAAAGTCTTAGGTAGTCAAAGGAAATATTTAAATGTATCTGTGTAGTAAGTATATATTTGCTCGGAACAACAAACAATTTAACGTTAGAATTTATGCAAATTAAGAGTAACATAAGAAAAACTAACAAGAATTTCTTTTGTTCTCCAAACATACATTTTGTTGGATGACTTGAAGAGCATCGCTTCAGTCCCTCAGGGGCACCCCAGTTGTTTCACATGCAGTACTTGAACAAATGTTTTGGGATTCCTGGCCATTACACCTATAGGAACTTTTATGACATCCCATTTTAAATCCATAGGCATCAATGTGGAGTTGGTCTCCCCTTTGCAGCTATAGCAGCTGCTTCTGCAAAGGCTTTTCACAAGGTTTTGAGGAGTGTCTGTGGGAATTTTAGCCATTCATCCAGAAGAGCATTTATGAGGTCGGGCACTGATGTTGGGTGTGAAGGCCTGTCTAGCAAACGCTGTTCTAGTTACTCCCACAGATGTTTGATGAGATTGAGGTCAGGGTTCTGTGCGGGCCAGTCAAGTTCTTCCACACCAAACTCACCCAACCATATCTTTATGGACCTTGCTTTAGCACTGGGGCACAATCATGCTGGAACAGAAACCTGTTTCCACAGAGTTGGAAGCATAGTATTGCACAAAATAACTTGACATGCTGAAGCATTAAGAATTTCCTTCCTTGGAAATTTAGGGCTTAGCCCAACGCCTGAAAACCAACCTCTTACCATTATACCTCCTCCACCAAACTTCATAGTTGGCACAATGCAGTGAAGCAGGTAATGCTCTCCTGGCATTCGCCAAATCCAGACTCATCCATCAAACTGCCATACAGAGAAGCGTCATTTGTCACTCCACAGAACACATTTTCACTGCTCCAGGGTCCTGTGGCAGCGTGCTTTACACCAGCCCATCCGATGCTTTGCGCTTGGTGATATGAGGCTTGCATGCAGCTGCTCAGCCATGGAAGCCCACTCCATGTGGCTCCCAGTGCACAGTTTTGTGCTGAGGTTAATCCCAGAGGAAGTTTGTAACTCTGCAGTTATTCAGTCAACAGAGCGCTGGCGTCTTTCATGCACTCTGCGCCTCAGCATTTTAGGTATTTTATGTGGCCTACCACTTCGTGGCTGTGTTTCTGTTGTTTCTAAATGCTTTGCAATAATACCACTTGCAATTAATCACGGAATATCTAGGAGGTAAGAAATTTTATGAACTGACTTATTGCAAAGATGGAATCCTATGAGAATACCATGCATGGGTCTGAACGAAACACCTGAATTTAGTGATTAAGAGGTGTGTCCCTATACTCTTGTCCATATAGAGTATTTGTTAAATTCCACCATTAATATAATTAGTTTACCATTAATTAAATTAATTGAATTAGTTAAATAATTCAGTGAGTTATTGATCAGCCAAACATGGTATGGTAATGGTAAAAATAAGAAGATGTAAATTAGATGGTTACTGCAAATAGCAGAGGTTTTGAAATGGTTAAGCTGACACACTTTGACAGGCATAATTGAATAGTTTTTCAATTTACATACAGATTATTTAAATACATTTTTCCATGACTGCCTAAGACTTTTGCACAGTACTGTATTTGGTTGTTTTTATGAATTCACAACTGTTCATATTCATGCAAAACCATTTTGTCATTATAGGAACCAGAAATTACTGTAGATTTTTTTTGTTTGTCTTTCAGTTGCACAATACTTTTGAAAAAGATCTGTTTCTCTCCAAGTACTATAACCAGTCTGTGGTTTCTGGTTTCAGGTAAGAGTCATACATGCATAAAACTACATCTATTTTTATTTTTTCTATAGATGATTAGGTAATGTTCAAAATAATTTTCATATGACTATGATGTTAGGACAATGGTGCAGGAGACAAATCAGTTTCATAACACGTTCTATTTTATAGTAATTATAATAATATTGATTCATTTTCTCTCAGTTGCTCTAGGGCACTTCTCAAAAGACAATTAACATTTGCAAAACAACATGTGTAATCCCAACACCATAATGTCACTTCTGCACAGCAGAGCATCATTTCCCATTTCTTCACACAAATTTCCAAATGTTTTAGTACATATATGTAAATGGTTGTGTACAATTGTCATCATTTGGCACAATTTTCAGTTGCTTTAACATTGTTGGTTAAAATAGATTATGTATTTCCCATTGTGATAATTTTACACCCAAGACTATATAGATATGTGGCCATCGTGTTAGCCACCACATGCAAAACAGTTAATCAAGCTTTCAGAATGATTTAAAAATATATTACATAAATTGCAGCAGTATGCCATTGCTGTGTTTTCCGTTCCCAAAGTACATGATTCTGTTGCCCTTTTGTTATTCTTGTATAACCATTCTGCTGTTTTGTTGTTATAAAGTACAGTGTGACTTTTTTTATTTGCTATAGTACTGCGTCTTGAGATCTGAACAAGTTACATGTGCATGCGTGTGCTTTGTCTTGCCAGTGAACTTCACGTACTGTAATGTAGAGCCTTGCAATATTGAATGTCATATCTTTGACATGAATAAGTAGCAGCTGGCTAAATAAAAATGATCGGTCAGTGATAATGAGAAATTGGGAACCAACTATCATTCAGAATTGTGGAGCTCAGGAGCAGACTTACACTGACATACTCACAATATATCTAAGCATTTTGACTCTCATAGATAAAATGATACTGATTGTACTTTTCATTTTGGTGGCACTGACTAACTCATTAGTGGAATAATTTGCTTTTGAGACATCAGTTAATTGGGTAATCAGTTAGTTTGGGTAAGTTACAGGCTTTTGCAGCTAAACCATAGTGTTATGCTATATGCATGAATTGTTTTGTGAAATGCTATTATAGTGAGAATGTTGAGTTTGTTTCAGGAAATGTGCCAAAGCAAATCGAGAAAAACTGTAATAACATTTCTTTAATTTCTTTTTCCCTCCATGAACACAGTGAAGGCGTGCTTGTGTACTACTGGAGCAGGTTTGTCATCCCTGTCACAGAACTGGAAATCATTTCACAATTTACGGACGAGCGAATCATCAGTGTCTTACGGGGCAGCATCAGAGCAGAGGGAAAACAAAGGACTCAAGAGCTTTTCATCACTGACATCACAGCATCACGTGAGTGTTTGTTAGTTAAAGTCTGTAAATGAGTTGTTTCAAACTCTATGTTCTTCTGTAATTAAAAAAGGTCAAACAAAAAAGCAGCGCATTGTATCTCCATTAATATTCAATTGTAACTTCTAAGCACACAGCAAACCTTGCTGCCAGAGTAAGTCCTCAGTAGGATTTAAATAGTATACTATTGAGTATTGTGGTCTGGTAATGTTAATTGGGCCAGAAGTTGCTACCGTACTTGCCCATTCTGTAAATGTTAAATCCATAGGCCTCTGAATTCTGAATTTTCTCTCTCCATTTCAGGTACTGACCCACGGCTGGTCAGAAACCCACGAACTGGTGACTATACTTTTCCCAAAACCAATCATACAGTTTACCATTTACTGTGTTTCAGATCAAATTTTGAATGACCCCTGGAGTTCAGACATTTCTTTATAACTCATTTGTTTATGCTGCATGAAGGAATCACTTATCAATCCAAGTAGGCCTTACATTTTTTTTCTCTTGTTGGCTAGAGGATTGTTTTATATGCCTTGAAGCCAAGAGCACACCACAGACCTTCACTTCCCCTGGTTTCCCTAAAAAATATCCAGCTCGTGCCCGCTGCCAGTGGCAGATCCGGGCTCCGGAGAGAACCGCCATCTTGGTTAAATTTCCTGTCTTCAATGTGCTGGATGACTGCTCCAACGACTTTGTGTCCTTCTACGATTCACTCAGCCCTGAGGAATCCAAGGCCATCACAGAGTGAGTGTTAGGATGTGGCGTTTCTTTAAATGCATATCCAACCGGTTTGCTCGTAAAGACATTCAACAGTTATGTTCTACTGATTCTTCAGATTAGGGACAAAATATGTTTTGATCTTCTAAAACAATAGCTAGATTATTTCCAAAACCTATGTGTACATATTTGTTAAATCAGCTGTTGGCTATCTAACTATGTTTTTGAGCAACCTTCCAGTTGTAACATTTTTTATCAATTAAATGTTTGTGGGATTAGCACTAGATTTTTGTTAACGCCATCATGCACATAGAAATGTTTATAAACTTGTTTTGAATTGAATTATTAGACATATTTTGACTCTTGGCAGTTTCTTGGTTCTCTTAAAAATGCACACCTGTTATGAAATGAATCATATCACCATTTAAAAGTTAGATTGACCATCTGAAGGATGACAAAATACCATATTTCCTGTTATAACACGTGTTTCTCACAGGAGCTGTCATGTTTAGTTTATCTCAGTTTATGTCTATAATCTATTTAAATTAAGCCTTTATTACAGAAAATTTTACCCAAAACTTTTATGTAATTGATTATAATGCTGACACACTATGCATGTGACAAACAACATATTAACAAATAAGTACGAAATGAAAAGATTTTTAAAAGCTTACCCGATTGGTGTGGTCACATAGCATGGGGAAGAACAAGGAAGTGGTCCAGGGGTCCTCAGAGTTTTTGCTACCCACAATAATTGTTGATTTAAAGAAAAAAAAAGTCTGACGGTGTTGACAAAAACTCAGGACACATGCTCAATCGACTAGAAATGAACCAATTTTCTTGAGAGACTTTGGTTTGTACTGTATATGAAGAGAAGATTTTATTACTACTTAGAATAACAAAGTACAGACAATCAGAATTTCAGGTAATCTCCCTCAAACTGAGGCGGAGTGGTGGCTCTGAGGCTAGGGATCTGTCCCAGCAACCCAAAGGTTGTTGGTTTGAATCCTGTTAATGCCAGGAGTAATCCTACTCTGTTGGGCTCTTGAGCAAGGCCCTTAACCTGCAGTTGCTTTGTCCTGGGTATGATGTTAATTTACATCCAGCCCTTTAAGGAGGTCCTCCAGCTTACAGGGAAATTTGGGGGTTGGTGGCAGGATTGGCACTCCAGCCACGGGGAAAAAACCTCACACTGTTCCACTCTCTTCAAACTAGCATGGTGCTGAGGTATCACACACTGCATGGCTGTACTCAGGTTCTCGTCCCTGAGGTGGTTTGTCGTGTGGTGGGTGCAGCAACATGCTGTAATCAGTGCATGCGCCTTACCTCTCTCTCCCCCATACTACTCAAGTAGGGCACACACATAGACAAGGGTTGAGGCAGTAAGCACAGATGCGCAAGTTCCCTTATAAGGCTTTGTCGAGGACTTGGATAACAACATGACTTAGAGATACCCTTGGAAAATCGTTCCTTAATTGTAACTTTTGATACTCATGAAATTATTTACTAAAGTACTTACACATAGTAATTATGATCCTTCATTTTAGATTACTTTTAATGCATTTTAAGCTATAGTACTGTAATGAAACCTGCTTTAGGTCAAGGGATTTTTCAGACACTGGTCACATATTACCTCATATACAATTAAAAAAATGTTTATAAAACGACATGAAATCATAAGTTGTTGTGCTAAAATTGTCCTGTTTTTGTCTTTTGGTTATTTTTGTATGAATAATATTATGCATGTTTTGCCGAAAAACTGATTTATCTGGCAGACACGTTTTGTCCCAGGTCACTGGTTTGTCTGCCAATCCATAGCATGTCTATCACAGAGCTTTTAGATTTCTGTTATCAGTTATACTGTTAAAATTAGTTTAGTCAAAGAAAACCATTAGATATTTATCTCCGATGCCAATAGCTATAAACACCATTTCAGAAATATCCCAAGCCCTGGACTGAGAAGCCAATGAATCCTATAAGCATTACGTTAGAGACTTGTCTTATTTTTGTGCTGCTGATATTTATATTTTATCTTGTAACATTTTTTGGAAGGCCTGTCCAGAAATGTCTTCGAAACTTGACTGATTTCTTGGGTTATTTATTTTTACAGTACCTGGGTATGTGTTAAAAGTCATCATCATAATTTCCTGTGGGCCTTATCAAGGCATAGGCTGCTAAAAAGATCTCTCCAGGCATCTCGACCCTGGGCCAGTTGTTCCAGTTGTCCCCGGGAGAGGCCTGTTCTCTTGATATCTGCCTCTAGGTCTCGACGCTAAGCAAGTCGTGACGCCAAGTACAAGAAGTAGCTGTAGGCAGTTTCAAGTTTGAAAGTTCATGAAGTGTAGGTTAGGTGATGGATGTCAAATTTCAATGGGTAGGAATGCCAGCTCTGAAGGTATCACATAGTTTTTGGGTGATTTTGTGCAATAATTCATTTTTACATATACTGCTGTATTTGGGAATGAACACTGGTGTCATTTTAACTGTAGTTTATTTAAGTATAACATCTAATGCTTTAGCCCATAATTAAATGGCTTGTCACATGTGCGTTTCTGGTGGGTGTATTTTAATAAATAATTTCATAATATGTTTTCATTTGATGGCCTTTGCTAAATGCAAATTGTCTTTGCTTTATTCATGTTCCTGCGGCTAAAATGGCTGAAATGTAGATGCCATTTTTTTTTAGTATTTTGATAAGTAATTTAAAATCTAAATATCCATTGCATGAATTTTTCACAATCTCTTATCCAGTACAAGGTTGGAGTTAGCGGGACATAAGACAGGGGCGCCCTGGATGGGATGATATTTCAGTAAGTTAAAATTTTTGGTAAAATATGTAATAATTGTTTATCACTGCTCCTCTGGATTTCAAATAAGCCCATGGTACCCTTTTTACAATTAGGAAGATGGTGGTTAATGTTCTAACATCAAGTATATGGTCAGTGATGATAGGATGTTGTTCAGAAGAATTTTGAGGCGTTTATAAATTATGGAAATGTATAGTGCTTTACAGAAGTACCATTACCCTGAAAATGTTTTCAAATGCTGTTGCATTATAAATAATACAGAAGCATGCGTACGTGTTATTTTTATTACATGGTGACAAAGCCTAAAACCAAAATATGCTGCTTGCGTAAGTATTCTGACCTCACACATAAATATTCTGACCTCACACATAAGTATTCTGACCTCACACATAAGTATTCTGACATCATGCATAAGTATACTAGTAGCTCCACCATTTGCCACAATTACAGCTTTATGTCCAGTGGCAGTAGGTATCTACCAGCTTTGCACACTGGTCAGGAATGATGTTCTCTGACTCTTGGCGGATTAGCTTGAGCTCATGCCAGTTTCTTGTCCGGCACCTGTTGACAGTGGGTTGCAGAGCATACAGTAGGTTCTCAGTGCAGTTGATCTTGGGGCTTTGGCTGGGTGGCTCTTTGGATTTTGGCATTTTGTTCCCAAGCCTCTCCAGTGCTGCCTTGGCACTGTCCTGCTGAAAGATAAATTTCCGATCAAGCTTGGGGTTTTTCCTGTTCTGAGCCATTCATCATTGCTTCAGTCCATACCCGTTCCTGATGAGAAGCCTCCCCCAAGCATAATGCTGTCATCATCACACACCATGTTTTGGGGGTTTGGACAGAATTACCAGATGAAGCACTCTGCCTTCTGTTTAAAGTAAGTCAGTCCTGACCTCATCAGACACATTATAACAGGATCACTTTGGTGCAAAGTCCAAAAATAGCTTTGAGGTGCTTTATTTTGAGTAGGGACTGCTTTTGTACAGCTTGTGCACCTTTATTCTACTTTATTTAATCTTTCAGAGTGCTTGGTAGTACTCTCCTGATTGTCCAATTGGTGTTTTCTGGGCTTTGATATACATTCTAATTTGATTGCTGTCTCTCTGCCTATCTGTATGTCTATGTGTCTGTTTGTCTGTCTGTTACATAGATGTAGATATGTGTTTGATCATTGGTCTGTTTTTCCTTCAGATTCATAAATAATCCCTGTATTGAGTGGGATTTTTATCCAGTAAATGGTGGCATTTTTTCATTGGTGCACAGGTAATGCAATGAAAGCCTATGGTAATGTAAATAGGTTAGGCTGCTATATTTCACATTTTATTTTACACTGAGCTAAAAGAGAACAGGGTCTGAATATGTATGCAAGTAGCATTGTTAGGTTTTAGGCTTTGTTTTGTAGACAGTCATTTTTCACTTTAAATATTTTCTGTTTAAGCATGCCAGTTCATGATAAAAATATTACAGTTTTTCTCGATTGCTTTAGCACATTTCAGGAAACTAACTTAACATTCTCACAACTATAAGAACATTTGTCAAAACAATTGATGCATATAGCAGGACAGTAAGGTTAAGCCGCAAAAGGCCATGACTCAAAACAATTAACTCATATATCAAAAGCAAATAATTCCACCAATGAATCAGTCAGTGAAAAGTACATTCAGCATTGTTTTAACAATGAGAGTCAAAATGCTTAGATATATTGTCAGTATGTCAGTGTAAATATGCTTCTGAGCTTCAAAATTCTGAATGATAGTCAGTTCCCACTTTCTCATTGTCACTGACCGATCATTCTTTTTGGCAAACTGATACTTATTCATGTCAGACACTACTTTCAGATTTGCTAAGCTGCATATTACAGTATATAAAATTCACTATTGAAAAGAAGCATTTGCATGCTAATTTCCGATATGAAGACACAGTACAATAGCAAACAAAAAAGTCACATAGCACTGTGTAACATAAAAAATTGCAAAATGGTAATAAAAGAACAACAAAATGGCAACAAAATCATGTACTATGGGGACCAAAAACACAACAGTGCTGTATCGTTACAATTTATGGATTATATTCTTGAATCATTTTGAAAACTTGGTCAACTGTTTCGCATGTGGTGGCTAACAGGATGATGACTTACATATATAGTTTTGAATGTAAAATTATTACAGTGGGAAATTTACATAATCCATTTTGACCAACAAGACTAAAGCAACTGAAAATTGTGCCAAAGAATGACAATTGTACAAAACCATTTGGATGCATGTACTAAAACATTTGGAAATTTGGAAATTTGCAATTAGAAATGATGTTCTGCTCTGCAGAGGTGATGATATAGTGTGGGGATTACACTTGTTTTACATTAATTAATTGTCATTTGAGAAATCGCTAAAGCAATCGAGAAAAACTGTAAGTGGACAATGTACGTCATCAGCATTTACAGCACAGTACAGCACCTGGAGGAATCCCGAAATTTGCAAACCCCCCCCCGAAATTTATTTCTGGCTTACGGGCCTGAAGCACTGTAATATGTAAGATGCCGGATATATAGGCTTAATTTATAATGCGTCATAATTTATGAGGTATTATTTGTGGGGAAGGAAGGTGGCTCAGTGGGGACTATTATGTTTTCCGCATGTCAATGGCTATAGATAAGCTTTTGTTTCTATGGAGTTTGCATGTTGCTGCAGTGTTTGTGTGGGTTTCATTTTGGTTAACTTACTAGGTGTCTTAGACCTCTAGGGACGGGTCAGCTATTAGTGCCTAGAGTTATAACCAAACATGATATTTCCATGGCTCTCAGCCATTATGCTTCCCACAGCCACAACCTGCTCCCAAGAGAGCTTAGATGTGCAGCAGTAGACACATTTAAATCTAGCTTGAAAACATTTTTATTCAGACATGCCTTTGAATAAATTCAGATACGACATTGCACTTTATTTTTACTATATTTTTCTGTAGTTCATGACTTGTCTGCATTACTATTTGTATTTTTTCCTTTTTTCCTCTGTTTAGCACCTTGTATTGCCTCTGTGTATGAAATTATCTATATACCGATCAGCCATAATATTAAAACCACTGAGAGATGAGGTGAATAACATTGATTATCTTGTTATAATAGCACCTGTCAAGGGTGCTATTATATATTAGGCAAGTGAACAGTCAGTTCCTGAAGCTGATGTGTTGGAAGAGGGAAAAATGTGCAAGCATAAGGACCTGAGCGACTTTGACAAGGGCCAAATTGTGATGGCTAGACGACTGGATCAGAGCACCTCCAAAATGGCAGATCTTGTGGGGTGTTCACAATTTGCAGTGGTTAGTACCTACCAAAAGTGGTCCAGGGAAGGCCAACTGATGAACCAGCAACAGGGTCATGGACGCCCAAGGCTCATTGATTCATGTGGGGAGCGAAGGCTAGCCCGTCTGGTCACAGCTTGCCACGTATGGGTCTGCATAACCACAGTGGCCTCTTACAGCAGGATAATGCACCCTGCCACACTGCAAAAAATTGTTCAGGAATGGTTTGAGGAACATGGAAAAGAATTCAAGGTGTTAACTTGACTTCCGAGTTCCCTGGATCTCAATCCAGTCAAGCGTCTATGGGATGTGATGACAAGCAAGTCTGATCCATGGAGACCCGACCTCGCAATTTAGAGGGTCTGCTGCTAACATTTTGATGCCAGATGCCACAAGACACCTTGTGGAGGTCATGCCTCCACAAGGGGGACCTACACAATATTAAGGAGATGGTTTTAACGTAGTGACTGATCATGTATAAATAAACTTGCATTGCTTTACGTATACCATTTTTCTTCCACAATCTAGAGAAACACTTCAAATTGTCATGTGTGTGTGTGCGTGTGCATCCTCTTATAGACTGCCATTCTGTTCAGGTGCCTGGTGCATCCGTGTCTCCTAGGTCACGATCACTTTGCAGTGTATATTAGTAATGCACTTTTTAAATGTGTGGTTTGTAAAGGTCTAGGCACAACATATAAAAATTGTCAGTATTTCTTGCTTGGCAGAAATGAATTCTTTCTTTTGAAGTCACAAATAGAGTTAATATGCAAATTCAAATATGTTTCTTTTTACGGTAGAAATATTTTGACTGAATTTGGAGAAGACAATAAAAAGTGCAATAAAATTCTGCTTTATTTTAATATGGATTACTCAGAAATGCAATACAGTCCCTTCTAAGAGTGCAGTTGTTGTCACTGATGCTTTTTTTTCTCCCACAGGAAGTGTGGCCAGAGGCCTCCCAGCAACCCCCTTGAGGTTGTGTCATCAAGCAACATAATGTCAATAAACCTGGTATCGGAGAGTGGCAGGGAGAAACCTGGCTTCAGTGCTGCATACATGGTCATCCCCTTAATCACAGGTACCAACATCATATCCTATGCAGCCCCACTCAACACTTAACATTTCAGCAGGGTGCTGGTGCATGCCACAGATCTTATAAACCAGGCAAAACATAAAGGTTTATTTTTCCTTGGCACAAGATTTTATGTAGATTCCATGAGGTGTTCAACATCCAGTGGAGCCTTCATGACATAGCAAGTAAATTGAGGCTTAATGATGTTTTTGTTTCTTATTCTTCTTAAGGTAACCAGTGTGGAGGACGATTGACCAATAAGTCTGGGACTTTCCACTCTCCACACTACCCCAGCTTCTACCCTAATTCTGTAGACTGCAAATGGACAATTGAGGTAATGATAATTACGTACGAGTTAAGTATGTTCAAGCCTGCTGTCGATATTTGGTCCTCAAAACTTCTAGTCACCGTTTCTTTTAAGGCTGAGAGATGTTAACTTGCTTATTCATTTGTGCACATTTATTTAATAGCTATTTAACATCTATTTAATAGCATTCAAGAAAATAATTTTGTGCTTTTTACTGAGAACCTCCTTTATGTTTGATGCAGTTTTTATCTAGTAAGAGTACATTTATTAAGAATGCTCGAAGTTCACATTTTGAGATGGTTTGAATGTGTTTTATTACTGTTTGTAAAGGTGACCAGGGTTTAAATACAGACAGAGCCTGGCAGAGCCCAGCTCTTCCTCCTTATGTCCAAATCGCACCTTGCCGGTTAAGCCACTTTGCATATACATTTACATGTTATGTTTCAAAAAAATCGAGTACTGTTTAACCACGTGTTATGTGCAATACCCACATCAAATAAAGATAACTTTTAATCACGTTTTAGTGTATTTTGTGTTGCCTTCAAGTCGTAACACAACATCTCATCAAATGAACATGTTGCATCTTTAAGACTGTGATCAGAAACACATTACTAATAACCCCCCCACCTCTGTACCTCCTCTCTGATTCTAATTTAACCCATGAAGGTCACTACTGTGCCAAAACAGTAAGATATTATGCGAAGTGGGTCAGTTATTTGCCAATAAAAGTGGCCTTTTTGTCTGTCAGGTACCTGCAAACATGAAAGTCCAGCTGAGATTCATTATGTTTCGCATGAAGGAACCAAAAGTGGATGTTAAAGTCTGCCACAAGGACTATGTAGAGGTGTTGGGCACAAAGTAAGGCTGTTTTTCTATTGTGGCTTAATTACTCTTGACAAATGTCTCACTAATAGTAAAGTATTTATACTAGTAGTGTGTGATGCTGTTTTTAAACAAAATATATCACTCCTGAGATTGTTTACTCATACAGGAAGTGCTGTGTAATGGATGAGAGTGGCAGTTAGACACATGGGGTGGCACTGTGCCCTCACATCTGTAAGGCTGTGAGTTTGACTTCTGTCTCCACCTCCACCTGGGGGGAAGTTTGCATTTTCTTCGTGTTTGCACATGTTTCCTCGAGGAGCTCCCACACGTAGTTAGGCAAACTGGTTTGTCTAACTTTTCCCGTGATGGACTGCCATCCCTTCCAAGGTGTCTCTGCCTTGTGTCCCGTGCTGCCTGGGAAAAGTTTACACTGGATAAGCAATGGAAAATAGATGAATATTTATTTTATTCCTCTTCTAACCTAGTCTGTCAGGGAAGCTGAGACTGTTGGACACTGCCAGCTGGATGAGAAGGCATTTTCCCCTTTTTTCTGTACAGATACTGTGGAGAAAAGTCTATGCTGGCCCTTTCAAGCCAGAACAACATACTAGAAGTCAAGTTCCATTCAGATGAGTCATACACAGATAAGGGCTTCTCAGCATCATATGTTGCCTATGACCCTGTAAACCGTAAGTCAGCTGTTCATCATGTTAGTGATTTACAACAAATGTTTAAATAGTTACGTAATTATTTTAATGTTGGCTGTTTGAGTATCCTATAGATTGCCTTTAATTTTGTAAATGTGAAGATTAGAATGTGGAATGTCGTAGTACTCGAGTCTAGTCTTCATCTCACGTTTTCCTTTCCTTGAAATTATCTCAGAATTGACAGCATTTCTCAGAATTGACAGGTTTAGACTTGAAATTTTAAGATGCGAAAAAAACATTTTTAACCATTGTTAAGCTTTCTAATTTCTCTTACTTGATAGATGTTAATAAACTAAAATGCAGTTGATTAAATATAAATAATCTATCATTCACATTTGTCATATTACCTGTATACCGCAGTTATTTTATATTATTTATTTTTTACACTGTCCTAGAGTGAAAAGCTACTTTGGAAAACCCTTCAAAACACACGTCAGTTTCGGTTGTTATTCGGTTTGGCTCGCATGAAAGCACATTTTGCTTACAGCAAGATCTAAACTTCTCAGTCCATTGGATATTGTTAGAATCAGAAAGAGCATGATCACCATTTAGGCTTCACATGGTTAGTTCTCCCCAAAAGCGCTAATGTGATAACAGCTGTTTTTATATTTTTTATATGAGTTCTTTGATTTGCCTTATCAGTACATGATCGGTTGTCCATGTATCAGGTTCTGCTAGTAGAAAAGCAGGCATACTGAGACATTCAACCCAATTTCCAAAAAAGTTGGGACACTGTGTAAAATGTAAGTAAAAACAGAATGCAATGATTTACAATTATACAATGATGCAAATTATATAAACCCACATTTAATGTAAAATAGTACAAAGACAATATATCTAATGGTGAAACTGAAAATTTTTCAATTTGAAATTTTATTGTTTTATGACAAATACATGCTCAATTTGATTTTGATGCAGGAACACGTTTCAAAAAAGACTGGAAAAGTTGTGTGATGCTAAAACAAAACACCTGGCTGAATAGCTCACAACTAATTAGGTTAATTGGCAACAGGTCAGTAAGAAGACGGGATATAAAAAGAGCCTCCCACAGATGCAGAGTCTCTGTGCAGTGAAGATGGGGAGAGGGTCACCACTCTGTAAAAGACTCTGTGGGCAAATAGTGCAACAATTTCAGAATAATGTTCCTCATTGTGCTATTACACAGAATTTGGGAATTTCATCATCTGTGGTATATAATATCATTCAAAGATTCAGAGAATCCGGGGAAATATCTGTATGCAA
Organism: Mormyrus iriodes; assembly: GCA_011763525.2. Taxonomy (NCBI): domain Eukaryota; kingdom Metazoa; phylum Chordata; class Actinopteri; order Osteoglossiformes; family Mormyridae; genus Mormyrus; species Mormyrus iriodes. The sequence goes on from JAAGVU020000129.1 coordinate 21,291,722, forward strand.
GGGACAAGGCTGCATCCCAGTATCGGACATCCGTAATCTTCAGGTCCTCAGGCAGTACTGCATTAAAAACGGACCTGATTTAATAGTGGAAATCGCTGCATGGGCTAAAGAACACTTCTGAAAAATATTGTGTGTGAACAGAGTTTGTTGCTGCATCCACAAATGCAGGATGAAACTCTACCATGCATTGAAGAAACCATATCTAAACAGGATCCAGAACCACCACTGACTTCTCTTGGCCCAAGCTCATTTAAGACAGACTGAAGCAAAATTGAAAATCGTCCTTTGGGTCAGGCGAATCAGAATTTCAAATCAAACGCCGCATCCTCGAGGCTAAAGAGGAGAGGGACCATCTAGCTTGATATCATTGGACAGTTCAAAAGCTGGTACCTGTGATGATATGGGGGCCCATGACTTGGGTAACTTGCACATCTGGGAAGGCACCATTAATGCTGATCTGTAAATACAGGTTTTGGAGCAACGTGCTACCACCCAGACAACGTATTTTTCAGAGAAGGCCTTGATATTTCAGCAAGATAATGTCAAACCACATTCTGCGTGTATTACAACAGCATGGCTCCGTAGTAGAAGAGTCCAGGTGCTAGATGGGCCTGTCTGCAGGCCGGACCTGTTGCCCACTGAAAACATTTGGTGCATCATGAAAAGAAAAACATAACAAAGTCGAGCAGCTGCAATCCTGTATCAGGCAAGAATGGGACGATATTTCACTTTCAAAACTCCAGCAACTGATCTCCTCTGTTTCCAAACGTTTGCAGAGTGTTGTTAAAAGAAGAGGTGATGTAACACACTGGTAAACATGCTCCTGTTCAAACTTTGTTAAAACGTGTTGCTGGCATAAAATTCAAATTGAGCATATATTTGTCATAAAACGAAATTTCTCTGTTTCAACATTTGATATATTGTCTGCGTTCTGTTTTCATTTTAAAATGGGTGTATATAATATGTAAATCATTGCATTCTGTTTTTATTTATTTCACACAGTGTCCCAAGTTTTTTGGAAATAGGGTTGTATCACAAATCATTTATCTTTCTTTGTTTTTCATCCTGACTGGTCTGAAACATTACGGAGCTTATAAAATTGAAAGGAGAAAAGACTGTTCTGTTCTGAAAAAAGTTACCATGGGATTGTCCCATATTCACCAATAAAATGTGTCCCTTTTTGAACTGACGCGATTTATCCCGTACGGGAATTTGGACTCCACGATGATAAAATTTTACTTTTAAATATTAGCAGGGATGATGATGATAGTAAATAAGTTTGATTAAAAACCATGATCTCACAATATTTTAATATATTTTTAATAAGATCAGAAACTATTAATAATCCAGGAAGGAAATTTTTGATTTTTCTAATACAATGTGAGCCTAATATCGATAGATCTTGTGTTGTTTTATATTCTAAGTGAAGTCAGTAGTTTCCTTTTTCCTGCAGCCTGCCCTAATCAGTTTGCATGTGCAAGTGGATTCTGCATCGCGAAACAACTGCACTGCGATGGCTGGAATGATTGTGGAGATCGGAGCGATGAAGAACAATGCAGTGAGTTCCTGTTGCCTCCTTCAAACTGGACCTAGAAGGCCCATTATTGTCACACATTAAAAGAGGAATGGAGTGTGGTTTGCTGATTAGGGCGCTGTGCTTGTGACCAGAAGGTTGCAGGTTCATGTCCTATAGCTGGCTGAATACTGGTTTCTTCAGTATGGCCCTTTGTCTCTCTGATCTTCACTTGTATTTCTGCTGTGAATACACCCACATTTCTCTGATCTCAGAAGGAGTTTATTACTTAGATGGCAGAGGGTAATGTGTGCGACTCAACAGGTTATGACACTGTGCCTGTAATCAGAGGGGTGCCAGTTCAAATCCCTGGGTTGGCAGAATGATTTTATTGTCAGGCCATTAACCTCGATTGTTCCAGGGAATGGTTGACATTTTCTCAGTTGTGCGTTGCTTTGGATAAAAGCGTCTGCCGAATAAATAAATGTAATGTCACTTTGAAAAATAGCATCTGACTCATAGATAAATGAAGTACTGAGTGAGATCTGTTTTCCAGAATGCGACCATGAGCAGTTTCCCTGCGCCAATGGCAGATGCAAACCCCTTTACTGGGTGTGTGACAGCGTCAATGACTGTGGTGACGGGAGTGATGAGATGCATTGTGGTGAGTTCTGTTCCCTGGCTGGGAGATTCAGCATTATAAGGCTATCAAGAGAGTGCTGTAGGACTCTGTGTGGTAGCATATTGATGAGAGATGTTGAGTTACATGATCACTGCATGACTGGAGGCCATCCTGTCATATACTGTCTTCCTCAGAAGGCTTAAATGTAGCCTATTTCTGTTTATATCTCAGTCTGTAACTTAGTAACTTGGAGGGGGTCATCTATTACTGTCCAAAGTATGACATGAAAAGTGTAATAATTGTATTCTTCAGATGGGAAATACAGATCTTTTTCAAACTTGCAGACACATTGTATGGGTGAAGATTAGGACTGAAACAATTACTCAAATAATTGATTCATTAAAATCCGTAAGGCCGGGTCTCTGCTTCAATTATTCACTTTATGATATATGGAATTATTTATACCCAGACTGCAGCAGTGATATATTGACTGTAGCACCAAGACGGAAGCGTGTTGTTGTATAGTGGAATGGAGGAAAATGAAAATGGGGAAGAGTGAAAAGAAGTGACGATGCAATAGACATAGACATAGGCATAGACATAGGCATAGGCATAGACATAGGCATAGACATAGGCATAGGCATAGGCATAGACATAGGCATAGACATAGACATAGGCATAGACATAGGCATAGACATAGACATAGGCATAGACATAGACATAGGCATAGACATAGACATAGACATAGGCATAGACATAGGCATAGGCATAGACATAGGCATAGACATAGGCATAGGCATAGACATAGGCATAGACATAGACATAGGCATAGACATAGGCATAGACATAGACATAGGCATAGGCATAGACATAGGCATAGACATAGACATAGGCATAGACATAGGCATAGGCATAGGCATAGACATAGACATAGGCATAGACAATGGGAGAAACTATTAAAAGTCTGGGAGCGTTTCAACCTGAGAATAAAAATTGTACTATGCAAACATTATAAAACCGAACTTACATTATGCAAGCTCTCAAGTTGAAATGAAGTTGAAACATTCACCTTCTGTTTTGAGTGCAATTATAAACTGAGGGGGAAAAAGTGTTGGTGGACATAATGGAGTGAAACCTTGTGTGAAAACCTTGGTTTTTGTGACATGAAAATCAGTATTTGTTCATTCAGTGACTTGGCTGGAATAAGATCTTTCATTTATTCACGTGAACAAATTACTTATTTTGTCTGATTTCTCAGTTAAAATAATCAGTAGATTACTCCATTTATAAAATTATTGCAGCCCTAGTGAATACCCAAAGGTGATCAAATTCTGAGACAAATTGCACTAAAATTGAAGCAGAGGCTCACAGTGTTAGCAAAGAGAAGGGTAGCCACATACACTAATCTTAGTAGATAGCTCAAAACGTATTTGTCAGATTTTTAAAAAACTTTGCAAGAAGTATGCATAATAGAATTTTTAGAACTTATTTTATTTCGAGACATTTCAATATTGAAATGTATGTATGATCTCAGAAGACCTTGTGAATATGATAACTCATAGTGTCTTATTGCCACTACACAAAAACATTATATGGGTAAAGAAAAACTGCACCAAAATTGAAGGAACAGCACTAAGAGACAACAAAGGAAGGAAAGGGTGGCTACAGAAGAGACTTGATCTTGTGAACATGGTTAAAAAGTAAAGTACTGTAAAAGAATTTGATGGATCTTTTTCAAACTTCCCAGGGACATCGTAATATTTCATTTAGAGACAAATTGCACCAAAACTGAAGTAATGCCGCTTTGTGATAACACATGAAAGTTACAGCTACAGACACAGATCTGGTGACCTTGATTACATTGAGACAAGTCATACAAAGCTGGGTTTTTAATAAAGCTTTTTCGAGAGGAGGGGAGAGTGTGTAGAGGGGCTATAGATTGTGGAGTTTGGGGGGTGTGGAAGGAGTAGGGATTAGATGAGGCAGGGGTAATGGGGCTGTCCGGGGAATACATTGTTGTCATTCTGACAGCATCTAATTGGCTCTTTATTTGTTCAGCAGTTCTGTTGCTCGCTGGCTGTTTTCTTTGCAAATCTCTTGTCCAACTCAGGATGTGAGGAGAGCGAATTCAGGTGTTCTGACGGGATGTGCATTTTGAAAACCCTGGTATGCGACGGAAAGAAGGACTGCTTAGATGGGAGCGACGAGTCAAACTGCATAATCGAATCATCTCGAAGTGAGTCATAGTCATCATATCTTCTGCTATATGAGCAAGCCATAGTCATCATATCCCACGATATAAGAGCAAGCCATAGTCATCATATCCCCCGCTATCTGAACAAGCCATAGTCATCATACCCCCCGCTATCTGAACAAGCCATAGTCATCATATCCCCCGCTATCTGAACAAGCCATAGTCATCATATCCCACGATATAAGAGCAAGCCATAGTCATCATATCCCCCGCTATCTGAACAAGCCATA
>JAAGVU020000129.1:21296570-21312172 GCA_011763525.2 Mormyrus iriodes
GTCATCATATCCCCGGTATCTGAACAAGCCATAGTCATCATATCCCCGGTATCTGAACAAGCCATAGTCATCATATCCCCGGTATCTGAACAAGCCATAGTCATCATATCACACGTTATATGAGTGAGCCATAGTCATCATACCCCCCCCCGCTATGTGAACGAGCCGTAGTGATCATATCTCCCACGCTATGTCTGTGAGCCATAGTCATCATATCCTCACCGCTATGTGAGTGAGCCTTAGTCATCATTTTCTCCAAACCCTCACAACATGTTTTCTTACTTTTAGGTGAAATGCTACTGTTTGCATAGTGGTTCTAGGCAGCCTTGATTCAACTGTGTCATCTGCTGTACCTGCTATCTCCTGTTGTTTTAAATACATCATGGTTTCTAAACAGGGATTGATGTCTGCACTGACTACACTTTCAAGTGCAAGAGCGGGGAGTGTGTGCACAAAATCAACGCTGAGTGCGACCTGACCAAGGACTGCAGCGACGGATCTGATGAAGAGGGCTGCAGTAATGACAGCGTTTCTTTGGCCCGCTGTGTGCCTGTTTAAACTTGATTACTTGACTACTTGACTAGTAATTAGTACTGAATCTGAGCTCAACCGTCCACCCCTCATCTCCCGTTACATAAGTCAGTCTTGTGCTTCTTATTTTTGGAGATGATGGAATGATTTCTAAAAATGATTCATGTGCTGCTGTCCATCCATCCATCTTCCAACTGCTTATACAGTAGCAGGTTGGGGAGTGGCAGATGCTTGTCCCGGACAGAACCGGATACAAGTCGGGGGGACACTGAGATACAACACGATGACAGTCCATTGCAGGGCACAGTCACAAACCTCACTATGTCCAGTTTAAGGACACCAGTTAGTCTGGAGTACATGGATAAAACCCATGTGGCTCAGGCAGAACATGTAAAGCATCCTGCTTCTATTAAATTTTTGAAAGCATGTATGTAAAACTGTACACTGGGTCATCCAAAGGAAGCTTTCATTCATTTATGCTACTTATATTTTAAACCCAATTTATGTTGCTTGCCTCACTCTCCTAACCCTTCCCTCCCCTTCTCTTGCCTACCTTTTCCGTCCTTGCTGTTCCCTACCTTTTCCTTCCCATCTTTTTCTTTCTTTTCCCTTCCCTTTCATTCCTTGCCTTTTCTTTCCCTTTCCTTCTCTGCTTTTTCTTTCCTATCCTTTCCTTCCCTGCCTTTTCCATTCATTCCCTGACCTTCCCTTCTATTTCCTTTCTTCTCCCTCCTCAGTGTGTGGCACCAGGCCCTACAAGCACAACCGCATCGTGGGTGGCCAGAATGCTGACATCGGGGAGTGGCCCTGGCAGGTCAGCCTGCACTTCATGACCGATGGCCATGTCTGCGGTGCCTCCATCTTATCCAAGACTTGGTTACTGTCGGCCGCTCACTGCTTCCAGACGACCGCCCCTGAGTATGTGCTATGGCTCAGCCCTCTCTAGTGCCACTCCCTGTCTCTCAGATGGGCCAATAGAAGCACAACAATCACCATGACCTCATTTAGTCTTCTGCTCAGAGTATGAAAATTTTGCTGCGGCACAGTCAGCAACATTAAGCATTCATCAAGTTTAGTGATGGAATGAAAATTCCACACACATACAGCAGAAACAGGATTTAAACCCTGCAGTTTAAATACCCACCCATTGAGCCTTTGTACTACCCCGGTAGCATTTATCCATCTATCCATCCATCTTCTACCTGCTTATCCCAGTATAGGTCACAAGAGGGCAGCACAGGGCACAATTCTGGGTTACAGCGTAGTTGGACTGTCAGTCAGTTGCAGGGTACACACATGCATACACACAATGGTACATTACGGGAAACTAGCCTAACTGCAAGTCTCCACACAAAGCAGAGTTAGGATTTAAACCCCCACCCCCTGAGTCACCACAAAGCCCATCTGTAGTCTTTGTGTCATTTTTTATTATCTGATTTTATGATCATTACTGTTAGTACTAAGCTGACATCCTGTCCAGAGTGTGCCGCAAAATTGAGTGTGCTGCCCTCTTGACTAATGCTCGCTGACCTAGAGTGGGATAGGCTTCAGGCCATCCTCTGCCAACCTGACCATAATAAGCAGTTAGAATTTCAGATGGATGTATACTACTACTATTACTACCATTACTATTAATATTATTACCGTTACTATTAATAATACAACTACTAGTAGTAGTACTACTACTGCTTCCACTACTACAAATTATCATTATCATGCAAGAATTTCCCTTGTAAGTGTTTCCTGGATTCTGTGCTCGGAAATCCTATGACCATTTCACAATTAATACTTGTGTTTTTACACTTCTGACACTAGGTGGAAGCACTAACCTTCCATTTGAGAGATTTTTTCAATCTTCGACATTTTTTGCTATTGAAGTCTTCAACAATCATAGTGTATCCAATGCTACTCCAAGTTTATAAACTCCTATATTTGTCTAGTAATGTAAACATATAGATAGAAGTGAATTTTTCCTTTTGTGTTAGGGTTGATTTTTAAGTTGATTGTGGCAAATAAAACGTCAATATTGAGATCACGAATATTTAACACAATGTCTCTCGAAATGTCCATGCATCTTTTGAATATAAGAAAAAACTTTTTAAAAAGTCTTTTTGACAGTGGATTTTCTTGAACTCTAAATATTATTTAACTAAGAAACAAATAAAAGAGGAGCTGGAAATGGCTGAATTTATAACACGAGACAAAATTGGAGCATCATTGTGAAATGAAATGCAGCCCAATAATCATTTTATCTCAATTTTTGCCATTTTTGCCGTTTGTAGATTTGTGTATTGTTCTCTATTTATGTGTTCTGGACATTTTTCATATGTTCACTGTGTTCAGAAATCTCATCCCTGGCAACTGGCGGACATACAGCGGATTGCGCACCCAGTACTCAGAGGAAAATGTGCAGATGCGCAACATCAAAAGGATAATCACCCACCCAGAATATAAAGACATGACAAATGATTATGACATCGCCCTGCTGGAGCTGAGCGAGCCGCTGCTCTTCACCAACACCATTTACCCCATCTGCCTGCCCCACAGCACTCATATCTTCCCAGCAGGCCTATCCTGCTGGGTGACAGGCTGGGGGACGCTGCGTGAGGGAGGTGAGCACCTCAATATCAGAAACATGTTCTTCCTTACAGTACTTCTCTATAGAGCAGTGTTTCCATACCTGCAGATTCCATTCATAATTTGAGTGCCAAAAGTTATTCATATGTGACTTGTTCATTCGGTGCATTAATATGGAGTTACATAAAAAAAAAAAAACTGACAAGATTATGGGCAGGAATATTGCCTCACATCTCCAGGGTTGGAAGTTTGAGTCTCACCTCCTCTGTATGTGTGTGAAGTTGGTGTCTTCTCTCTGTGCTTTCTCCCACAGCCCATCCCAAAGACATGCAGTTAGGCTAATTGCTCTCTCTGTATTGCCGTGTGTGTGTTTACGTTTACACGCATGCATACATTCTGTCATGGATGGGCATCACATCCAAGGTGCTCCGCAGCCTTGTGCTCTATACTGCCATCTGTGACCCTGACCAGTATCAACAGTTAGTAATGTATGGAATGGAAGACTCTTTCCTAATTCTCCAATATATCTCTTAATCTTTTGTGTCTTCTTCCTTTCACTGACCACTAGGTAATGCTGCACCAATCTTGCAGAAAGCAGAGGTGAAGGTCATCAATGACACAGTCTGTGACACAGTAACAGAGGGCCAGGTGACGTCCAGGATGCTCTGCAGCGGGTTTCTGGCGGGAGGTGTCGACGCCTGTCAGGTGAGGAACACATACATACCTTTTAATGTTAATTGTGCATCTAAAATATCTATCGTTTACTTTCTACTGCTACAAAGACTTTTCCAAGTTTCTTCCAGAAAATGCTGCACCAAAGTTTTGTTGTGCACTCTAGTCTGGCTCGTTTCCTTGTCCTTCCTCTTGTGTCAATTTCACAGCATCTCTTCTCCTGAACCTCCCCTGCAGGGAGACTCAGGGGGCCCTCTGGTGTGCAGAGAGGAGAGTGGCAAGTGGTTCCAGGCTGGCATCGTGAGCTGGGGCGAGGGCTGTGCCCGCCGAAACAAGCCCGGGGTCTACACACGCGTTACCAAGATGCGGGACTGGATTCGGGAGGAAAGTGGGGTGTAGAATGGGCATTTCCAGCAGGAAAATAGGGGCAATTTTGGAAAATTTGCATATTAAATTGACATGTGGGTCACTCAAGCAACTGTTATAATGAAATTCAAGGTGTTGGGGTGAAAAGATTGCGAAGATTTGGAAACAGTCTCTTCAGTCAATACTGTTTTAAACTGATATCCAGTGTTCACTTTATACTGCACCTTTAAAACATACGGTACTGTGCAAATGCTGCCAAAGAAAATTATGTTTAAAGACACAGAGAGGAAGTGTGTCTGCTCGGAAACAAACACTATTTAACACTATTTAACAATAACATATATACAAATAAACATTAATACATTAAAAAGTAATATGGAGCTTTGGTTCTAAAACCTGTCTTGGGGACAACCCTTGCATTCCTTGAATTTGTTACGTTTCACCACCAGCTCACTTAAACAACTTAATTAGCTAATGAAGTTTAGGGGGTATTGATGAGCCAAGCAATGTGTTCTGGTGGTCAAGTTCAACAAATAGATGAGCATGTGGATGTTAACTGCAAGTACTGTGGTTGTTGGATGAGAAGTTTTGGAATGGCTAAGATGACACATTTTGATGGACATAAAATCATAGTTTTACAAAATCATATTTTTTAAGTGGTTGCCTAAGAGGTTTTGTGCAGTACTGCAGGTTTTAATCATAAGGTAGCTCTCAGATATTAACCATGTTCAGTGAGTTTGCTGTCAGGTGACCTTTGGCCATAGATGGGATTATTTTATGTTTCCTGAGTTGTGGAAGGTCAGGCTGATCGTTTGCATTAAGAGAATGAGGAGAACATTTTTTGGTCAAATTTTAATACAGTTTTGGTCAAGTTTTTATGTTTTGGTAGCTAACACTGGTCTGAGGTGGGATGTAAAAGGTACTTATGTATAAACTATGGAGATTTTACTGCAGTTTTAACAATGACCTGTAACACATGATCTCAGTAACATTGGCGAGAATTGTGAACTTGAAGTACTTCTGAAGATCAGCACTTCTAAAAAAATGCCAATGGGTGGCTTAGTTAAGTGTAGACTTTTTAAAGTTGAATACATTGGTTAAATGTATCTGCAAATAGCCAAGTCATGGTTGGATTACTAAATTATTTATGAAATGGACAAATTACGTAATTGCCGCATGAATTTCTGGTAATTTCGGGACTTGGTATCTGGCTGTATTCAGCAGGTCAGGGATCTTTTCTGCTATTAATATTTGCACAGAAATGAAGATGATGTGATGTTGAAGCCAGTGAACAGTATTCCACACAGACATCCCTGTTTTATTTTTTTGTTAAGTTGTTCTTTATTTGCTGCTTCTTAGGTTTTGTGTAGCTGTCCAGAACTACAAGTAACTTTCCAGTTCAATTACAGGCAGTCCCCAGGATATGAACGACATCTGTTCTCTAAGTCTTGCCTTTAAGTCGAATCTGTAGGCAAGTCGGAACAATAATCATACAGCACATAATAATACAGTAATAATAAAAGTAACTGCATACGGTATTGTACCGTACCTCAAGCTGACGAACAACTGAAGCCACGCAATGATTTCATAAGCATCCCAAAGTCGTGTGTGTTGCTATTACAAGCCATCATATTTAAGTAAATTTAGGCATTACGTCAGTCTGTTCGGAAGTATGAGTTTTCTGTAAGTCGGCCGTTCTTAACTGGGGGACTGTCTGTACAACAAATTATTTACTTTGCTACTGTTAGGAGCCACAAATTAGAGGTAAATCAAATTCTGCGATGGTCATACACAGTGTTGAATTATCCATTATTATGTGGTCTTTTTGTATTTGGTCACTTATATAATGTTCTATTTTCTTAAAGTACCTACTATTAATATATATTATAACCAGGGGTATGATCCAGATGGAAACACTGTTGAGAATATGAGATATATATATATATATGATATGTGTGACAAACGTTGAGCACTTGGGTGAAGTTGTACCAGTAATACTGTTATTGTTTTGTACAGAAATATATGCACTAGCACCAGTGTCTGACTACGTATACAGTGCTGTTTTTTGCGGTTTTGTTTATGTGCACTTTTTTATAACAAGGATCTCCTCATTGTATTCAATAAATAGTTTGATTTTGAAGTGCTTCTTTTGTTCTTATACCTTTTGTTAGATACATTTTGGGCCTGCTGCATCCTCAAAGCATGTGAAACGTTTACCATTTGTTCTGTTGTCGGTCTTAGTTCTGTATGCTATCTATTCTCCCAGCCATTTCCAGCATTTGTCAAGTGTTGCTCATAATTAAGAAGCGTGCAAATGGACATGGACACGGTAATACTGTCACATTATGCCTGGCTTTGCCAGATTGATTTCCTTGTCACTTGGGAGCCGGCTGGTGACTGTTCCCGAGTGTCATTTTCAGACAGGAGTGCTCATATCTCATTTGTCTTCATTATAATAAGCATTTCTACCTTGGGAATTTGTGCAACAGGATTCCAAAGAGTGTTCTTCAGTTCAGGTACACGTGCGGCCTTATCAACAAGCATTTGTAAGCATTTAGCTGTACGTCCTCAAGCATAAACTTTGTCGCAGCTGGGCAGGCTTATCTGAAATGGTTTTATTTAAATATAAATATGTGTACAAAGTTACAAGCACAATCGCTTTTTTTAACATAATACATTATTAAAAATTAAAATTAAATAGAACAATGGCCATTAGTCGCGTTCAAAAAAGCATTTCTCTGCTTTTGTTGATGGACAAACAGTAAAAGACAAATGGAGGACAGATTTAAAAATCAAGTTAGGATATATATTCATGTATATATAAAGATACAATTTACAGTAAAGCAGCTTACACGCTGTACATTAAGGCTTATATAAAATATAAAAATAAAGACGAGCAATATTTTTCACTCTTTGCTTCATTTCCCAACCCAGTGGATTGTGGACAGTTCTGAGAAAAATGGCAGTACACTGTTCCAGTGAACTGGATCCAAGTTCCAACAAGATACAATACGTGATCTTTCACATTGGCAATGGAAATGAAAAATGTCAAAGTATTTCACTTGAACACATCTGCATGCAACAGATAGACAATGTTTTTGTACACTTAACTAGTTTTGGATAGTACAGGGTTTGTAAACATTTTCGAGCTACTACATACTCATGTCCCTCAGCCCTCGTCAGATATGCAGTTGGATGGATGGATGGATGGATGCATACTATGTCACTGTATCCCATTGGTAATCAAGCTTCTTGATACGAAAGTTTGGCTAAATTGCAACCAAGTTTCAAAGCTTTCTCTGTACAAGAGCACAACCTTAAACCCGAAAACCAGCTACATTACCGAACGGTGAAGCTCATAACTTTAAAAGTGAGCCTAGGATGTATGCTGTAATCACACAGAAATGATAGGACGAGGCAGCTATTTCCACCTACGCATATCCCACAATCTTTGGATATTCGTTCAGTCACTCATCCCCCACTGAAGCAGAAATGATTAATACAGACTATCCTTCGTCCTTCATAGCTGTAACCTAATGCTAACAGCTTTTCTCCATTATTTTAAATCTACTTTGCAGTTGTCTGCACTGATCCATCAGGCCAGAGCTCTTATCTGAAAAAGTCTTAAAAGCATAAAAATATCTTTTTATGAAAACCCTACTGAATTCATCATCCAGAAAATATGTGAATGTTGCTTGGCTGTACTTTTATGCCTGTTTCACAGCTTGAAGTTGATCCTTATGGTGTGGCTCAGTCTTTGATAATGGATCGAGAGGTGAATGTGCTTAGAATTCTTTTGCATGCTGACGGACAAAAAAAAATGAATGAGTTGGTTTTTTTTTAAATTCTTTTTAAGTTCACCAGATGCAAGACTTTGAATCCTGTTTTCACCCCACTGCCATGGGGCATTTGGTAAGAGATTTCCAATTTACACCTTCCCACACACAATGTAAATCATAAACAGTTAAGTAGATGACATCAGTGAGGCTAGTGTGGCTTTGCCTTTGTCGTCCTTAAAAAAAGCAACAACAACAAAAAAAAACAAATAGTGAAGCACACTTGAAGGGAATGCATCATCAGAAGCTCCAATTCATCCAGAGGACAAGAAGATACAGATCCTACTGAACAATAACACAACAATAAATTAAAAACAGTATCCCCAAAAAACTTAAATCTTCAGCCAATGGTCCTCTTTAAGACCTATTCCACGGGAAAGAGAAGCAGTGTCCATGTAGCCTTTTGAGAAGATGCTTGAATAGATCGCTTATTATCCCTTGCAGCCTCCCCGCCTTGTCAAACATGTGTCTGCATGCGCTGGTGTGAGGGGCGCCCATAGTCAGACAGCTGTGAAGACACCTGGGAGGAGGCATAAGAGAAGCGCGAGGAGCTGGACACTTTGCTGGCTTGATCTGAGTGATCATATGCATCCACCTTCTCATAGGTGGAGGGCTTGACGTAGTTGGTAAAGGCACGGCCATATGTAGCGGGCAGGTAAGCAGAGCCGCCGTACAGGGGCTCGGGGGGGTATATTCCCTGCTGCTGCTGTGCCTGCTGCTGTTGCTGCTGCTGCTCATAGGTTGAGCGTGCACCCGTGGTGGTGGCATAGCGCTGGGAGAAATCATAGATCCGTGGCTGGGTGCTGTGCTGCCCGTACAGAGGGTTTGGTGAGGCTAGCTGAGATGGGGTATAGACAGGCCGTGGATTGGACACATATTCTGAAAAACCACTGCGTACATGGCGATCTTCTTGAGCCCGGACATTGTAATAGCCATTGGTGGGATCCTAAATAGAGAGACCAGATTAGCCCCCACCCAATTTAGAAGCAGCGTGTAAGCGAACACAAACACGCAAGTGGCATCTTAAGTTTTCCATTTCAGCTTTACCTTGATCTCGGATCGCTCATCCTCCTCCTCTTCTAGAAGGTCGCTGTGTTCTGTTCGAGACGTACCTGGAGATTCACTGCTGTTTGGGGCCTGAAGGTTTAAATATATTATCCAAAATCAACAATTAGACCTACTTAAAACTGCGACAAGCTGTGAGCTGCTAATTCTACCTATCAAGGTTTCATAAAAATTTCAAGTAATTTAACTGCTAATGTTCTGAACAGAAAGATTTTTTATAAGCAGAGATAACAAGACACTGTACCATAGGTTCTTTGACATCTTCCTCATCATCGTTACCCCGTGCCGCATTGTGGTCACTGTGCACTATTTGCACTCTGATGTCACTTTTGGAGAGCCTTGTTCCCTTTTTACCTTGAGAAAAAGTGATTGCTTACTGGTTATTTGAAGCAGGCATAAATGATAACTGAATAATCCAAGCAGAACGTCACCTAAAACCCTTACTCTATACCAAGGCCTAAACTCTTAATGGCTTCCAAACTTGATTCATCCTAATATTGAGTCCTAATCACATAAATGTTCTTCAGCAGACTTCCACCTTACCTTTCACAGAGTTCCTGCAGCAGAAGGTGACCAGGGTGATGACACAGATGAGAAGGACACAGCCACCCCCGACTGAAGTCCCCACGATGATGAGCATAGGGAGAGCCTCTGTGAGGAAGGAGCAAAATGCCAGATGTTCAAGCAGGTGAATGGCTTGACTGTGCGCACACGTTACACCACAATTCTTTTAGCAAGTAGTATTTATTGCCTTTCTAAGCATGACTCAAATTGAATAGAAACCCATTTCCTTGTTCCAGGCCTGATTATGTCTATAATTTCTTATGGGAAAGGGCAACAATGCATGATGAGGCAATAGGCAGCAACCTAATTAGAGATGCTAGGTGATACTACAGTGCAAATCTCCTGAGAAAACACCAATATACTGACACAATTTGCTAAGTGACAGCTCTATTTCTGTTGTCTCATACAACAAAAGATGTGGTTCTATTATCCTTATTTAGAAATTATTGAGAAAAATTGCAATAAGGCTTGAAAGAAATTGTGCCCATTTTTGCCTCTTGAAAAATCTTCATATCCTAAAATTTTCTTTCACAAGCAATGTACGTGTAATGATGCTTTTGATCATCAAAGCCACCATCTTCTAGACACTTCTCCTGTTTCTCAAACCAGTCCTCAGGGACCCCCCAGACGGTCCACATTTTCGCTCCCTCCCAACTCTCAGGGAGGGAGGGAGCTGGGAGGGAGCAAAAACGTGGACCGTCTTGGGATCCCCAAGGACTGGTTTGAGAAACACTGGTCTAAGCAGCCTAGGAATGGAGCACACCCTGGGGGGACTCCAGTCCATCACAGGACACAGTATGGACAGTTTAGGGACACCAATTAGCCTAGTTCAATGTCTTTGGAATGGGTGTGGAAAACAAAGCTCCCAGTGGAAACCCATGCAACCTCCACACATACAGAGTACAGGCAAGTTTCTATCCCCAACACTGCAGGTGTGACAAAAGGATGATTCCCACTGAGCCACCAAGCTAACAAAAGCCGTTTACCAACTCAATGTATATGAAAAATGTTTCAGATTACACAGTGATCTAAAATAAGTTTGAGTTATTAAAGCTATAAAATAACACGGCTACGCTGATGTGGTTATATAGAGTTATAGAAGGGCCCCCACCTTGCTCCTTGAGGGTGACCAATGCAGTGCCTGTTCCAAAGTGGTTCCAGGCAGTGCAGTTATAACGTAGCTGGAAGTCTTGTGCGAGGGTCTCAGAGAGGATGAGGGAAGACTGGACCCCTCTATCTGTGGCGACAGTCTGGACAGTGAAGCGTCCTGAAGAGCCAGAGGCCAGGCTCATGTCCCCAAAGGACCATACCTGAAAATAAAGAGAGAAACGTGTGTCTCAGAAAATGTGTGAATGGTATTGTATAATACATCCCGCAATTTCCTCATATGAGGAAACCAAATTTTTAATTCAAATGTTTTTAGAAATATCCATCCATTTACTGTACGTCTGTTTCTGCATGTCCTATTCAGGGTCATGGGGGGTCTGGAGTCTATACCAGAAGCTATGGGAACAAGGCAGGAAACAACCCAGGATGGGGTGCCAACCCATCACAGGGCACACTCACTCACCATTCACACCTACAGGCAATTTGGTAACTCCAATTCACCTTATTAGTATGTGTTTGGATTGTACAGGGAAACTGGAGTACTTGGTGGAAACCCCACGATAACACGGGGAGAACATGCCATCTCCACACACATAGATCCAGGGTGGAGTCTCGAACCTGGTCCCAGAGGTGTGAGGCAACAGTGTTAACCACTGTCACTGCATCAGCCCATTTTTAGAAACATGATTCTTCTGATTATGCAGCCTTCCTTTAAGGGTGAGTAAAGTGCCCTGAATTCATTGCTCAGCTCTTAATAATGTCCTGGCAGCCTTTGACTCAGAGGTCAAACTGGCCATCTCTTGTAGGCCCTAATTCTGAGCATTAATTAAATGGCATTCTGAAGCACCTGAGGGATGTTAGCCAGAGCATGTCTCTTTACATTTTAGTGTCTGAACACCAAGGCCACAGCCCTCAGACCTAGAGGCCAGTTGTTTAAGCAAGGGGGTGACAGGGGGAGTGCTTGAGCGTAGATCTGCACAGAAGTGTAGATGTGCATATAGAAAGTGCCCTAGAGGTACACTTACAATCTTGTCAGGAGGGGGGCTGCTGCCCACCAGGCACTCTAGCTTGCCCTTGGAGTTCTTGACTGCATGCTGTGTGGCATCTGCAGTGATGATGGGGGGGCCTGGTGGGAAGATATAATGGTGAATGAGGTAACAGGAAAGGAAAGCAAGGTCAGGCTAAGCTGCGGCAAGAAGGGGAGCTACTGATGATGATGATGATGATGATGATGGTGATGATGATGCTAAGTGGAGACAAGCACATACATGAAGGGGCACTCAGAAAAAAAGCAGAAAGCTGCTACCATCAGAAAGAAATCCAAAACAAAACTGATGATCACAATAAAACATGGCACAGATGAGCTGGTGTCAATGTAATTTTCTTCAGTGACATTGACGACGAGGCTAATAAAAATCATCACCTCTGAAATGTAGATGCTACAAACACTTACCATTGACAGTGAGAGTGACCTCTCTGTCAGCCACCCCGATCCTGGGAACAATCGCTTTGCAGGTGTAGACTCCAGCATCTTCCTGTGTGATTGCCTTCAGCTGCAGAGTGTTGCCATTGCTGAGAACCTGGGGTCAGACGAGGTCAGTACAACACTGATCTAATTCAGCACAGCAGTGCTAGTGCTCTTGCACAGATGAACAGCAAATTGACACTGCTGCGTAAAAACATCGGAATTAACGCTATTGTAATCAAGTTAATCATGCAATTAAGCCATACTGCATTGTCAGCAGGGCTATGTTCTTCAAATAATTGTAACTACAAAGGCAGGGACAGAACAAAGGATTCTGAATGAGAATCTATTTAACCTTTGGACCAGCTACATTTGGTCACTTGTGAGCTCATTGATCCCAGAATGTCTTCAAGCTGTGATTAATCCATTTAGTTTCCCAATTATTGAATTACCCAATTAATCCATATCGCCTGGATAATGAAATGCGCACCCAGTGGATTAGAACAGCCAAGTTTTCATGGGGCACAGTGGGATAGCTTGCTCTTTATGCAACACAATTGCTTCTACATCCAACCCATGCATTTACATGCAGTTCTAAAGCATCCAAATAAATCTGATCAAATAGCACACAGGGCATCCAGCAAACCAGAATCGGGTGATCAAATGAGTAACTAAAATGAATGCAGACCGGAGCCTCAAATATCGCACAGTTTCAGTGATTCTGAGCCTAAGCCGCAGACCCTTGGGGACACATGACATTTAAAGAAGCAGAAAGATTTTGCATATGCAGAATATATTACCATGTGTGACCATCCATTAATGCCTCCCTCTCAGATTTCGGCAGATACCTCCCACTGAGACTGAACTGTATGCCAGCTAAATATGACTGATGATAGCCACTGCACTGTCTAGGTTTGTTTTGAGATTCCAGAAGCTGATCTTACCACGCTGGATCCCTGCTTGGTCCAGGCCAGGGTTAAGGGGGGGTTGCCGGTCCAGGAGCAGGTGAAGGCTGCATCCATACCTATGTCTACAGCCACGGGCTTGGGCTCAGATAGCAGTCTGGGACCAACTAAGGATATCAAATTTTCAGCATATTAGTCATCTTAATATTTGTGTAAAAGTTCAAGATCTAAAAGCTAACAGGAATCATTAATGTTATCTTAAATATTCAATCAGCTTTATAAATCTATTAATACAAAGTTATTAACATTTTCAAACAACTTTCATCTGTTGACTTACACTGGACATCAACGAGCGTGCTGACATTGGTGCTGCCCACAGAATTGGAGACCTCACAGGATACCGGGTCTGTGAAGTATGAGTAGTCCACTGTTACCTCCAGCCTGTCTCCATTGGCTTCAGGTATGGGGACACCACCCTTTGACCACCTGGTTGGGGTACGACAGTTCACGATATCGTTAATAACATTGTTAAATCATATTGTGACTTACAACATAAACCACTGGGATTTACTTGTGCATAAACCATATTCATAATGCATTTGTTATGCATTCATAGAACGTTCATAAGCAGCATACCTTAACATGTCGCAAAGCATTGCAATCATAATACTTTCAATGAACAAGACGACAGCATTATTCATGCATTTAATATGCATGAATAATAAACATTATAATTGTATAATCGTATAATGATTGATATTAATTTAGGGTGTTAAAGTACCGTATGGAGAACATGGCTGGTGAAACTCCTGTGTTTTGATGGTATTGTATTACTATTATTATTTATTTAATCACTTTTTTAAATGTATTCTATTTCAGTTCTTTTGCTCTTACTGTTATATCTTGTGTGCTTATTTTAATTTCTGTCCTTTTCTTCTTTTAAAAGCACCCTGTGGTTAAAACAGTGGTATAGAAATAAAGATTCATTGATCGATAGATTAATGTATATTAAAGCTGTTAAGGCATGTTAGGATGTTATGGTATTTTTACATGCTGCCTTTGAATGTTTTTGAATGCATTATAAAGGCATTATGAAGGTGCACATAATGTAAAGTGTTACCCAAAAGGAGAATAAGCAGTTACAGTTACCTGTAACCTGTGATCTCTGGGTTGGCAGAGGCCATGCAAAGAAAGAGGACCTTGGCTCCCTCCATCACTGTTTGTGGCTGGGCGGACAGAGTCACTGAAGGCGGATCTGCAATGACATTGGTCCAGTAAACAAAACTGCTGCCCCAACCTTTCATATTTCACATATCTGCATCTGCTCTTATTTAGAACAATATATTTTTTATGCGCGGTGTACTCAAACCACTAATCAAAAGTGCCTATGCAGGCATCGATCTTCACTTTCCTAAATGAAAATTCAGACTCCAATTCAGAGAATGAACATTCCATGCGTAGACCAGAGTTGGGAAGTTCAGGTTTAGAAAGTACAAATCCAGACCGAGATTTTGTTTCAACCAACCAGTTGAATATTCTGTCGCTGTGACTCTTTATACTCATCTGGTTGGTTGAAGCAGCATCTTGGTCCTTGATTCTGGACTTTCTGGACCTGAACTTTCCTCCTGTGGCATAGACTAAGCAGAGACTGAACCTAATGCAGCTGACCTCTGGAGGGCTGAGAGCGCGCCTTATACTCACGCTGCACACTGATGGTGACCGAAGTCTGCCGGCCTGCTGGGGCTGCCGGGTTCAGCACCCTGCAGGTATAGACGCTCCCCGAGTCCTTGTCTTCGGGGGTGATTGGGAACATGCTCACCGCCACCTCCCGTTTGCCATCCTCCATAAATGTCTGCCATTGTGGAGAAAAAACATAGTCCAATTTAGCTAAGCTCCTGTTACTGCATCCCCCAACATGCCCAGATGAATTCTTCAAACCTTCATTTAAAGCTGTCAGTACGAAATCTTACATTTCCTAGATTAAGCACACCATGCACGTGTCAGCTTACTTGATTGGTTAGTCTATTTATTTAAATTCGATGGCCTAGGATAACGCAGCATTGATTTATTTGTCTCTTATTGCTCAGTGTGCGAGCATCCAGGGGTAAACAGCCTTTGTTTGTTCTCTGAGGTTTTTTAGGCTGCAGATGTCAATTTGTTGCTAGCAAAGATCAATATCGTTAAGTGAGAAAATACGGACTTTGAAGGATATCGCAGGAGGGGGCAGAACTCAATGCTGACTATAACCAATAATGGCAGTAAGTATCCCAAAATTATGTCAGCGCTGACAGCAAGGTGCTACATAGCTTAATAATGTGATGCGTGAACCTGAGCTCACTCCCTACCCAGCTGGCTTGGCCATTTGGTTCCACAGTCAGGACAAAAAAAGCACAAGGTACTTCACACAGAGGTTTGCACCCCCCCCCCCCCCCCCCCCCCCCCCCCCCCCCCCGCACCACAACCCCCCTCCTCTACCACCACACCCCTGCCTCTATACGTATAGCGTTTCCGAGG
>JAAGVU020000129.1:21312272-21357030 GCA_011763525.2 Mormyrus iriodes
ACACAATTTGGTAACAAGACCTGACTCATCATCCCGAGACAGATGAGAGCACTGCACATCATTCTATGGAAAAGCCAAAATATGTCTTTCCCCCCCCCCCCCCCCCCCCCACCCCCCAACATCCACTCATGGCTTTCACCCTCTAAACGTGTCATTTAGTATCGTTTAGCGTGGTCAGGGAGCATGACAAATGCGGAGCTTTTCCTGGCTATGGATGTTTCACGCCTCACCCCATCCTCATTGTGCCTCGGCATTGTTGGGGGTGATTTCACCCCCCCCCCCCCCACTGTATCAACGCTTGCCTGCCTGGGCTTCGCCATGCTCCAGTTATGCCGAGATGTCGGTGCATTAGAGAACTAAACTGGGGAGAGTGGGCTACAGAGGGCGAAGTATAGCCTTACTGTTCTTTTTGAGAGGTCCTGTAATAAAACACGGCTCTCACACTGCACTGACTGAGAAATTGTAGATTCCATTTGAAGCTGTGCTTCCTAGGATTTGTCTTTCAGGAAGGTGGAGTTAATGAAAGGGGAGGAACCAGCTCCCATTAAACCAGAACTCCAATCTCCCACTTACCTTGGAGTATATGGCAGAATCCTGGATCTCTCCATCTCTGTACCAGGTGATCTCTGCTGCTGGTTTGGCCCCCGAAGCTCTACAGGTAAGGTTGTGAGGGGTGTGGGCTTTCAGCTTTACGACTGGACCTCCCTCCACCACCGGATCAGATGGGGGCACTGTAAACCATGAACATTCAGGTCACACATATGACCCGTATGTCATTACACTGTCCTGTGGTTTCGCTTCCACGATGTGTCATGTTTCTTGCTGCGCAGAAATAATAAAAGCTTTGGATGTACTACCAAAGCTCCAAAACAGAAGACAGAACATGTTAAAGTCAATCCCTGTTTAAAAATAGCTGATCATCTAATTAAATTGTGCCCTTTATACAATTTCAGGCTGCACTCCACAGGCTTTACGCTGCAGTGACTCACGTTACCTGTAGATTTGTAAATTTATTTCATTTGTGTTCCTGCAAATTGGGCAGGTAGAGAAACACACCTCCAATGTAGGCATCTGTCTCTCAAGACAAAATGCCAACACAAACAACTGAGCCTTCCCCCACTCTCCCTCCCACCAATTTCAGAGGTCTTCCCACTGTGCTGCTGGGTTAGTATGTGGTTGACCATTTTAATTTCCTTGCGGATTCCCTTGACTGCGTCCCCACCGCTGAATGGCTGCATCAGATTGCTTGGGTCTCGTCCAGCGCATCGATCTCCCTACACATTGCTTTGGTCCTCTGTGCTCAGCTTGATTTATTCCTCTGTCTCCTTGAAGTCTCAGATAGAGAGGAAAAAGAGGCCAGGGCCTCTGTGTCCTCCGGGGCTTCGCTCTCAGCCCAGCTTGGGCATGAACTATGTTTGCTGGGGTGGTTTGTGAGTGCTGACTGGAGAAATGCACACTCCTAATGATGAGCGGTGTTCCTCATTATTCAGCACACAATCCTGAACATGACTTTACTTTTATTTATTCAATGTTTTATTGCCACCCTTTCTCACAGCTAAGTCCATAGCACAGCAACTTGAAACAACTGTTTCCAGTGTTCTTTGTTCTTCGCCACCAATGAATAATAATACCACTAAAAATCCATTCTTGCTATACCTATGGCTACCACAAGGTGCCACCAGCGTTCCATCAATCTTCCCTCTCCCCAGTGACCTGGAGACAGAGGGCCCCATGGATTCACAGATCATTCATATTGTGTTAATGTAAAAGCTGCCCGCAGTTGACATACTGAGTGACTCACTGTAAAACGTGCTAACTGTGCAAAGCTTTACGTTTTAGCATCTAGGCAAGTCAATTGTGAGTATGGCAATCGCATTACCATGGACCTTCGCAGTCACGTTTATGGGTTATGAGGAATAAGACTTATTTCTACCTGCAAGAATACAGCAATACTGTCAGGGCAAGCGTAACATCTCAGGACATCTATCTAGAAATAAATATGCTAAAGTATAATAAAAATGTAACAAGGATAGATAGATAGATAGATAGATAAATAAATAAATAAATAAATGGAAAGTTGCGGATTTTCCCATCAAAATACTACACCATGCCAGGAAACTTTCTTCTAAATCTTTTTTAAGGACTGCACAAAGGTGGTACCCTGTCATGGGAATCCCATCGGCGTTCAGAGAGCGGCACCTACCCAGCACGGTGAGTTTGGCACGGTGTGAGCGCAGTGCCGCCTGCGTGGCCTGACACTCATACACGGCATCGTCAGCAAGCTCGGCCGAGTCGATCTGCAGGCTGTGCTCCCCCGATAGTGCATCGCCCATCAGAGAATAGCGTGTCCAGCCTGCATGAAGCCACGAGAGGAAGCGTCGTCAGGAAGGGAACAAACGAGCAGGACGCAGGACTGCCCCTGGAGGGTGCCGGGAACGGGGCACGGTGCATCTGTGCTCTCACTGCATTAGCGGGACTTCCTCAGCGGTATGGAGCTTTCCAGTCACTGATGAGCAAGCGACACGGTTTTGGAAAAGCACTAAGATGATGAGCACCAGAGTAGTGAGGGAATGCAGGTATTAGCCTGCCTCTGAAAATGTCTCTTTTCACCATTTATTCTGCGGTGATTTAGTGGGACATTTCCGCTGTGTGTTGGTAACACCACCTAGCAAAGTCAATTCAGCCGCAGACGGACCCCAGTGTACTCTTGTCACCTGCAATCGGAAGCCTCACCTGGCAGGTCCCTCTCTCCCCCCAGAGCCAGTCCGTCTTTGGTCCACTGCACCATGCCACGGTATCCCACGATGACGCAGGGCAGTGTCACCGACTGGCCAGACACCACGACCTGGTCCTGAGGTTGCTGTGAGAAGTACGCGGCTTCAGCTGCTGTTGGGGCCAAAGAGGAACAGATGAGCAACAATGTAAGGTATAGAAAATCCTATTCGCTGCTAATCTATCATTAATTAATATGTTATACAGGCCTGTTCTTTGAACACCAGCTATTGTTTCCTAATAGACTTCATTGTTCTCTAATCTTATCTAATCATGATCTAAAGCATAAAATAAAGTATGCTTGCAGTATAAAAAGCAGGAACAGATCCGTTTCGTCATATATTTTTTCAGATCCATCCAACCATTAACACATCTTCCTTATCCAGTACAGATTTATGGAAGTATTTATTGTGTTAGTTTTAATGATATGAAACATATAAAATGTGTAAACCTGAAAAATATGTTCAACATCATAAGCCATCATGCTTTTGGCTGCAAATCCTTCCCTAGGCTGCAGATGTAAACACCCATATCAGTGTTCCTTTTCATCGAGTGAAATCTGCTTCCCATAAAACTTATTTAGCAAAGTATATGACTTGCGAAAAACATGCTTCACAGATACCCGTAATCTCTTACATTTGTCATGCAGTACTTTGACCAACATGTGGCTACAGAGATACTCTAAAAAGAAACTCCTTGCCAGAAACAGAGGTGTATCAATTACAGTCTTCAAAAGAAACATCCACTCATGTTCCTTGTCCAGTCTAGGGTTGTGGTTAGCCTGAAGCCCATTTTGGAAAACACTGGACACAAGGGGGAGGCACCCTGGATGGGCTCTGGTCCATTCGCTTGCTCACTCTCACGTGCTACGGGCAATTCAGAGACACCCGCTCACTCAACCAAGTGGCTTTTGGGCTGCAGGGGGAAAGCGGAGTCCCCAGAGGAGACCCATGCATACACAGGGAGAACATGCAAAGCTCCACACACCGAGCCATGGGTACAGAGCAAACCTCCAGCCCTGGAGTTAAGGCTGCCCTCAAATGAAACACATTTTTAAATGTAATGACTACTTAATACTCATTGTCAATGAAAATCCAGAAATGTAAATGCAGAAAGACAACAATACAGATGAGCCTAACAGCTGAGTTGGGATGCAGTCTTCTCTATGACAAAAAATACACATCATAATAAATTTCATTTGATTTACAAATGCTTTGGACTGCATTCCACGCCATGACTCCCTGTTGGAGATTCTCATCTCCAGATAGTTGCTGGCAAACATTTTCTCGTGATCACAAACTTACATTTAAAGCAAGAGCTTCTGTTTCCCCCAGCTGTGAAACGTTTAGCTAATATCAGTTCTAATTTCTTCAGTGAAAAACGCTGTGGGTTGCATTTCTCGACAGTCAACTTCCATTTACAGTGTGAGCAATGTGGATGCTATCAATTTCAAATTTGTAGGTAGCTAGCTGATGCAACAATGCCGGTGGAAAAATTACCTCCAGGGACCCATAAAGCAGTTTAAGGGGATCTTCAGAAATGTGTCATAAATTGACAAAATTCATTAGTGAACTCATTCACAAAAAACCATCAACCGCAAGCCAAAAGGATTCAAGGGGGATCATATAAATACAAGAAAGGGGGCCGTAATTTGGGTTGACTTGCATGAACACTGCAGTGAATGACTTAGAAAATATTCATCACAAACTTAACTCTATTATCCGTCAGAATATTAATATTTAATAAATGTAATATTTACAATCCATCCACCCACCCCCATCCATCCATCCATCCATCCATAATTTCCATAATTAAATTACTTATCCAGTAGAAGGTTATGGGGAAGTTCGTCAATACAAGTGAATATTTTTTTAAATTTCTTTTTACAAACAGCACAAGACCACAACCTTGCCACAGAGAAAACCTGCATTCCAAGAAAGATTATCTACTCCGCAGACCACATCCATGGTTTTTTGACATTATGAATTAACTAGCTAAATTATTCAAAGCAGAGTAACTTCTTATGAGAGTTCTCACAAACATTTTATGTTTTCGGTGGCCAGCCCTTTATCTCTTTGAAATAGGTATTAGTATTCATGACGAACACAGTTATCCCAGTTGCAAGCAAATCACCGAGTTCATTTGAAGTGAGGGAAGTATATTTCTATACAGTATAATAAAGTACGTGGTATAATTAGGAATGTATGACAACAAACCTAAAAGCTAAACCCTAAACAAATTATAATTTATAATTAAATCTTTCTTGTTAGCATATGGTATACCCACTCTGTTGAAATTATGCCTTTTGCCTTTGCCAGTATTACAAAATGGATGTTAAACAATCAAAACACCATTTGCCACACTGGGGGATCCATCCATTAATGTCCCAAAAAACAACAGGAGCATTTGGCAATGCCCTGCCATTATTTCTCAGGAAATCTTCACTGTAGGCTTGCTGGTGAAAGTCCCACCACTTAACCATAACTTAAACAACACATGTATGGTGTCTGATAAACAGGTGACAAATCTGTCCAAGGAAATAGGGAAAAGGGAGAGGATGAAAGGGAGGGGACAGGAGCTGAGATGGCGGGGCGGTAACTCCTGTTCACAGGAAAAAAAAAGCTTTCCCTCATTTTCCCCCGCTTACTTTCTTTGTGCTTAAATGTAAGAATAAAGACTAAAGAAAGATGAAGAGGGGTCTATTCAGTGACCCCCCCCCACCCCCAAATTATTTACTGGGCCTGGAGAACTTAAACAGCGAGAGTAGGAGGCCTCCCCAGGAAGAAAGCTGTGAAAGGAGGGCAGCATACGGTGGCTGGAGACACACCATTGTCCCACTGTCCCTGCGTTTTAATAGGCCTATTTATTTCCAATCAATCCGGCTAAATGTGAGTTTAATAGCTTTTCAATAGCAGTCTTTTCCCCAGAGGGGAAGCAGGATTTTCTCTCTTATTCACCGACACCCCCCCCCCACCCCTGTCTCTCTGTTTTTTCTTTCAAAGGTGCTTCATTGAAAAGGGAGCTTTCAAGCTCACTTGGCAGTGTTTGTTTGCCACTCAATTATCCACTTCATCTGGGCTATGCTGCTGAACCTTCCCTAACCTACTCACCCAAAACCCTGAGTCCCTTCCCACTTTTCTGAATTTAACTAACCACCCATGGTCTGAGTGGTGTTGTAAACCAGTTCAGCTCGCATTTCTACTGCATCCTTATTCCATTCCAATATATATTTCTCTGCTTCCAGTACACCCCCCCCCAGGAGGTGTTAAGGGTTCATTCTTATATTCAAGTATTCCCCCTCCACTCTTTAAGATCTTTTTTGTGTGTCAGTATGATGTTTCATGTGTTGTGGATCAAAAGACCTGAAATATGGCTGTATGAGCTACTGGCCATTCAGAAGATGCTGGTGTTTCTTTGCCATACATTAAACCCTGCTTGCTGGCTGGCTGACCCCAGTATTCTGTTCTTACGAGGTTCTATAATTTTTGAAATGCCTTTTAACTCTTCGGTGCTTTTGAATTTTATTTTTATGCAAAGTACAATATACACATCAGTCACAAGCATGTATCCTGCTCCAGTGTCTAAACATCCAATCCAGGCGATAATTCATTGCTGGTTGTTTTGGGAAATTGCATGCGTGCTGTTGTGTAAATATTTCACTCACTCACGGACAACTGCTATGCATACAAAGTCAGAAAATACATCAGTAATTCAGTATACTTACTGAAAATATTCCAGAGAAAACATTTCAACTAGCTAATGATTAAT
Organism: Mormyrus iriodes; assembly: GCA_011763525.2. Lineage (NCBI taxonomy): Eukaryota > Metazoa > Chordata > Actinopteri > Osteoglossiformes > Mormyridae > Mormyrus > Mormyrus iriodes. Next base: position 21,318,813 of record JAAGVU020000129.1, read on the forward strand.
TTAAAATTCCTTTAATACCTCCTAGCTGAATAGCCAATTCTTTAAGGATGCATTAGCTGCTTAAATACATGAATATATTTCTAATAGAGCAACTGAGATCAAGGCAGCTTGAGTAAGGCATCGGGATGAAGAGCCTGAATCGCACCCGATATTTTCACAGACACTTAGAGTCCATGCCCTGTCTTTGAAAGACAGGGTGAGTTTGGAAAGGACCTTTATGTACAACCTCTCCCTTCTGAGGCTCCTTCTGGAAATTATATTTCTTTTTGTTTGGCGTACTTCAAAAAGGCAGAATTGCACTGCATTTTTCCTTCCTTAGTAACAAGGTCAAACACGCTTGGCCTGATATGCTCTAATCCGGATTTTAAAAAATGGAACATCATTTTACTACGCTGGATGCATAGGCTGTCGTGGGGTGGGTTGGTGGGGGGGCACAGCGGCAGAGGGCTGGGGGCCTCACATGTAGACAGAGCAGGCAAGTTGTCTGGGATTGAAGGCTACATTATATTATTTTCTCTGATACAGTGAGTTTACTAGCAGGTCATATGATTGGAGCTGGGCATGGTGGGCTATGTTTTCCAATCAATATATGCCAGCAAACTCAGCACCAGTTGTTTTTGTTTTCTACATTGATAGAGCCATGTTTACAATGCTAGGAAATGCATGAACAGGTCTTTCCAATAATGGAGTCTGGGGCAACAGCACGGGGAACAAAAAAGAACATTAATGGAATTATGGTAATGGGAAGGGGCAGCGTGTCACCTGCTATGCTAAACATTGAACTACCGAGAACTCTAATGCGCATCCAAATATGGCACTATGGCCCACCTCACTCATGGAGATTTCCTGAACGCATCATGAAGCTTTCTCTCTGCGACCCCACTCCACATGCCAGAGTGCTGAACCGATGGGTGAGCAGCATATTACAGAAATAATAGTTTTGGAACGGAGCTACCGGACGCTTATGGGGAGGAGATGGAAAGTGGTTGGCTGTTGGACTGGCCAGTCTAACCAACTGGCCAGTCAAAGCACTCTAGCGATCTGGGTTTCTATTCCCAGTTTTTGACTGGGGCTGGCGCTCCATCAGTTCAGTTCCACAAAACCCATAGATGTCTTCAATATGGCCTACCCACAGAGATCTACTTAAGACCTTTTTTAATGCTTCTTCAAGGCAGGGACAGTTTCTATTTTAAGAGCATCAGAGCACTCGCATTTTATCTTTTCACTCCAGGGTCTTGCAGTCTTGCAAGGTCTCGGAGCACAAGTGCTCTTAAGTTGACTGAGCAGTTTACCCAGTGCGGTAATAATTCAGTGCATAAAAAATAGAAAGTAGTATCTGGTCATATATTCCATCTGGGAATTTTGCAGTCAAGTGAGTACAGGCTTGGATTTTGCTTGCGATTCTGCATCTGAAAATTGAGAAACTGGCTGAACCAAAGACCCCAAACGGAGCAGGCCCACTCCTCCAGTGCCTTCCATTGTGCCAGGTTAAGATAAGGCGGGTAAATAACATTGGCTCTCTCATGCTGGCTCACACTGTGAGGATTCATTGTCCTTGTTTTCCATCAACTCCTTTGTTTCCCTCTCATTACCGACATGTGCATATGGGAGCGCATACGAAGGAAAGCTGGCTGTATTCGGTCCCCCTGTGCCTATCTTGGGGTTCGGCATGCAGAGCCTCTGTCTAATCACATTACAGCATTTCCTGCAGAAGCTTACAGTGTGCTTAGGAAGCGAGAGCACAGAGAGTCCATCCCCTCCAACTGTCTAAAGACTTATTTAGTATCCTGAGATGACATAGTGAGACCAGGATCTCCTGTGCTTACTGCTGAAGTAAATATGTTAGGCGTTTCATAGTAGATTTTTGCCTGTTTTTAACCAGTCTTGCTATTTGGGCTCTCTCATTCTCTCTCTCTCTCTTTCAAAACCCAGGCAAAGATTTCTTCTTCTCTTTATTACCAAAACGATTTGGTTTTGCTAGCCTGCAGTGTTATCCTCAATAAAAACCACGCCTTTCCACTGCCTAACCATGTGGTGCAGTGTCCCGTCACACCTAAGGTTCTTTTTGGCCTGGCCAGAGAAATATTTTCATAAAATGAAAAACTGACCCAAGTATCTACAATTCCCAACCTTCCACCATCTACCTCTTCAGTCTGAAGTCATTTCCAGCTTTGTGTCCCCAACTGTCTACATGCACCCCTCCCACTATTCTGCAAAAACAGACATGTGGCTACCCCTCCCCGCCACTCCTAGCAGGCAGTCAGTCGTGATCCTTGAAATCAATGCCTCGCAGCTCCTTGCAGAATTATGTAAGGTGTTGCTAATTGTTGATTTGCCTTCGCCATGGCTGTTGTGTCTCTCATCTCCGGGCTTCCTGTCGTCCACAGTCATCAGCTCCCCGCTGCTCTCCATCCTCCCCGTGAAAATCACAGGGGTTCATGTCAGCTTGTTGACACACGCGCACAAACACACACACACACACACACACACACACACACACACACACGCACATGCCAAGCTGGGCCAGCGAAGGAAAGGAGGTAATACGTATAATAAAATACAGGAGAGGATGGCAAAAAAAATAAGGCTGAGTGCTAAAGAAGAGATGCTGTTGCCTTGCAATTCAAAACGGGGCAACGCATGGTGGAAATGAAAGGAAGGCTATAATTAGGCCATCTTTTGTGTCTTCAGCCCAGGTTCTGAAGATGCTGCGAATTTCCATTCGGGTTCAGTGTCAGTAGGCTGATGGCATCAGCGGACCAGCACCCATTTTATTTCCAGCTACTGACAATGGTTGAAGTAATAGTGGTATGGATAGGAAGTGGGCTGCAGAACACGATGCTGTATCTGTGCATAGGAGCCCTTGCAGCCAGCCGCCACACTGCACTGGCTGCTTCTGTCACACTGGCCTTGTGTCTCAGGGAGCTTCGTGCTCGAGCCCTGCCAAACACTGCTCCAAGAACTCCCACTCTCCCCCGACTGGCTCTTCGTGTCAGGGAGCCGCGGCGAGCAGGCGCATCGACCGGAATCGGCAACCAAGAAAAGGGACCCCGCAATAAAGAGGAGGGAGGGGAGGAGTTGTCTGTGCGCATCAGCCAACTGGCTTGACGAGATGTTGATTGAGCCAACCTTGTCACTGCACTGCTGCGAGCCCTCTGGTATTTCCCTACAAGACGGCTGCTTAGAGGCTCTGCCACTAACCCCAGTACCATCTGCCCCCCCCACCCCCCCTGATTGCTTGCTCTCACACGTCCTCTCTCCCATGCTCTCCTGAGCTTGCCAGGGCTTTCAGTATAATTTACTATGCTTTTAAATCATTAACTCAAGCTGATTGCAGAAAACAAGGGTGTACTGTATGCACAACAGCTGACATTTTGGATAAAACAGCAGCATGGTTCAACATCTGAGAGGGCGACTGTTAGTAGACGCCATGAAATAAATAAAGCAGACGTAAATATATTCCTGCATGCTCCCGAGCTACAATACAAGTCAACAGAACCAGCAAACACATGAAATATAAATTAAAAGTCCATAAAAAGTAGACGGCATAATGTTAAAAAGTGAGCCCTCCTCTCTCAGAGGAAACAGAAATGAAAACAAAGGAATTCTCCACTTAGACAGTGCCACTGGGATTCTGGGCCCAACGCCCTGGGGCCTCAATTAATTTAGTCTGGGGATTTGCAACCTACACTTCTTAATTGAGCCCAGTGGAGGCGCCAGCGGCCCTGCTTGATAGGAAGCAGTGCCTTTCATAATTAATATATTTTTCTTTATTATTATTAGTTTTTAATGAGTATAGTAATCTTGTAAATGTATGCATCTCATTACTACAGAATGTGCTTTCATTGCTATTGTTCCTCATAGCTGCTTGCATCTATAAACACAGAGAAAGAGAGTTACTGCATCAGGTTGGAGCTATTTTTTGTGAAAATAAAAAAAGATGGGCTATGTGAGTGTCTCATTAGTCCTACTTAATGTGTGTGCTTTTTAAAGCTTAAAGGTTAATGTGGAACTGCCATCAATTCCACAGAAGCACATTTTAATTTGTTTTTTTTTTTGTCTGACCGTTCAGTACATAAAGAAGTGCTGGTGTGAACGCGTTTTGGAGTAACTAAATATAATAAACTTTCTTTTTTCAATCCTTCTCCCCCTTGTGATCCCTCTCTTCTCCGCCTTCTGCTGCTCACCCTCACCTCTGTATCACCGAGACTCAAATCTATGACACAGACCTCCTGGTGATTAAACAAATTGCCTCCCAGCCCCCCCCAGGAGAGGCAGAGAGCAAAAAGAAACAATTGCAAGCTCCTCAGTAATCAAGGGCCGTCTGCTCCTACACGAGGCCTTCACACCACCATTTATTAATCAATGTCCAAGGGAAAGTTTTAATTAACTGAATTTTTTACTCCGTTCATCAGATTACCCCACACTTGAAATGCTCTTTAAAATTACTGACTAAGAGCTTCCGGAACAAAAAAAGGAAAACCGTTACCTGCCGCCATCGATACAATACATCCTGCTCTGCGTTGAGGGAAAATGGAGAAGAAACTCATTTCCTTACCTCCATCCCTTTACCATTGATTAGCAAAAGAACATAATTAGAGTAAAATGTAAAGTCAGGGCTTTTTTTTTGGATTGCACTGCTTCCTCGAGAAAAGAATCAGGCTGTGATTAAAAAATAAATGATTAATGAGAGAACTAATTAATCAATTAATTATTAAGCAAGCACTGTGAATAAGAATGGACAAACAGGGAAGGGAAAAGATAAGGGAAGTGGAATGGCCTGAATTTTAAATAATAAACATGGGCTGAAAAAGACTGAAAGGTGTTTGTTCAAACCTCGGTCTCACTGTTCAGAATAAACAGCAGCACTTCCATCAATTCCTGTGCAGTCATGTGTGCTTCCAAAGTCAAGAGAGTCTGCAGTCAGCCAGGCTCTGTTCATAGTGATGAAAGCAATATCTGCACTTGGTATTTACAGCTCGGGAGGCACATGTAGCACGGGGCATAACCACCGATCTGCTCTGTGACGGACTTACGGCCAGCATCTGCTGGATGCGAGAGAGTTTCCCGGCTACTGCACAGTGCCATTTAAACTGGGGCAGCCATCAATCATTTACGACGTGCCATCGAAACTGATGCAGCGTGACCGTGTTTGATGAGACACTGCGTCTGATGTATGAAATATGGTCCGTGACTGACTTTGATATAATATCACATTCCCAGTCAGGTTTGACCTTTTTTATAATATTAATCTCTGCAGTAAAAGAGTATATATAGGTGTGCACTTCATTTCGTTTCATGTGGTTTGGTTAGTTTTTGCTCTGGAATGTTACCTGACTGCACAGCAGAATGACAACATGCAGAATGTATTTTCCGGCTGGAGAGTTTTATTGGGCCCATTAAATTGTGGCATTTCTCTTTGGGGTACTGCATATGAATAGCTTGATCTTGAATGAAGAAGCTTCAGCCATATATATATTTCTTGGCAGTTTGCTTCTTCCATTTGTAACAAGCCCTTAAATAATAGAAATAGAAAATGGAAATCTCCTGGGCAGAAAATAGCTGGCAGTTCAGCAGCAGTCGATGCTGCAACTCAGCACTAGCTGGGTATATCCTGAATGTGTTGTATAGCACATATTTCTGGCTCGCGTTCCTATATTCACAAAGTTGACTGGTGCTGTATTTTGTCTCAGTGATGGCATGGAATCAGGGATATCCTCATACTTCTGTGGCTCTGAATAGGCACATTGTCCTGCTGCTCTGCAGGCTTATTGAATCAGAGAACATATGGTGCCTGTAAGCCCTGAAAGGCTGCCACAGGCTGGTCCCATGACCCCCCTTCTTTCTCAGCCCCTAGACTACTTAAACAGGGCTTGCGGTCTGATGAACTTAAACACTTCATTTAGCAGCCTGAAGTATGGAAGGCCCTGACCCCACTCATTACTTCATTCTAGGGTAGGCATCTGTGTATCGGTGCGTGAGTATGTGTCCGTATGTGGTGCTGGGTTGGGAGGCATAGTAATAGGCACCTTCAATAATGTATACAACAAGAACAGACAATGTCAACTGTGTGGTTATCAACTTGTGAACCCATCTTGCCTGTTACTCTATATTTGAACACTACAACAGAAATATTTCATATTGGAGATAGTGGCCTTGGTATCTGCTCGAAAAATGTTTTATTAATTTTTTTTCCTGGGCAAACACAATGTAAAATATTAACTGATCCCGACTGAGATTAATAAATAACATCTATATATCTATCACTGGCCTCAGATGCATTGATGTTATTGATAATTGGAGCGTAGAGATGAGGCCTTAAATGACTTTTTAGCCTCTCCTACTTCCTTCATTAGAAAATGTGTTGATTATTTAAAAATCCCGTCACGCTGTTTGACATGCTGTTTGAGTCAATGCTATACATTTTACTGCTTCTTCCCCCACTGATTTAGTGTGTTTGTTTTTCGTTTGCTTCTGTCCCAAACCACCTCATCTCATTTGCCTTCCATCCCTCTATCCCGTAGACAGTCTTCATGTTAAACTCCTCAATCTTTTTCTTGAGGGACGTTTCTTTTAAATCTTAATTAAAATAGACTCCCTGCCCCAGCGTCTAATGGGCTGGCTGAGAGCAACTTAGAACAATCAGCTAATACAGATTAGATGTGGGAGAAGAAGCGAAAAATTAAATCAAGTGGAGGGTGGAAATATGGAAAGCAATCTCCCCCCCCCCTCCTCCCCCCACACACACTATTCTTTGCTTGGTTTTGCCCAAAGCCCTGCCTTGACCTGTTGACATTAAGCCTCTCCCAAGATTAAGCTGGAAAATGGGGCTTCTGGTGTAGGTAAACACACAGCAAGAACAATGGCCAGCAGATGCAAACCTTATTGGCTTTTAATTAACAGCAGGGGAAACATTTTGGGGGCATGTCAACATATGCTGTGGTATAGCGGAAGGGTGACTAGAAATTTTTCTAGACAAGTACCCCCACCCGCACCCCCCACCAGCCTTGTCTCTCAATCCGTGTGCAAAGCTTTCTCATATGTGCTCTGAGAAGGGTAAACAATTCTGTTCAAGGGGCTCCTTTGAGAGATATCTGTCATTCTCCTTTCCCTGGTTAACTCTATTTTCTCCATCTCTTTTACCACGATGAAGTTACATCAATTCCCTAGAGGCTGTTGTTTGAGATGTAAGGTTAAAAATCGCTAGAAATACATGGGGAAGGAATGTCCAATATTAGATGTCTGATTATGTCATTGAGAGGGAATCTTTTTTCAGTTGTGGCTGAAACTGGTATTGGTTTACTAAAATAATAATAATAAAAAAAAATCAACAGGTTGCCAGTTTGGCAGTGGAGGTCTGCTGTATAAGTGTGAACTTTCCCACCCATCTTTGCATACTTCCAGAGTAGCCTTGCACTTAGACCTGCTCCAGATAGAGACCTTACTCTATGTCACACCAGTGCTTGGCACTAATTACAGCGAGAGGTAATTACCAAAATGTGAGAGAGGAACTTGCCATCAGACATGCAGATGCTGACAAAAGCCCAGCCAGAAAAGAACCATCATCACCTTGGTACGCTCACAAAGTCTTTCATTAAATGGTGTGAAAGGACACACTTGTAAACCTACATGCACTGGGCTTTCTTTTAACTCTGAGTATTCGGGGCTTTCGCTCATTAATGGGCCACCCAGCATCACAGAGTGCCTGTTTGGTGACAAAACCAACAGTCTGCTGTTTTATGTTTATATGTGTATTGTACTTCCAACAAGCCTGACCCAAGACCCAGTCCACATGCTAAAAGACTTCAACCAGCTTTATGTGGAAGCCATACCACATTATTGATCATAATGGTTAAACATGGACTTAGATTCAGAGCTCAGTGAATGAAAATGACTAAACCATCATTTCAAACTTATCCTCATCCTTCTCTGAAAAAAAAGTTTTCAACCAAACCCAGAACATGAATTACTTGAAAACGTACCCTTTGATTTTTGAGGAACAAAGGAGCTGATGGTTTTTATAGAGTATCAAGACTATCCACCCGTCTTCTGCACATTTCAAATTTCCAATCTGTGGACAGCTCCTTTAAAAGCCAGTCGATGTAAGTTGGCCAGTGGTCTGCAGTGGCTGAAAGACTAATCCTCCACCATGAAAGAATTCCCTCTGCCTCCTCCGGCTCTGTGAATGGGCCCTTGAGCCTGCCTGATCGCTCATACACTTTGGTCAGCTTTGTAAGTGGTCAGAGATTGAGTGGCTCCATTAAGATCCCATTTATTTTTCCTCTGACAAAGCACAGTGAAACAGGCACGCACACACAGACACACACATTCACAGAGGGTACTGCAAGCTGGACATTAGCCTTCAAGTCCCTATAACTGAATAGAAAGGGACATTGTATGGGTTTCAAGACAGAAAGATAAGCCATCAAATGGGGCCACAGGATCAGGATCAGGAACAGGATCCAACGAGCAGGCCACTATACACAACATAACACCTTTCCCATCACTCCATATGGTATAATTGTACATCCATTCCCGTGGCCGCATTTCAGTATTTTATCCTTCTTAACACGCTATTCCTGTCTAGAGCTTCTAAGAAACAATAAAATCCCATCTTGATTGACCTATGCATCTGTTTCTGTTTTTATATACTTCTGCTTGTCTATTTACCATACTTTTTCTGCCCCTGTGTAATTATCTCACAAATAACTTACTTTTCTTCCCAGCTTTCAAACTTTCTTCCAACTCCTAAAATAAAACGAGAACAATTATCCCAAAGAAACCCTGTGATGGATATAGGACGCCACCACTTCTCCATGTAAGCCACTTTCCATTCCAGCTAAACTGGGCACCCGACTTGCTGATAACAGCCCCAGACCAGAGTCCAACCAGGGTCTTTTTGTTGACTGATCCTCTTGACTCCCTTGACTGAATGGAGGCCCATTTTCTTGGGATGTCCTTTTGTTCAGTGCAGTGATACAGCAAGACAACTGCCTGGGATTCAAATCAAACAGTCAATATCCCATGGAGAAGTCTCACCATTAACTCTCACCATCCAGATACACACACACACACACGTTTGTATTCATATTTTTGTGGGGTCTCTCTATTAATTTCTATGGGAAAAACTCTAATCCCAACAATGACAACCTTTACGATTGGAGTCATAGATTTTTATAAAATTGAGTTTCCCCGTTGTGGGGATCGAAAAGGTGGTCCCCACAACATCATAATAACAGGTTTTTATCTCATTGTGGGGATATTTTGTCCCGAAATGTAATATACACATGACCCACACACACAAATATACACTGGCTCACATCACAATGGCTTCTCCTCACCTAAAAAACCTACTGAGGTGAACACGATAACTCATTTTCTACCTGCCTGTGTCGTATTATGATGTGTAACCTTATTAGAATATGTTGAAAAGCATGAAAAAGTAACGGCACCATATTACCAAGACTGAGCATTATTTCCAATGTATGACCACAACCTCCTTTCAACTCTCAATCCACCCCCTGCTTAAAAGGACACTTTAACTACCATTGGCACTCTGAGACTGACCCCCGCATCAATTTACTTGATTTCTGATGCTCATCTGCTACCTTTAAGCCTTTTTATTATCACAGAAATAGTAAAGTCATAAAATCAGAGTTGCGCCAGTAAGGGGGTATCCATTACCTTTACAGCTGAGCTCTGGAAAGTTAATATCCTTGAAGTCACTCTCCTTCCTTCACTTCACTGTAATACAGTCATGCTACATAGCTGCCTTTGTTTAAAAAAAAAATCAAAGAAAATATTTTCAGACCTTTGCTACAATTCTTGTTCAAGACTGGTTTGGATTTAGTAGGTCTGTCCAAACCCCACCTCCCAAACACACACACACACACACACACACACATGATCGCACAGTCTACATTCTCATATCTTTATGGGGACTCTCCATTCATTTCTATGGGCATATCCCTAATCCCTACTACAGTAACCTTTACTCCTAATCAGCCATAACCTTAATCATAAGTAAACAACCAAAACACACTTTTGACATTTTTTAACTACATTCACAGATTTTCATAAAATAGCCGTTTATAGTCATAATAACAGGTTTTTATCAGAATGTGGGGACATATGGGCCCTAAAATGTAATATATACATAGCCCACACACACACATACTTTTTTTTTCCAGAACTCTGGACAAAGACAAAATGAGGTGAATTTGTTTGCACACTGAACTTGGTTGAAAACTTAAAGCTGAATAAATACTCACAGACTGACATGGCCCTGTTGATAGCAAATTAGTTAATGTCTTTCAGAAAATCTTCCAGGGTGATTTTCAAAGCTACCCTCTAAACTACCACAGTAATAATAAGATGACTACCATTTTCTCCCATTCCTCACCCTTCGCCTGTCTTCAAAAGGAAGACCAAGCTGCCAGTCATCATAATGTTGGAACTGAAGTCTGAGCATTGCCTAGCCTCCAGCATAGCTCTGTATTATGGTTAGGGGTTGAGTCATAATCACAATATTTGTACTTGTCCTCCAGCCAGATTGAACTGCCAGGAGGTGGTCCGTATTTAAAACAGACAAGGTCCTCAAGTCTAGGAGAGTGTGGGAATCCTCCTCTCTGCTAGAGCTGCCTTTTCAGATGTTGCCATGCAAGCCCCTGTTCCTTGGAGAACGCTCCCTTCCTGTTAAATCAGTGTAAACAGTGTCTAGTGTGATGTAGAATCACTATGCTCTGGCTAATCACTTGGTATAAGGCGCATCTCATTGAAGAGGTAAAACCTACATCTCAACTAATCAGCCCCAGAGACCTTATTCCAATAACTCTGTAGATGCAGCATTAAGTTGAAAGCATCCCCAAGTTCTGGTCAAGATTTCTTTTGGCCTTAGAATACAGACTAACAAAACACAGACTAATAAATATATGCAGGACGTTACTGCCATGTTTAAAATGTGCTATATGCTCAACTGATAGAGATGACCTGTCACACTTAGCAGTATAAATTTTTCATGATTTCTGTGTTAAGTCCTGTTGTAGAGCAAATAATTGAAAGTATGTCACTGATAAAAGGAGTAATGATAATAATAATAATGTTTACAATTATCATGGTAATAATGCCTTTTGTTTATTACACAACTGAGTAGATTTTCTGTGCTCTCTATACTTATGTCAGCGTGTTTCCCCAACAGTTCTGCCTTTAATATAAGGCTAAGGAACGGGGCTAGTAAAGATAACAGACACAAAGAAATTGCCCACCATAGGAGATAAATTTCAATTTGCCGGTGGTTTCACTGCCTTGGTAATAGATATGAAATTCTTGTCTTGGGGGAGATGAATTGATTGGAAAATAGAAACAAAGGTATGATTCTATGAGGTATCATGCATTTGTACTACTCTACTACATTTCTACTGTATCACATTTATGGCCTTTATTTTTATTCTTTCTCATTGCTGTGCACATTTAGCATCAGTGTCAAAAAAGCAACCAGTATTTTTTTTATCTGACGATTTTAGTTCAGCGTTGTTCTAGGATTTATTCTTAATCTCTAGTACAGGAATAAAAACTTGTATTTGAAGGAAAGAACAGAACACAACAAACTCAATGGCTATTGTATGAAAATTAAGGTCAATAAAACAGGCCACTGCTGGAAGTTGGGGGAAGCATTGTGTATAAAAGGAGCAGTCTATGGAATGCTGGCCATCAATGGTTTCCCATTATCTGTCTCTGTTTACTCATAGCTCCCTAGGAAGATGAGTTCCTCAGGTGTTAAGATAGAGATGAAACAGAAGGGATTTAAAGCAAAAACAAATAACACGTTTAGAAGTGGCCAGGCCATACAAATGGGCTTCTACACTGGCCCTTTGTGTTTACCTGTGCCATAAAAACACATCCACTGAGGTCTAACAACTGATAGCACGGCACAAGAAACAATGGCTTCTTCTTATCTGTTTACTCGAATGGCAAAACCGATTATAGAGAAATTGAACCCCCATTGTTTCCTGTCCTTCCTTGTCTGCCTATAACCTGGACCAAGGGAGTACAAAAAAAATTGAGGAAAGTCGGGGGGGGTTGGAGAATAGCCCACAGACAAACAAAAAGCCTTGAGGGGGATCATTCTTTTTGGTTTGAAGGAAATAAGATCCTATCCATTGACCTGACATGTCTTGCACAAGCACAGAAGACCCATTCTGTCGCGAATTCCTCCATTTGGTGCTCACTGTCTAATCATTAATTCCTTTAATGTCTGTGGAGAAAGACAGAGCAAGTAATTCTTTGAAAAGCGGTTAACTGTCTGGACAAGGATGAGTATGAGAACAAAAGAATTATTGACTGAGAATGTGTGTCATGCAATACTAGGCTACTAAGAAAGAAGTTCTAAAGCTTAATACATTAAGTAAAAATCATTCTACTGAATAAGCAGGCATAAGAAGTATACCCTCCCTTGCATTTGTAGCATTTTTTTTTCAGAGAATTCTTGCGCATTATTTGTTCATTGGCTCAAAATACGTGTATTATGGTTTTTACGTCAGGTGCATCTGTGGAAATCAAAGTAGGCCAATATTCCTCTACATCTAAGCCATGAGTGTCAGTCTACTAAATAATGTACAAGACTTGGCCAGGTTATGCTGTGTCTGCTCAATTGTGTGACTGTCACCAGCTCATCAGGTCTGGATTCGCAGTGATGTCGTCCAACGCTGGCCCTAATCTTTCAGGGGGGCGGGGGGGAGCTGAGGTGTCATGGCACAATTCACCCTAAATAGATCAACCACGCAGCCCTGCTGCATGTCAAGTCAATCATGGCACAGGTAGCTATCAGAGTTCTGTCCCCAGCCCCACTCTGATTCTGGCAAATTCAAAGACTGTGTCTCATAAAATATGCACAGCTCCCTCAGCAAACCTCAAGAGCTGATTCGGTGCATAAAATATTTCCTGTGCTGATCACAGCATGGGCCCCGGACAAATCTTTGCTAATGGTGAACGCAGGTCATGCTATCAGTTTGGCAACTGAGTAAGTTGTGTGTGCAAGGAGATGAGAAAGAGAGGGTTACTGTTATTTATGCCACCCATTTAGCTGGACAGCCTTACCCTGGCACTAATGTCTTACTGCCTCATAGTTTTGGCTGAAGTGGAAAAAGTAACCAAGATTCTGGTGCTTAGTCTGCAATGGCACAGCCTCCAGTGGCAACAGGACTTCAGAATGGGAAAAAAAACCTGTGATGTCTGCACACTCACTTTGAACTTGGTCCTGTGAGACTTGGCTACCCAAATCTAACGGTTCCAGAAAGAGCTCATTGAAGATTACTCAGAATTTTGATGTGGGCGCAATGGAAATCCTTGGGGAACCTTGGGACATTCAGAGAAAGTCTACTGTGAATAGGAACAGTGGGGCAGGCATGGGAATGCATGCAGGTCTGCTGCATGTGCAAGGCATGACCCCTGAAGAGGTCTGTGCAAGGCTAATTTCAGTTTACGAGCAAAACTTCGTCATTCAGGTTTCATTTCAGTATCTGTCCATATGTCAGTCAGCTGTCAACCTGCAGATCACATTCTCGCTTTCTTATTCACTTTAATCAGGCAGACAGAAGATTGTTAACAAAAATGTACTAGAGCACATCATCTACAGAAACCTCACTCTTGCAGCCCCAGACCAACAATGCCTACATGGACGATGGTGTTTCACAACCCTTTGAAACAGAATATTCATGCATATACATGATTAATTAAACCCGCTAATACGTTACTGACGAAAGGAGTAACAACGCAGAATACTGAAAGTTTGCTAGCTGCTATGTTCAAGAAACAAAGTTTCAATAGAGGAGCGTGTGGTTTCCCTGGAGAACTGAGCGGTACTCTCTTTTTTTCCTTGTAACTGTATTTCTAATTTAGTTTGCAGCATGCATTTCATTAACATTTCTCTTTTTTCTTCTGCACAAAGTGTGGGTGTTGGTGCGTCGGGCTTGTATATTCTGATTTAGCATTTAAATTTAATTACAGCCTTTCCGACGTGTCAATATCCCGGTCCCATTCATCAAAAGGGAAAAAGCACAGCTTAACCGCCAATAAACATTTGTTTTTTAATCCATTTACTGAAGCGTCGACCGAAAGCGCTTTGCTTCGCTCCTCATTTCTCAGTCTTAATTAGAAAAATACACGTTTGGGTCTTGGAGACTGGGGAATTTACATCATTTTGGCCAAATTCATCGTTAGCCAATTCGGACTGATACAATAGCTTAAATACAGAAAAAAAGAAAGAAAACGCTGTCGCGCACAAAACATCCGCAACCTCACATACATCTCATTAAAAACGAAGCAAGATAGGAATCGTTTGCTTAAACTGACCAGTAAAGGACTGATTATGCCGATACATAAGCTACATTACTCAATTATTTAATGTGAAATTATTAAATATGCCTTCATTAAGATTCAGTCCAATTGATCACAATAAAACAAACTGTTCATCTATCAATGAATATGATCATGCATAATTACGCATGGATACTGTTAATTAATTTAACCCTTTTATATTATAGAGCTAGGTATCCACAAAGTCGTGTTTTTTCCCCTAAAATTCTGTTGCAATTGTAACTCGTACAACCAACACCTAATATGTATCTGATTTAAGCGCTTGTACCGCAGTGTGCATTTGCTGATACCTGGAAAAGGCCAGACAGTTACCAGCACCTGTACAAAACAAGCAAAGAATGAAAGACAGACGGCCGGACGGACGAACGGACGGAGGATAGATAGATAGATAGATAGATAGATAGATAGATAGATAGATAGGCTTCAGCAAGTTGTATAGATATCGCGAATACTTTTGCCATAAAAGACTGGCCGTTTCGAGCGCCGCAATATGTGATCCAGCCATCCCAAACTACAATAACAGTGCCCGTAAGACTTCTGTTACCTTCAGCGAACTTGCATTGCCCATTTATTCTGCGATCATGTCAATCTGAAGCATAGCTTGCTTTGAGTACGGCTATAGTCGCAGTGAAAGCGAAAAGTAGTGAAACAGGAGTAATGCCGTTCTTTTCATGAATTTACACTGCGGGCTACTAACAAGTAAAACGGATAAGTAACTCGAGCACTTACGATCTGCAGCTCTTTATGTTTCTAAATAATAGCGCATTCAAATACCGTGTATCTATATTGGGGGAGCACCTTCCGCTTCATTTAATTGTGGGAAAGGTTGGAATTAATGGCCCTAAAACTTAATAAGAACAGGAAAAAAAATGCACACTATTCTGGATTTGATATCAGAGAAATTTTCGTACAGTTTACATAATGCTAAATTCCTCTCAGAAGAACAATGAATTGTAAGAAATTAGTTACCAAAGGTGTCACAATCTATAGTAAAAGCGACTGGAGTGGAGGGTTGTGCCACAGCAATTCGCTCAAAAATTATATTACTTTACTATGAAGCTAAAGATTGTAAGCTACAATAAGCACACATAATAAGGAGTTTCTTTACGCTTAAACATTATAGCACTAACTAAATGACGAATAGCACACATATCAAGGGAATACAAGCCATAAACGCGAAAATAATCGCTCCGATGCTCCGATCAAAACCGTCCAACACTCCCCGATTCATAATTGTTTGTTTAAAGTTGCAGGTTGCAAGCTACACATGTGTAGTTTGCCGATAAAGCAGTTCTGCACACAGGATATGTTCTCCTTAGGAGTAAATGTTAAGAAAACAATAATAATACTACATTTGTCCCTACACTTCTGATCCTCGTTTAATTAGTTATTTGACGCAACGCCATTGAAACAATAAGTCGTTTTTGGGACCTTTTAAATCATTTGTACGCCAGAACTGCATGCATTAATTTTAAGACGAAACTAAACACTACATGGCACTATTGTCGATACAGACCAGATATTTGTCCTGTATGGTCTCTTTTCGATCAACACGTCGCAGTGTGTTTTGACGCAGCGCTCCCAACAATGAAAGGTGCTCATTTCGTGATTTACGCCGGCGACACCGTATAGCGTCTTCAATTGTTTTGTTGCGATTTTTTTCTTACCTGCTATCATATGGCAAAAGGCGACAAAAAATGTGAACATTTTGTCCCTAAGCCTCTGGTTGAGCTGGCTCCCGTCTGGCAAAGTGTGATAAGGTGCAATCTCGTTTTCTTCTGATGCGAGTCGTACCAGTTACGGCAGACCAAGGTGTTTTCCTCAGTTTTCTTCAGTGGGGGATCTTAGCGTTGACTTAAGACTAATGATATGACAGGCAGAAAAGTTAAACGACGCTGAGATCTAGTTTTTAAGTTTTCCAATCAGTGTGTCGCGGGAATTGTATTCCGTAGTTCAAGCTATAATATATTCTGTCAAATGTTTTCAATGTCCTTTTTTTGGGAATCTGATGTCTTAATAGATGCAAAGGTATATTTCTTCTTCAAACTATGCATTCCGTCTGTCCCATTTAAAATAGTGGCACGTCATTCTGTCCTTTTATGTGATTTCTTCACCCTGCGCTTCTTTCACTGGAGTGTGCTGCTGAACAGCGTCTTGCCTCCCTGCAACTCAGCCGTGTTGTATTTCAACAATAAATGTCTGTGAAGTTGATCTCTGTGTTATTCTCTCTCTCCTCCAGCACGCTGTTTCTCTGTCCCTCACTCTGTTTGCGGTCCCTGCTGTATTGTCCTGTTACGACCTGCTAGAGGGATAATCCACGCTGACAATCATCAATCATCTGTTCGGGATCCTTCCGACTTAAACATGTCAGGCTTTTGAAACGGAGAGCTGCCTTCCAGAGCACTTGTTCATTGAGAAATGAGGAAAACCACAAACAGCTGTAGGTTGGCCAGGACCCCAGGGGGATGTCTATTGGTCAGTTTGCTTGGCGGGGCTAAAGCAGGGGGAAGGAGGGGTTTTCAGGGCGGGGGGGTGGGGGCAACTACAATTTAAAAATCTTGCGAGCGACCGGATTAATAGCAATATTTAGTGGACGGCTAAGCCATTTTACGAGATGTCTGCTAAATTCCTATCAAACCTAAAGAAATTTCTCAGGAAAGTTTTTTTTGTTTGTAAAATTGCTTAAAACGGAAAAACATAATTTTATTTAAATACTACCTATTCTATGGGGCGGCATGGTGGTGCAGTGGTTCGCACTATTACCTCAGACCTATAAGACCAGCGTTCAAGTCTCTGCCAGAGTTACATGTTTGTGGATTTTGCATGTTCTCCCTGTTCCATCATGGGGTTTCCGCCAAGTACTCCAGTTTTTCCCCCACAGTCCAAAAACATGCTGAGGCTATTTGGAATTGCCAAATTGCCCGTAGGTGTGCATGTGTGTGTGAATGGTGTATGAATGTGCCCTGCGATGGCGCCTCATCCTGGGTTGTTCCCTGCCTTGCTCCCGCAGCCTTTGGGATAGGCTCCGTAGTCCCTGCGACCCCGAAAGGTTACAGAAGATGGATGGAATGTTATATTGCAGACGTTCTTAATTCAGGCTACTATTTTACAACTGGTTATAAACACCAGAATTGGTTACAAATAATAGAAACACTGTACAAGGAGCTCAACTAGTATTTTTAGTAGTGAGTGACCCTGGCCACATAAGTTACCCGAAATGCATCTCAAACTAATGGCCAGATATCCTGTTTTTAATGGGAATGTTCTTGCGAGGTGTAAAATATAATTGAAAATTAATCCAATTACAAATGATGGCCTTTTGTAGCAAATATATTGCCTTAAATTTGAACTGAAATTGCACTAAGAATTGGCTGCGAGCTGAGCTTAATCAAATTCAGACTACAGTAGTCACAACTGAGTGAGCTGAGCCGTATAGTACTTTAAGTGATTGATATGGAATGATGAAATCCATGTAATGTGAGAATTTCAACACATGAAGAAGTCTACTAACCATTTTACTCCCCATTTTAATCAGTTTCACCACAGTTTTCATTCTGTGACAGGAGTGCTTCGTATGGTAGTTTCATAGCTGGCTTATTAGATTGCTGGACA
The DNA here is from genome assembly GCA_011763525.2 of Mormyrus iriodes. NCBI lineage: Eukaryota > Metazoa > Chordata > Actinopteri > Osteoglossiformes > Mormyridae > Mormyrus > Mormyrus iriodes. The sequence goes on from JAAGVU020000129.1 coordinate 21,336,798, forward strand.
CTGTATTTACTGGTTTTAATCAAATATAGTGTAACTGTCATTTTTCCCATACAGACTTTGAATTCAACTGAATATTGTATCCTCTGATGATGACTTGAAATACTGCTACTTAAGTTTGTGTTTTACTGGGCCTTTGAGTTGAAAGCCACAGGTGTCTGACCCATTACTTGTTGTCACGAGCTGATGTTATAAACAGTTTGTTTAAAAGCTTTGCAGCAGTAGTGCCAATTAAATGGCCTTCACACCAGCAGGTTTGTGAAGTGGGGAAGGGGGGTCACTGAAAGGAGAAGGAATGGCCCCAAGACCATATAGGGAAGTGCAGCAGAGTGACTGTGTCAAACAGCAGAGCTTCGTTTGATGCCAACCACAACATGATGGCCCCAATAATGCTCACAGGCAACCTTACAACACATAAATTCATACCTGTGCATTCTATAGAATAAATCAATAAACTGTTATATTTACATAACTCTTGTATAGAAGAGAACAGTGAAAAGTTAAGAGGTCATTTGCATGGTAATTGCCATGTAGAAAATTAAAAAAAAATTATGAAATGAAGTTTTTACAAAACCACTTTCTGTGGGGAATGGAAATAACTTAAGAAAATATCATCTCGGTCCTTATTTGACCTGGGGTCAATTAAAAATATAATGACAATATCTGCCGCCGCTGGGGCGGTATTTGAAATTGCATTTTGCATTTTTTTCTTGGTATAACATGACACAGATGGCATAGCACAACAACCACAGAAAAACAGACCATATTACTGGTTTTCCAGAATTGTATCAAACAAGAATGAAGTCGAAAACAGATGAATTTGGTTTTTTTTTTGTTCAATAATTAATGAAAACAGAGATAAATGGTTGGACTTTTGTAGTTAAAAATCATAATATTGTTTTTACAACAATTACTGGAAACCTCTGCTCCCAAGGCGATTGTTTTTTTAAATAAATAATAGCAGTATTTGATAAGACTTTATAATAACAAGCATTCAGATAATCTTGGAATATAATGTCAAAATTACTAGAAGATGGTCTTGATACCCATGATAGCTCCCAGTATGGGTATTACAAAAAAGTATAACAACAAAATGCAATTTTTCTATCCCTGAGCTATTAAACAAAGTACTGTGTTTGTTTTGTGTTTTGTTGACGATCCAAGAATTGTGGTCTTACTCTATACCAAGATCCATCAGAGACCAGCTTCAATTGGCCATTTCGATACTGAGTCAGCGGCAGGTTTCAATGCTGTGTTGCGGTGGTAAATAATTTTCTGGGAACAACAGTTTCCAGTAAATACTTGAAATTAGAGATACTGAAAAATTAAATGCATAAGTCCAAAATGTAGCTCTGTTTCAGCAAATATTCTGCAGTGGGAGAGTCATTTGTCTGAACTGAAATTGGTTTTATGGTTGATGTTTACAGCCATTAATATTATATAGCTCTATAGCTAACTGATATATGATTCATGGAATAATGCAGTGCTTTTTGGTTGATGTCAGTGTAGGGAACAGGCTAATCAGGGGTGCATTTCATTTAGATTATTTTAAATTGAGCAAATGTTCGTGCATTTTTTATTTGTTTCTTTTTCTAATGATACTTGTATGCTTTGACATGACACTACTTAATGCCACAGCTGTGAAAGATAATTTCAACATAATTTAAAATTGTTTGTTACTGGGACTACAGAGCAAAACCTTAATGATACTGTCCTGGTGCAGTTTGACAATTACATCTGAAAACAAATGTGAAGTCTACATTTCAGATAGCTGTTATTCCCCTATTTATAACTTCTTTAAATTTCAACCTTAAATACTGATAATAAGTCCTTTTAAGGTGCTTCACCATACAGAAGATCAGATTACATATTCCATAATCAAAACAGTTGCCAATACACTTTTTTACTTATCACATTCTCTAAATATTATTGTCTCTTTAAATACAAAATTCTGAAGCCAAATTATGACTTCCAGTTGATAACAGGGTTACCTTTCAGCCAGTAAGCCATTTATAGCACTATAGTTATTGCTGATGGATTAAAAACCAGATGAGCAAAGGACACTCCAGCAGCTGTCACTGTAATTATGATATTGAGTGCCAGGCTGATCTGTGTCAACCATGAATGTGAACATTACCCAATGACTGCTAACCACCTATGGCGTATTGCTTCTGCTACAGGGCAGCCCACCTTGTCCACCACATTTCAGATAGGCTCTTCTGATGAACTCTATTGGCTTCAGAAGTTCTTAATGAAATTATACTAGGTTTAAGGTTGGCTTTTAATAATGAGTACCTCAAATATATGTGACATATATCATGATGTACCATCCAACTATCGAGCTTCCATAATACTTATCCGGTAGCTCAATACCGGTCCTAGCTGATGTGGCACCTTAAACGATCATCACTGCTAGCCCCCCCTGTCCAGGACAAAATGAAATTCACTCGCAAGTTTGTTGCCTATAGGATTGCCTGACACTTCAGTAGAGGATCATAGAGAGCCTGAAGCAAATCACAGGAAGCATAGTGCACAAGGCACAATGGATGGGATGCCAGTCCATCCTAGGGACTCTTACATGCTTTTTCTGAATTTGAATTAGTTTACCTTCAGTCAAACCACACTCCTAACAATGCCCCATGTATTTAACCTCCCGACTGACCTCCTTCCTGCTGACTTCCTGCTGGACACTATTACAAGGTGGACACACCAGTTTCCGTATTAGCCTTGGATCAAGACACTCTAACCCCAGATTACTGATAACTGCTGATTTCTGAGAGTAACATTCAATGTCAGATTGAGGGACAACCTTGCGATCATTGATTCTACTGACATACATTAATGACAGCAACCTTGTGATTGAACACTTAGATTGGCTGCTTGGTGACTTCTGTAGGTAGCAGTGTCACAAGCATGGGCAAAGCTTCTCACTGAAATTCTGACTGGCTCCATGCACTGTGCCATGAGGAAGAAGAAATGATGCAGTGATGCAGCTATGAATAATGGATGTCCTGTCCACTGTCACTTCCTATCCTGTGAGAAGCCATCAAGTAGCCATTATTAGGGCTTTTCCTCTCCTTCCTGTTTCCTTTGGTTTTGTTGTTGTTAAGGTCAGTTTCAAAACACAAACCTTCATCACAAACACACTGTCAGTATTCCTCAGGGCCTTGAGAGTTTGACAGTTCCAGCAGGAAACTGAGTTACTTGTAGTACAATACTTAGAAAAATGGGAAAAAAATGGCCAAGCTTGCATTTCCAATAGAGAAACATGCTATTTTTAATTGTGCGTGAGGAGATTTAAAGACTGATTGTCTTGAAACTGTGTGGTTGGTGTATCAATTTGTACCGTACATCCAGCAAATAATTTGAAGCATGTCGAGTTATAAGAAATATGAGTGCTAGCACCAAAGAAGATGCAAACAGATAACAGACAATATGCCCAGATCTGCCCATCAACTGGGAAGATCATGGATTATTTAGGTGTGCAGCTGTACCGGAGAAAAAATTAATGCGGAACAGCTGGCTGACAGGGAGTGTGTGTTTTTCCCAAAGAACCAGAAGCGCTATTGAAGATGTGAGAAATGCTTGAGTTGAAGGAATCGTTAAAAAGAGACAGACAGACTACCGACACAAATATTTAAGCAGATGAACCCCCCCCCCCCGCCGCACACACACACACAGACACACCCCCCCCATATAGCTTTAGAAAATTTATATTAAAAAGTGCCAGCAGATACATTACTTCAACATATGCTTCCAGGGATATATTCAAGAAAATGCTACTATCAAGTAGAAATCTGGATAAATACATATTAATGAATTATTTGTAATTCATTATAGGCAAGCTGCATACGCATCAGGGTGCATATAGTAGAAGTCATGTGTGTCCGTTGTAGTTGCATTTTCAATGGAACTGACGTGAAGTTTTTCACTAGGATCTCCAGCTCTACTTAGCTCCAGAGCTGCAAGGCAGAGCCAAAGACTGCAGAGCTCTGCGAACTCTATTAATAGCTGGGTACCTTTCAGGAAGCATTATCCAGGGTGAGGAATAACATAAAAATACAGTAGGAATGGCTGTGACAGGGTGTTGGGCGGGATGAAAACCCTGATCCAAAGTAGAACCCTTGTATTCCTGTCTCTAGAAATTTCGGACCCATCAATTTTCTCAGCCGCACATCCTGGGTGGGCCTGCAGGGGATAAGTACTGCCATTTATGTGAGATACCCAAATAGTAACATGTGGCATAAAGTGAGAGTGTTTTAAGCACAGACTTGGGTTTTTGTGGTTAATTTTTCATTGGTTTCATAAATTTAAAATGTGGACGGTCATCGCTTATTTGTCAAGTCATCTTAGTATGTCATGGTAAGTTTACACATGGCTGCAGTGCCTGGGGTATTGTGGATTTCTGACTGGGTGAAGCTCTCATTTAGGAACCTGTACTAATATGGCTGGCGTCTCATTTCAAAGGAATGCATCTCTCCATGGGGATCCTCAAAAGACATCTGAATCTGAATACCAATCATACAGTTCATTTTAAATGTTAAAGAGGAATTGTTAATTTAGTTAATTAATTTCTTATCTATATTAGGCGTGTGTAAATACATGGGAAAAACTCCTTCATGCAGAACTAATGCAAACTATTAAATATTCCATCATTTAGAGCAACTGGGTAGCATGTGAAGATCATCTTTAGATATCGCAGTTAGTTTTATTGTGGTGTGTTGTGCAGTTTGGCTGAGTGGGAGAAGTGACCTCATATAAATATTTTGATAGCAATGTTGCTGATGTGACAGCACTTCCCTGTCTCACATGCCAAGCAAAACTACGCAGCAAGCAGCAGAAACATGTATGCAAAGCTTCTGCACAGTACCTGTATCTAAAGCACAATGACAGCTGTTTGATACACAACGCTGTCTCGTCTGTTGTGGCCTCTGCCAAAACAACCGGTCCTTTCTTTCATTTACAAGGTGGCTAGTTCTCCTTGCAACTGTTCAATCAGTTATTCAGTTTTACTAACGGTCCTAGCATAGCAGTAGAGCTGGGTCCGTATATTGTCTCCAGGATCGGATATCTGAAAATGCTTTCAACACATGTGCTGCTATTCTCACTTTGACTTTCTACAATAGACCCTATGAATCAACCTATCTGTTCTCCTCCATCATTCTATTTCTCCATTCTTAAGTGTAGCTGTGAATAAAAGGCCAACTTCAGTCAATAAAAATATATGGAAATGGTGAAATCCGACATGTAAAACGAAGACTTGTCTTAGCTATGTCTTGTTCTGGTTTTATTTTTAAATATCTGGGGGTGTGGTGTCCCACGTTGAGTCATTGTTTTTTTTTTTATTTAATTACTATGCTATTGTCCTGTCCAGGATGACAGTAGAAAAAGGTCAGCAAAACAGATTGTTTTGGAGAATAACATGGAGTCTATTTTTACACAATAAATGATGTATACTTAAAATGTGAAAAAAAATAATCAAACTACAAACAGTTGCTGTTGAAAGACTTTGGAACTCCTGCAATGGACTTAGGATTCTTAACACCATCTACGCATTAGAAAAGTGGAGCAACCTTTACTTTTAACTTGAAGGCCTTAAACATTATCCTGCTAATGCTGAAAAATGGTATTTCCTTCTGGTGTCTCTGATGATGTTGCTATTTTCCATGCTCTCTTTTTGCTTACCCTATTTATAACGAGTCTCTGTTTGGAAATACCTTCCTGCCCCCCCAGGTTTCCTGGTGGCATTCCTCGTCCTCCCTGGTGCTTCGCTTGCCTCATACCATCTCTCTCTGTCGCCTTCTCTTAATTTCCTCCGCCCCGTGATTTCCTTTGGTGGAGTGTGGCTGCTGATTAGAAGCAGCTGACCCTGAGAAACTCCCTGCTTTCGTCACATCGAGGGGGTGCTAGCTCTTCATTTCCTCCCGGAGCTGTTCCACTTACTCCTGCGACTTAATTACATTTTACACTGCTGGGGTAGGGCAATACTCTTCCAGCAAAGCTGAGACAATAATGGAATAGTTTACTACTGATTTGCCTGGACTAAGCTGTTTTTCTTCTGAATGTTCCTTGTGCTGTGTTTTGAAGAAGACAAAAATTCAACAATTTCGTAAATATTACGTAAATTATGTAAATATAGCATTTTTGTACAGCATTATTGGTTTAGGCTTTCTTCCCAAGTAACACTGGAGTCAATTTATTAATACCGGAGTTTAATACATAGAAGAAATCTTAGGATCCAAGCATTTCATTCAAAATGAGTTGAATTAGGAGCCCTGTTTACCTATAAAATCCATTGTAAATTTTATTCAAGTAACTATCCATCCATCAGCACTACATAAAATATTTTTTTAACAGATGGTTGTGATTGGAATGGTGGCTCAGTGTCTAGCACTGTTCCCTCATGCCAGGGTAGGAGAGTCAAATCCTGTGTAGGTGTGTGTGCAGTTCGCATGTTCTCCTCATTGTTGTGTAGGTTTCTTCTGGCTGGTTCAGTTTCAATCCACAGCCCAAAGACATGCAGTTAGGCTAACTGTCACGTCCTGTCCGTCACGAGTGCTTGACCCTCGGGTCTCCTCCCATTTTGATCCCTCGCAATCCCATTTTATGTTCTATGAGTTCAAAACCCCTTTTGTTTTGCAACCATGCCTTCTCTGGAGTCCTTCATCCCGCCCGACGCAACAGAATAACCTGACTCCGAAACAACCCCAGCAGCCCACGCCTCCACTCCGACTTTCATATCTCCCTGCATCCTGCAGACCAGGTACCCCAAGTACCTCAGATTCAGGGCCCAAAGGGGTAGCCCACTCCATGGGACCTACCTTGGCTTCAAGTGGAGGACTTCTTTTCTGTCCGGGACACCACCCTGAAGCTGAGCACTAATCCCACCGTCTAGAGGATCCCTGAGGCCGAAGCTCTCTTCTGGTTGGTGGAGAGGATGTTCACAAGACACACCCCAGGCACAGATCCCCAAGAGGCAGTGAAGGTCTTGCGCATGCTGGTTGAAGTGCAGTGAATAATCGAGTTTGACACTGCTCAGCCTGCCGCCTCTTCTCCTCCTGAAACCACTCAGCCTGCTGATTGTCCGTAGTGTAAAGTTACTTTGCACGATGGCTCTCCACTGCATGAAGCCGCTCCACACGCTGGCTCTCTGCTGTGTGAGGCTGCTCTGCACTCCGGCTCTCCACTGAGTGAGGCTGCTCCGCATGCCAGCTCTCAGCTCTGTGAGGCCACTCAGCTCTCCATTGTTTCACCTGCTGGCTCCCCGAAGCTAGCTGCAGCTCTACCAGCCGTCTTCAGCCACGGAAGCGAAAATGGAAGAAGTGGGCTGAGCCCAGGCCAGTGCCCACCTCACTTGACATGGAGCCTGACCTAGGTCAGGCCTCTGATGCACCTCCAGCACCCAGCCCAGGTGAGGCCATCTCCACTATGCCTAATCTTCCAAAGTCCACCGCTCATCCCAAGCCATTACAGTCCAGCTCACAGGGGCACATTCTCGCCTATGCTGCGCCACCAGAGCCCGTCCTCATCTTCGCTGTGTCCCCTGAGCCTGTCCTCGCCACTAAACATAAGATCATAAGAACATAAGAGCTACATTTTAAATATTAATGAGGAATCGTTAATTTAGTTTATTAATTTCTTATCTATATTAAGCCTCTGGAGGTGTTTTAGTGGTGAAGACGGGCTATGAGGACACAACAAAGGCTCCAGGCTCCCGGCATGCTGAGTCCCAGTCTCCCAGTCCAGGAAGGGCCACATCACCCCCATGTAGCTCTGCCGCCTGAACCTAATCCAGGTGTCCTGGCTAGGCCTTTGCTTGTCTCCAGGTGTACTGGCAGTGCCTTGTTTGCCTCCAGGTGTCCCAGCTGCGCCTTGTTCACTTCCAGGTGTCTCAGTCTCTCCCCACTTACCCCCAGGTATGTTGGCCTCCCCCCGCTTGCTTCCAGGTGTCTTGTCCTCGCCCTGCTTGCTTCCAGGTGTCTCGGCTTTGCCTTGTCTCCTGCTTTCCTGCTGGCTCAGTCTTCTGAATAACTGCCGGCTCCAGCCCAATCTCCTGATGTCCTGCTGGTGCCCACCTCATCTCCTGATGTCCCGCAGGGGCCTGCCTCATCTCCAGTCATCGCCCAGGGGTCTGTCTTGTCTCCAGTCATTGCCCGGTCTCCTTATTTCCCAGCAGCCGCTGGCAGGTTGACACCCAACTCCCCAGTCACTGCCAGGCCAGGTTGGGCCAACCCAGATGATGCCCATCTGGATTTGGAGTTGCCCTAAGTCCTGCTTTGTGGGACCCCACCACAGCCCAAGCTTCCCAGGGTCCGGAAGATTTCCGGGACGCCCTTCATTTTCGTTCACTGCGCCTAAATCCCTGTTCCAGTGTTATGTCCTGCCTTCGGATTTTCTTGGTCTGTGTCCCCAGCAGCTTACTGTCCTGTTTTCACTCCTGTCTCTATTGCTTCTTTACTTAACTGTCCTGTCTTGATGAGGCCTGTTCTATCTGTCTCTGTCTCTTTTGCTACGGGGTCCCCGCTGAGGTCCCTGGTGCCTGGTCATGTCCCAAGTCTGGTCTGTTTTATCTGTGTGGTTCTGTCCGTTGGTCTCTCCTGTTGTTCTGTTGGTCCCTGGTCCAATCCCTGCTTGTTTGGTGCCCCGTGTGATGCCATTTGTCCTGCCCTGTCCTATCTTGTTTGATGGTTCTGTCTCATTTTTTGTGGTGTCTTTCCTGTTCCCTGTCGGTCCTACCGTCCCGTCCTGTCCTGTCCAGTATCCTGTCTTTTCTTCGCCCCGTATTTCTGCCCTATCATTTGGTCCCTCTGGGCCCCTCCCCTGTTCGCCCTTCGTGCCCGGGGGGGTGGGGGGGGGTTCTGTCACATCCTGCCCACAACATCAACCTGACCCTCCGGTCTCCACCTTCATGTGGCCCTGATGGGCCGCACCTGATGCTTGTTGCCCCTTATTAGTCAATGTATGAAAGTACCTGTCGTACCCTCATGTTGCCTGTGCCCTGCCTTCCTCTGCTCCTCCGATTTTGATTCCTCGTGATCTGGTTTATTTACCGTTTTATGTTTTGTGAGTTTAATAAAACCCCTTTTGTTTTGCAACCATGTCTGCCCTCGCATCCTTCGTCCTGACCGACATGCCGCTAACTGGATTCTGTAATTTGTGTGTTTTTTTCCGTTGCCTCAGAAATACTCAGTAACAAAAAAGTTAAGCATCTAGAAGTAATGGTCCGATTTGGATGTAATTTGGTACATGTGCAGACCAGCGATGGGTATGTAAATCATTCAATTTTCAAGGAGCTGGCACGTCTAGTGACCAGACACAGAGGATGCCTTGTAGAGGCATTAGACAGCATTACCAGCACTTGATGGAGTTTGATAGGGGATGCATTGTAGGTTTGCATGAGGCCGGGTGGTCATATCGTGCAATTGCCTGGTATGTTGGGCATGCAAATGCCGCAGTCTCAAGATGTTGGAACGAATGGGCACGTAAGGGCACCCAACACACGTTGGTTCCGGTCACTCAAGACAAACCACACAAAGATAGGATCGTTGTATTGTTCGCCAAGCATTACAGAACCCCGTGACATCTGTGCTTGCCGTTGGGGATAGGTATTGGACTCCTTGGTTTGACAACACCCTGTGTCATCCTGCACCATGTCTCAACGACTGGCATCAGTTGGACTATGGGTTCATCATCCCATGCGTAGGCTGCCATTTACACCAGCTCAGAGACGGCTGCGTTTGGAGTGGTGCTGTAATCGGAAGGTATGGACTGATGACGAGTGGTGTCGTACCATGTTCAGCGATGAATCGCAGTTCAGCCTTACCACGGATGACCGTTGTGTGTGCGTATGGTGGCGCAAAGGGGAGAGGATCAATCCTGCTAATGTTGTGGAGAGACACACTAGCATTACTCCTGACATCATGGTGTGCGGGGCCATAGGGTATGACTTCAGGTCATCTCTGATTCACAGCGCTACGTCAGTGACATCCTCCATCCGCATGTCTAACCCCTCCTGAAACAGCACCCTGGTACAGTCTTTCAACAAAACAATGCCCATCCACACATGGCACGTGTGTCTATGGACTGCCTGCGTCATGTTAAGGTCCTCCCATGGCCAGCCACGTCCCCTGATCTTTCCCCAATCGAACATGTGTGGGATCAGCTCGGACGTCAAATCAGACCCAGTGCCAATCTGCAGGAACCCGAGGGTCAGTTACAACAACTGAGGGCCGACTTGCCGCAGGAGAGGATACAACAGCTGTATGACTCCTTTCTGCACTGTATCGCCGCATGTATCCAGGCCTGAAGGGGGGGGGGGGTGTCACACCCTACTGACATGGGACCAGAAGTGTGTCCATACTGCCCAACTACTGATTGTCAAGCAATGGAAATGAAAGGGTATGAAAATTTTGCATCACAATTATAATGACCAAAATTATCACCGTCACCAGTATTATCATAGTATTGTTAAAATGTGCTGAAAATGTTTATAATGTACTGGTACACAAACTGAAATTATTTCACCATGTTTTATATTGAAAACCTCAAATAACATTAGCAGCATTATGCACTTTATGTTTGCATAAACGTTAAAATAATAACTTAGCCAATTCCTTACAAACATATGGAAACCATATCTAAGGACGGGCGTGCTGAGAGATGGGCGATCCACAGTAAGGTTCCAGGGGAAGGGGTTTTATTTAACAAAACTGAACACCAATGGGAAAAAAAACTGAAAAACAATGGGACTATGAGGGGGTCACACAAAAGCAAGAAGGTAAAAGCAATACTAATAAGGGCTATATTAAAACACCAAAGAAACACAATCAGGAAACCATAAAGGCACACTGCAAAACTGGGGGCAATCACAGCAGTACAACACAGGCATCTAAGCAGTGGCAAACACAGGCTACAACAGTTACAAACACACACAAATACAAGATCAAGACAATAAAGAAACACAAACTATCAAAATTAGACTTGAACCCCCCACAACAAAAGGGAAGCCTCGATGACACAGGTGCCTGCTCAGGCCATTAAGCCATGTGGCAGCCTGGGCTGCAGAGAAACACATTAGGGTGCTAACTACAGGAAACAAGGGGTGCACAGAATGGGATGACCAGGAGCAGCAGCTGGCCAAACAGGCAATTATACATAACGAAATTATTCATTATACATAACGAAAAGGAGGCAGTGCAGGGACTGATCCTGACAAAATCAATTGTGCATTAATATTAAAAATCTCTGGAGCATTGTCACTGCCTTCCACGAAACATACCCACGTTGCAAGTTACTCCTGCGCACCTATGTGTGGGAGACTTGCTAATGTTGGTTAATGCTGGACAGTATTTAATGTGAGTTTTTCAAAGCACGGTAATCAACCACAGTTTTAATGATAAAATTGAAAATGGTAATACTAACTGTCGGGAATTTTACCGTGGTTTACCATGAAACCAGTAACTGGTTCATCCCTAGTATTCAATGTACATGTTAATGCTAATATATAGACCTCTTTGAAACAAACAATGAATCCCTTTTAAGTAATTAAATGATCCCATATATAATGGACTTGCAGTAATGAATGAGGTTCTGGCTTCTGTATGGTAAATGTAGCTCCAAACCAATGATGAGATCACAATGAAGACTAACTAGCCAGCACCAGGAAGTAAAGCAGTTGTTATTACATTCAGCAGAGATTATGTTTCAACAATACTGCAGAATTACTAAAGAAAAAGTAGATACTGATCAGCTAGTAAGGGGAGAGGTAGAAAACTAAAAACAAAACAGATAAATATAAGGTGCTATTGCAGCTTTGGGGTCTATACTTTACATCATAATGTTACAGGACTGTCCACACTTGAAGGGGTTCTGTGCCAAACCGTTTAAATTGAATGTTACGGTATGCCACATCTGTCAAATGGATGGTTACTATAACAGGTTCATGTTCATACCATCCATTTTAATAATTTTTAATAATGGTCAGGTGTATAACTCAGTGGGTTAGGCCTGGTTCACACTTTGCGAGGAATGCAGTTGCACCACGGCACACGTGCTGTAAAATAGTACAACAACAACAACAACAACAACAATTATCCGTTCAATCGAAGCCGATTTTCTGTCATTCTATGGATCCTTCCCCTCCACACAGTTCTATTGATTACTGCTTCTTTGAGTTCGCCATGCTCATGTTGGTATCAGATTTAATGGTATCGAGCCAGCTAGTTCTTAGGCAGCCTTTTCTCCTGCTTCCACTGACCATCCCCAGTATGAGTACCTTCTTGAGTTAATTGCTGTGCATTACATAGCCGAAACAGAATAGTTTCTGCTTGGTGATCCTGGCTTCCAGTGAGGCCTTTGGCTTAATGCGCTCTAGGACTTTTTTATTAGTGATTCTTGCCATCCACGGGATGTGCAACAGTCTCCTCCAGCACCATAACTTGAAGGCATCTATCTTCCTTCTGTCTGTCTTCTTGATCGTCCAAGTCTCACAGCCATAGGTTGCTATGGGGAAGATGATTACACTGACTAGCCTGGTTTTAGTTTCAGTGATATCTATCAATTTTCACTGATATCTTTACTTTTCCAGATGCTCACCATTGCATTTTGTCCCAGGGCTAATCATCTTTTGACTTCAGGTGTTGTGTGTATTTTGGTCAACCTTGGAACCAAGGAATATGAAGTCCTGGACTATTTCGATTTCTTCATCATTGATCTTATGCTGCCCTTTCCGTTTTTGGAGGTCGTCATCACTTTTGTTTTCTTCACATTCAGGCATAACCCCATCATCTAATCTTCTTCTTGCCCTTTCAGGATGAGCCGCTCCAGATCTTCTTTGCTTTCAGCCAGCAGGGTAGTGTCGTATCTAAGATTAATTACAACTAAATTAAAACTATAAATATTGCTTCTGAAACTAACTGAAATCAAATAAAAACAAATGTCAAATACCTTTCTTTATCATTTAAAAATACTATCTAGCTAAAGTATCAGATATTCACCCTTGGGCCTCTTTCATACCTTGCACTGGAATCATAGAAAAAGCCAACGGCACTGCATCGTGACATTTTGTAATAGTTAGAATAGTCCTACAATTTTCCGTCTTTCCCTAGAAATCAAATTATTAAAACTTAAACTGAAACTAAAATATATTAAAACTAGATAGATATATATCTTTAATATAAAAACTCTGAAAACTAAATCTAAACCGGATTTCCATGCATCCATCCATGTATGGATGGATGGATGGAGAAGAAGTAAACAAAAAATTAAAAACTACAATAACAGTGGTGCAAGGACATAGACAGGTATACAGTGTTGTAGTTGCAAATGTATTTTATTTTAGTCTGCAGCCATTTGGGAGTCTCTTTAATCCTGTAGCCAGGAATCATATAGGATAAGTGCTGGTATTATTTTTTATTTTCTCAGCCGACCTTTCTTTGAATCCACTAGCTATATGTTTTAAGTTTGATCAGAGAAGGTAGGAAAAGGAGCTTATATTCAATCTTTGTTCCGATTTCCTAGCAGACATTCTGCTACTTTTCCCCTAGCCAATGAATGATTGAGGCGCGTTTGTATCCCTGAACAGACCTTTCGTGTTGTTTCAATTTTTGAGAGGTACACTCCCTTACCCGTGCAGTGTCTGTGGCCAGTCTGTGATGAAAATGACCTCACAATAGCTGCGTGTGGTGACGCATCAGTGTGAACTAGCCTTTAGGGATCCATGCCAATGTCTGGAGGGTCGTGGCTTTAATTCTCGTGGTTGGACCCCTCAGCAAGGCTCATAACCCCACAAGCTCTATCAATCAATTTTATTCTTATATAGTGCCTTTCACGACAGAGTCGACCCAAAGCGCTTTACATGACATTGAGAGATAAGAAACAGGGAAAAGCTCTAGGGACACTGGTTCACCTTACAGTCCAATCCTTATTTGCATGTCACTTTCAACAAAAGCATCTGTTAAGTAAATGAATGTAACGTAATTCATTCCTGATTTCACATCACTCTTTTTATTAGTTGTTCACTGCTGATTAAATTACACTCTAAACAATTAAATCAGATCAATGGATCCTATAAGTGCAAATACTGCCACATCACCTGAATCTGTGATTATTTGTAAGACAAAGGCTCTGATGTGGCCCAAATGGGAGAGCTATGGCTGTTATCAAGTTCTTTGAAAGGGCCCGCAACAATTTGGTTCAGCAGATGATCAGTGATAATCAGTCTAAGTAGTAGAAAGAGACTTACTCTGAAAGATTATCAGCCCTTTCTACACATTTTTTGGAACTAATAAGGCAACAGTTTTCTAAAAATCGAATCCTGGGGATGCAAAGGTAAAAAGGCATTGAAAATAACTTCTGACTGCACCTTTTCTTTTTTTTTATATGATTGTCACCATTAATAAGCATAATCTTTTTTGGATAAAATAGAGCAGACTGAGATTTGGCACCCAATTGCAATCAACAGTATACTTCTAGCTGCTACTGAAGACAGTTTAAAGTATATGGAGTCTCTGTGGTTGGTTTAATCAAGACTTGGTCTTGTTTAAGGACCAGGTGCTAGAATTATGCTCTTCCATCATCAAAATTCATAAACTGGATTGAGTAGACGCAGCAGGCAGTCAGAATATTGTTTATACTAGAACAAAAAGCCAAGTTGCGAAGAGAACAAGCTTGCACAGTAGCTTTGCTCCTCCAAATATTAGGAGTAGGCCACCTCCTTGTCTGCTTGCCGATGAGCTCTTCCACATGGGGCCTATGCAGCAGAGATGGTGATTATTTTAATGTGTGCCCTGACAGAGGACAGTTTGGTTTACCTTGGGTGCAACACGGCTGTCACAGGACTCCATGTTTGACAGCACTTTTTCTTAACAAGTCTTGAGTTCTTAGGTCACTTTAAGCCAATCCCTTTCTTGTCTGTAACTGTTTCCACATTCCCCCTGATTTGTCTGACATACACACACATTCATACACACACATTCCTTTTATTCATCTTTCACAGAGCATCTTCAGCAGCAACTATTTCCCTTGGCTACTACTGGTGACAGCCAAAATTCAAGTCATACCTAACCTTTCCTGTATTTTTGGCAAATAGGTGGACAATGCTGACTACAGTAGTATTTGAATTTTGAAAGATTAACATTTTTGGTCTATTGAATTTGCAGTGTCTCCTCTTATTGGACTTCTGCAGTGGAAGCTCTCCATATTCCCTTTCACTAATGAGGTTGATTGAAAAAGGATAGCTGGCGAAGCTGAAAATGGAGCAACATTTCCTGACCTCAAAATGCCAACTAGGTTATATTTCTTGATGTTTGTTAAGATTTATTCTAGACAGACTGACATTAACCAACTCAAAGTGTCTTTTACATTAACTTTTAAAAATCCTCTAGGTAGCAGAGTTACGTGGATTCTCAAACAGGGCCGGCACTTAATATTCTGCAGCCCTTACATAATTCATAATTCAAACATTCAAGGGCCTCTCATCTATAAACAAATTACTATCAGAACTATCAGAGGTTGTAGCGACAGTAGTTGGGTCAATACGGCACAGAGTGAACAATGTATGTTGCTTACAGTTAGTGTTTACCGTTCCTTTTCCCTACATCTTTATCACAGGAATAAATTTTTAAAACCAGATTTAAAACAAATGAATTATGTCTTGGTTCATTTCCATAGAATAGAGGTGGATAATCAATATTAAGCATCAATTAATAGCAACATAAATAACAATCACAGTAAGCTAAAATTTCTCATATATAAGCTCAATGGAGATGTATGTACCCAATCCCTTTTGGCCACCGTGTGATAAATGGAACCAAGTTAATATCCCAGGATTTATCCATGCATGTTGTGTCAAGGGACTGTTTAGATTGAGTGGAGGTTGTTGGGTTCTCTCACTCTCTCTGAAATGTTGACTCACTGATGAAGAAATAGAATAGCCATAAAATGCCCACAGTACCCTCTGGCAGAGTGATCTTATCCGCGGCATGGTCTGGGGGAAGGGCAGTGCTGCGGTAAGCCCTCAGATGAAGCTGGCTCTGTCTTAGCAGTTTGATTTTAATTGAGTTGCTCACTCAGCCACTGCCTTGGGCGGGAGGAGGGGGGGTATCCCGTATGTCACTTCCTATGATTAACCTAAATTTCATCTATTGCCCTGGACTGCTGCCAGATCTTGAAACGCAAAAAATATGCATTCAAACATTTACACAATAAAGAAGACAGGGTGGGGACCAGAGGATCCAGTATGACAATAGACTAGCTAGTGTTCAGAAATGCTGCATTATTTGTTATCATTCCCATTAGGCTGACCATTCAGTGTTTCTGGAAGACTTACAATTTTAGCAAAATCATGAAATGGCATAGATATTTTGCTGTGAGTCAGCATTCGGCTCCTAGTAGCTCTAAAAGAAAATCTGATTGTTCTCCTTCAATAGCAAATGCATCCCTCACTTTAAAATAAATCACATCAGTGATCATCACCCACCCTTGGCCATTATTTGTAAAAACAGCAACAATAACTTCAATGGCAGCAAAAACAGATTCACTTAGGAATCTTTTTGGATCTATTTGGGGGTACAGATCTCCTTTTATATTATTTCATCCTTACATCTCCTTATATAGTCCAGTGATTTTTGGGAAAGGAAAATTGAGCCAGTCACCGTAAAATAAATATGGAGGGTCATGAGAGAAATATGCATGCATCATTTGTTTTACCATCTGCTGGTCTGAATATGTGAATGCAATGGTTCCAGTCATACTTCTAGAGAGGGGTTTCACTTTCACATGAATAGCATACCCCTACTGTCTCAAAATGCTTAAGCATAAAACCAAGGACATATGCATTGTATACTCTGTGCACAAACACACACACACACACACACACACACACACACACACACAATGATATATAAACAATTGACACACATCACAGGCCCATGAAGATGTTTTGGATTTTAAAACAATGATAAATCATTTTCTCAATCACATAAGATTGAAAGCATAACTGTAATTTAAATTTCAATATAACCCTGTAGCAACGAGACATAATACACGTTACTTTAGCATCTCATATAAGCAGTGATGGAGCCGAGCTTAATGTGTATATTAGTTATGTGCTTGTGTTGGTGGTCTTTGTTGTCTAAGTTCTTAATGCATGATCTAGTTTTAAGGAAAGTAATCTTTTCAAAAAATGTTAATTTAAGTATAAAACCAACTGCATAATTTTTGAACATCCAATATGCTTTGAATTTTAAAACAGTGAAGTGAGAAGAACTGAAAGGTTAATTGTTCAGTTTGTTCATCTGTAGGCTTTTCTCTGCAAAAATATCTCCAGTTCAAAGAACAAGTGAGGGAAGGTGATCCACAGATTCTACACTGTATGTGTCCTGGGAAAAAGAAAAAATAACTGCTACCTAACCTCTAGCTCCCCACTTTTCCAAGATAATGCTCTCTCCATCAGCAGGTAATACTACCAGTGTACAATTCGAGAAAAAAGCACGTTACTGAATTATGGATATTTCTCATGCAGGGTGACACAGCAGGAGCTCTCAAAATCACCTCGATACATGTATGGAATTGTAGAGTGAAAATAAAATGGCAAAGAATGCTTGTGCTCAACTTGAAGATGGATCTCATAAATATATTTTTACGGCTTGGAAGGGGCAGAGGTCAGGGCATTTACCATATACTCGTAATCTTTTATACATTGGTAGTTACATTTTTATCCTTCATATCTGGAATCATGAAAGGGCTCATGTACAATAATTTGTCAATTGTCACTTAATGCAATATAGATTAAGAAATCTTAAGACTTAGGATAAATAGCGTTATAAATAAACTGAATATTCCACACTGATAATGAACTGAAAATACAAAGCTAAGGGAACTTTGTGCAATGTTAACACGTTTTTTGATAATAGAATTGAAATAGCAGAAAAATGAGTTTAAAGTGCTGTATATTGTATGACATTTATCTCTTCTTCCTTGTAAATTGACTAACAAATTGATTGAAACTGAGGCAAACACAACCTCATGCAAACTGTCAGGGTCATGCATTATGATCCACTCTCTTAAACATCCCCCTATTTTCAATTGACTGCTTTATTGTTTATAAAGCCCATTTCCATTGAGTACTGTCGTGCTCTTATTCTACTTTTCTGTCCCTGTTTAACTCAAATTCCTGACATTTACAAGTTTAAGCTACGAGTTTAAACTGCTTAAGGAAATCCTTGCATTGAAAGACTTACATTTGGGGAAAAAAAAGAAAATTGGCACATTTGTTTGGTCCTGGGGCCAGTATCCCAAAATAGGGTTTCTTGTTTAACCAGATAACTTGTTGGGTGTATGGTAGTCTAGGCTGAATGTAAGTGAATGCAGATAAAGTCCATTTAAACTGGGGTACCTTGAATCCAGCAAGTGATTTGGTTAAGCAAGAAATCCAACTTCAGGAAACAGGCCCCTGTTGTATCCTGTAGACACATAGAAATTAATATATAGGAGGGCTGCACATGACATCACACTGTATCAACACAAAGCAAAGGTCATCATCCACTATACTAGTGCAATGTTTCCCATCTAGTGTGGTACTCTGCGTATACTCTCCATACTCTTGTGTTCATCATGGTTGGGTGTGCTCTTGTAAGCTGCTTTTTATTTTGTATACCCAAAATTGTAGGAAAAAAAAACCAACAAGCCATATATAATAAATGATGAACAATAAATGATTTATACTTACCCATGAATACACTGAAACACTTTGTCCACATTTTCCCCCCCACAGTTTTGTGCCCAGCCAGAAATAAAAAAAAAAAAATTGAACCTTCAGGCTTTTAGTCACTTTATTTTGCTTTGTTGTTACTAATGACATTTGCAAAACCAGACAATTAACGATATCACACATCCAATAATATCTGCACTCTATGTTATTTGCTTTTATTTAGTTTTGCTTTTATAGAACATGCTCTGTAAGGTTATTTCGTGTCACGTACTGTCATGACGGTGGGTGGAGTGGCGAGGCATGGTGCCGGGCGGAAGGAAGCAGGAGGCAGCGAGTACAAGGGAACCCCATCCGGGGACTTTATTTCGTACCCGAGCACAAGCACAGAGAGGGCGCACGCAAACATACACTTCCACAATGACCGACACCGAAACACAGGACGGGGAAGCTTATATTAGGAGAACAGGAAGGACTGAACGAGGGGCACCTGTAGGTGATTAACAGGGAAAAGACATGAGGTAACTAGGCAACATTCAGCAGGCGTGGCTGCTACCCAGCCCCACCTGTGGGGAAATACTGGGAAAACAGACCGGGAAGGGCTGGACGTCACATACCACCACCCCCCCCCCCCCAAAGGCGCACTCTCCGGGTGTGCCATCTGGGTCAAGAGGGAGCCCGAAGGGCCAAGGACAGGACAGGCACACAGGGTCAGGACCTCAAGGGTAGACGCAGGACTCGGGCAGACGTGGACAGCCGATGAGGACAGGACCTGGGGAAAAACCCAAACAAGACACGGTTACACTCCAGACAGGCAACTGGACCAGGACAGACAGTGACCAAAATAGACAGGACGAGGAGGGATGACAGACAGGACCCAAACCAGAACAGACCGTGGACCAAGACAGACCCGGGAAACACGACAGGACAGAGGGGTTAAGGGCCAAAATGACACTGGACGAGACCGGGGCAGGACCAGAGACCACGGGGATTGAACACAGAGGCCCCCCCAAGGAGGGGACTGACAATACCACACATCCAGGGGGACAGGTAGGACATGACTCCAGACAGGACAGACAGGAGGACCACAACCGGACAAGGAGCAACTGGGGGGGGACAGGCTCAGGAAACCAACAGAAACTGGACAGAACACCCAGACAGACGGACCAGGGAGACTTACCGGGGACCAGTCAAGACACATAACAGGAGGGACACCAAAACACTGGACACTACAGACAGGCAGGCAGACAGACAACCACTGACCCAGGACAGACAGGGGAGTGAGAAGGCCTTGGAGAAAGCCCCCCCCCGTGAGGGGACAGGAACAGGGACTCCAGGGGCAATAGAGACGGAGCCCCCGGAGCTACGGTAGGGACTGAAAGGGAAGGACCGGGGCCAAAGGAAGTGGCCGGAGGGAGCCGGGGTTGAGCACCGGAAACGAAGGGTGGGACCGGAGGGACCTGGGGCAGAGCTCGGGGACCAAAGGGAGGGACCTGGAGCGGAGCACCGGGAACAGAGGAACCGCCCAAA
>JAAGVU020000129.1:21357099-21376189 GCA_011763525.2 Mormyrus iriodes
CAGGCGTGGCTGCTACCCAGCCCCGCCTGTGGGGAAACACTGGGAAAACACAGACCGGGAAGGGCTGGACGTCACACGTACGCAATGTACTCAGTTTGATTTGTGTGTCAATAAAGCCCGACTTGACTTGACTTGCTTGCATTAACATGCTCTAAGTATTCCATTACTATGACTGACAATCCACCAAGATGGCGACACAGGGCGATTGCGTAATACTATTGTCACCCTCCTATAGGCAGGGTATTCCAGTATTACAGGAAACCATAAACTCTCTCTACAGTATGTTTATAGTCTTTTCCAACACTTCACTAGGATGACATGGTTGTCCTATAAATTACAGTGCAATAACAGTTGGTGATTAAAAGCAAAGCCATGGGTCTACATTGACCATAAATAGCCTCTCGCTTGGATGCATCACGGAGACAGTGGGATTAAGTCAGACAATGTCCCAGTGCAGTTTATATAGGTCACACAAGAATCAGTTTTACAAAGTGCAGCAGTTTAATGCTAGAAAAGGAATTGTTTTGCCAAGGCCATGTCCCACACTGTTAAGCACTAATCCATGCTCACATTTAACTGTGACCGAGATCAATTAAAATCCAGCCTTTCCCAGATAGCGATCTTTCCTTAGGCTCAGAATGGGTGGGGAGGATGCACAGCAATTCCACATCCACTGATTCCTGGACTTGTGCTATAGTATGCTGGGAAAGAGTCATTCATTGTCAGCTCTAAAATATTTGGTAGATTTTGTAGGTTTGATGCCAGTGTTTAAAAAAGGAACTTTATATTTCACATTATGGAGTGACTTCGAATTCCTGGAACCAATTGAAAGAGATGGTAATAGTAGTTATAGGGAGTTGTTGGGCAATATTACAATATTGTATCATAACAACTATAATTAATACCCATGGTACATATTTCATTCAGAGATGAGCACAAATACATCAAAAAGTATCTTGTTAAAAAATTGCAAATACTTTCTCATCAAATGTAACAAAATAAAATACAAAATACTGGTTTGAGAAAAGTAGTTTGTAATTTGAAAATACAAAAATACATGTAAAATAGTAACGGTACACAATAAATATGTGTACCGTCACAGCTTAAGTAATGTGTAATATCTACAAAATATACAGTTTGTCCTAACGTTAAACAGAATAATCATTCAGTGATTTACATGTGTCACAGTGTAAACTTAAACGTAAAATTAAAAATGAACCTTTGTCACGTTAGTATTGTAATGAGAGCTCAACAGGCTGCACTTCTGGCAGTGGGTTGGGGTTGGGGTTGGGGGTGGGTATCGCAGTTCTGGCCCACAGAATTAGCGGCGGTGGCTGACAGGGGTGTTGGTGGGTGCGTGTGCATGCAAAAGGAGGCACACTAATGCTTACTTAAACTAATTATCATAATGTGCGGATTTCCCACTTTGTCTTATCGTAGAGTGCCGAGCATGTGCAAACTCAAAGAAGAAACTGTATTTTAGATTTACACTCAAAAAAAAGAAAAGAAAATGGAACCATGAATATAACAAGCAACATCAATTTGCCCAGTAGGTTCTCCCTTTTACACCGGCTCAGTGGCTACAAAAACACCTACATTTAGCTGATAGAAATTAATTTTGTCCTTAGGAACAATAGTAGCTAGCCTGATTTATCGCTAATGAAGTCTTCCATATAAGAACCACAAGACGCCACTGCCTCACCATGCCTGTTTAACTAGAATGCCACTAGCAAGTTAATTCACAAGTTCTACAGCACAGAACTGCTGTATGCTAATCGCTCGATTTTTCTGTCCTATAATAACATTCAGTGAGCAATATCCGATGTATTTTACTACGTACTTTACCTTGGCAATTTGCACCAAGCACCAAAGCAGCTTCTGTCCTTGGACTAATAGTCATGGGAAAATTAAGTTCACAATGAGCAAGTTGGACCAAACAGGATGTGTCACATGATTTACTTGCGTCTAGCCAAAGACGGTGATGAAGGTTCTTGAAAGTTCTTGAAATAAAATAACATATTTTATTATGTATTTAAAGCATTTTAAATACATTAAATACAATCTCTCAAAGTATTTTTTTATTTCCAGCAAAATACAAATGACAAAATACTCAAAAGTTATTAAATACGTGTTTTAAATACATTTAATTGAAAAACTGCCAATCTCTGACTACGTTTAGTTTTATTAATGGACACATTTTTTCAACGTGACATACAAGTAGAGGAAGCACATTACAAACAAGGAGTCAACTACACGTAAGTGCAGCTAAGCTGAGCTTCCAATGAATACCCAGACACAAGTGCACTACTTAAAACTATAATTATGTAATGACAGAACATACCGGCAAGCACCGACCACGCGATGCCTGTGTTCGGAGGCTGCAACAGTGCTCCAGCAAAAACAGACTGATGTGAAACAAAACAATTTCAGCCTGCATAACATTTCAGCGCTCTCTGTATATCTCACTTCTTTGTCAATTATCAGGCTCAGTGGATCTCAACTTAGTGACTAGATCTTGAACTAAAAACTTAATTGAGCTTTTTTAATGAGCTAGCTAACTTGGTAACAAATAAACAAACTTAATATAGGCCTACCGTCAGACTGCTAAAAATATCGTACTTATGTCACAGGATGAGCAACACACGGTACACAGGCAGGTTGGCTATACTGTTCAATAAAAGGAGTGCGCAGCATGACTGATGAGGAAGAACTGGTTCCAAATACGGTTCTCCTTAAATTATGTGTAAATGGTTTGCATTTGCCAAATTCGATGTACACCAATCTACCGTAACTGTACAGATACTGTTCGTACAACAGGAGGCAACATACACATTATTTTAAATGGTTAACTAACGTCACTACATAAATTCCACATAAATATAAAATTTGTGATCTACATTGTGTATCGTGATCGCAATGAAAAATACAAATGACATTTTGGCCATGTCACCCACCCCTAGTATCATGTATGCAATGCAGAATCAGTGATTTATATGTTCGATTGTTGAATAGCACTGTGGTACCTAAAATGTCAATTTTAATAGGGATGAAAGGAACAGAAAATACAGCAAATTACTGCTACAAGCTTTGCAATTTGCAGTGAAACAAACACATTTGAGACTACTCCTCGTTTAAATAATAACACAGACATGTGTCAGTCTGAGGATAAGTCCCCTGTTTACTGTCAAACTGTCAAAGAAAGTCTTACCATCCCCACCTCACATTCAGGTATGATCATCTGCCAGGTTCACACATCAGCCCCACTTGAGAAACTGACAGTTTGGTAATGGAGATCAGCAGAGCGGGCTGTTCCTGGGGTGCCAACTCAACTCTGGCAGACAGGAGTATAGATAACCTCCATAAGGGATTACCTCTTTGAGGGGTAGCAGCAAATCAGGTCTCCTGTGAACTGTTGATTTGTCCATTTTGCAGTTTGAGAATGCCTCATTTTGGATACGTGAAGCTCAACCTAGCCTTATTCTTCACTTGAAAGTTCATAACTAGTTTGACATTTAGAGAAAAGTAGCTTTTAAGGAATTAAAAAGTGGCTTTTTGAGCTTTCCTGTTGCATGAACCAAATGTGTTTGAGAAGGCAAATGACCCTTAGAAGCTGAACACAAGCTTCTCATTCTATACGACTACAGGACCATCTGCCTGTACCTCCTATCCTCTTCAGTGTTCAATCTTGTTTTTCATCTCCTCTTGTGCTGCTAGTGTTACATACATAGCTTGTGTTTCATGTGGATTACATAAGCTCAGGCTTTTTCGGAAAGCTGCAATGACACGTTAAGTCACATGAAGCTTTCTCCTTATAATCTGCATTCAAAAAACTAAGTCTTTCTTGGCCTTTGAGCCAATTCTAACACATAGACCAGATTGAAAGATTTTAATCTGAAATAGGGCTGGAACAAAGAAATGCAGCTTTTTAATTTCTCTGTTCTTGGTTGCTATTTATCATCATAGTTTGGGCATGGCCTGAACTTTGTTTATTTGTGCAATTTAAAAATGTATGTACCTGATGCCCTGTTACTTTTTAAAGAGGAGATTTCAACCAAATGAAATGCTGTGACACCTTTGGCTTTAACGACATTGTGCCTTACCAGATGCTACTTTGAATCTCTGCATGAGTACATTTTGATTTCCTCGTTGGTCTAAGACAGTGTTTCCAGCTCTCAGTGACCCCCAGATAGGGAGGGAGCAAAAACGTGGACCGTCTTGGAATCCCTGAGAACCGGGATGTGAAAAATACTAGTCTAGGCCAAGGAGAGTGGGTTTCTCTTTGGAAAAAAGAATCCACACAACAATAACAACAATACAAAATCAACAACAATTGTGATGTTTTAAATTTTAATGTAATAAAACTGTATCAAATTTTTGAAGATGCCAGAAATGGGCAGAATGGCGGTTCAGCAGGAGCACTAGTGCCTCATAAGTGCTGGGGGTTTGAACTGCACCTCTGCTTCTTGGCTGTGGAGTTTGCATGTTCTCCCCTTGACCCAGGCCAGGATAAATGGCCAGAAGATGGATGGGTACTTGCTTATTTGTTTGTGTGTCTGTTTGCTTGTTTGTGAATGCCCAGTGACCATAGAGCGATGTTTTGCTTTTCTAGTGATAAATATATGTGTTTATGTGTAGTATTTACTATTAAAAACAACAGGGATATATGAAATTCTCTTAGAAAAATTTGAAATATTTGCTGGCAATTCAAACACCTTTCTGCAGACATGCTAGTAGTTCATGCCACATTACAAAAGGATAATTCCTTGCCCTGCATTGTTATACTCAGATGTTGCCGTATAGCTAAATTAAAAAAAAATCATAAGCACTGACAGAGAGAGAGGATATATCAATTTCCATTACGGTTCTTTTTATCTTTATTATGTTCTCTTCCACAGTGACCTGCTAGACAGTTCTGTGGTCTTTCATTGATGTTACTGAACGACAGCTTTAAATCCCATTAAAGCCATGTATAGTACTTTGATAAGATGAATGGATTTTGGTGTTTATGAAGAAATATTTTTCCTCTTAGTTAAATGTATGATAAATGGTGCACTGCGTGTCTTTCCAGTTGTGCTCAGCAGTTATTTTCTGATTTATGTAAACACATTCATAAAGGGGCTTTTCATGTTTAAATATACATTCAGCCAATAGCTATACGAGCCAGCCTAGGTAATCCAGGACGTGGGTTTACAGGCAAGGCAGACAAGATGAGGAGTGCACTATTTGTACAGTAAACAGTAATATGTTGCCTTCTTGGGCTATTTAAAAATGTATTCACTGATGTCCTTGGTGGCTTAGTGGCAAACCTTTCCAGTCAATTCTCCTGGCCTTACACAGAATCACTGTGATGGTCAGGCGAAGGGCATATTGCCAAAAAATCAGTAGGATGGCAAATCTTAAATAGTTTACATGTGTCTCCCAGGACTGGCCAACACCTTTTCCACTTGCCTCCATCAGCAAAGTTGCAAATTTAGTTTCCTGCCTCTTAAGTAGTGACACTGTGACAGTTTTTGCCATTGGAGCATATGTACAGAATTCAGGAGATGACAACATCCAGGAGCATAAGCTCAGCTACTGAGGAGTCCTGTCTTTCATCTAGTCTTCACTGAAATCATTTTTATGCAAGTCTTTTTCCAATTGGTAGAACATTTATATGCATTGGCTATTGGTGCCTCATATACAGTGCTTATGGTTTTGTTGGGCTTTCCATTTGCACGTGGCTGCAAATAGCACCAAGTATTTATTCAAGAGGAATTGAATATAATGAAAGTCACTATTAGCTACATCAAATACAAGTTACTAATGCTTTGTTTGTCTCTGTAGGGTGATATGAATGGCTGTAGTGGTCAGAGGTTAAGAATTACTGCTGAATCAGATGTATCAGACCAACATAAAAATTTTGGTTCCTCCTCTATCTATGGACCCGCACATCAACTCCCCAGCTATAAAGTCATAACGCTATCATCATTTTGCTACTAGTCTGCATCTGTCCCTGCAATACAACAGCAGGGGTGCTATCCATTCAGTGCATATTTTGAGCTTCACAGACACATGCACACACTGAACACCGATTCCAAGTTGCCAGTCACATGAAAGCTGTTAGACTGAGAGAGATAAAAAATATATACTTTGTAGTGGAAATAAAGCTTGCTATCCTTTCCTTTGTCTTTTCCCCGAAGATATATTTAAAATATTACAAGTCCATGATGAGAAGCCTTAATTAATCCATCCATCCATCTTCCAACCGCTGATCCTGGTTATGGTTGCAGGGGGTGGGAAGGGGGAATGGAGTCTGTCCCAGGCAGCACAGGGCATAAAGCAGGGGTATGCCTTGGGTGCACCCTGATAATTTTCTTTATTTTACAATATTTGCTTCAGAGTGGCATGGTAGTACAGTGGTCAGCACTGTTGCCTCACACCTCTGGGACTTGGATTCAGGTCTCTGCCTGGTTTCCTTGTGTGTGGAGTTTGCATGTTCTTCCTGTGTCGTTGTGGGGTTTCCTCTGGGTTTCCCCCCACAGTCCAAAAGCATGCTGAAGTTTATTGGAGTGGTCAAATTGCACATATGTGTGTGACTGTGACCTGTGAGGGGTTAGCACCCTGTCTTGCACCTGTAGCAAGACTCCGGAGCCCCCTCCCACGACTCTGAATAGGATAAGTGGCTTGAGAAAATGGATGGATATTTGTGTCATATAATTGTTAACTAAATTAGAAGCCACTATCTATGACAGGAAAAGTATATCTCAGCTGAAAATATTACCAGCATACCAGCTCCAAAACATGACATATGCTAACCACAACTAGCATAATTCATGCTGGCAATTCCAGCATATGTCATGTTTTAGTACTGGTCATTTTTTTTATATAAAGATCAGAAGAATCATGTATCTAATTAAAAAAAATATGATATAAGGATAGATTTTTCACTTGTAACATCGTATTGTTTCGTTCAACAACAAACATGAGAAATACTCACAATATAGTCAGTTTTTCCAATGTTACAGATTATAAACTTTTACCAATAAAGTGTATGAAATGCCTTTTATATAAAAAGTTGAAAAACTATAAATAAAACTGGTGTAAAATGAGAAGTTTTTCATACACAGCGTGAAGGTGTGCATGCCTTCCTGTGTGAGTGTGCATCTGTGTGTAAAGGTATCTCGCTCAGTGTCATGCCCATAAATTAAATTCTTAAGTCAGAAAACATCAAACACAATAAAAAGTTCTCAGTGTGACTGCATGCGTCTGGGTACATTTAGCCACCAGCAGTTTTCCGACAGCGAGGCATTTGAATGGGGCGTCAGGCAAATCAATCGCTGAATGCCTGGGGTAGCCTATAGCGGTTGTTCCGTCTCGGCCCGACGCACTCTCTCCTCTGCGCATTGTAAGCACGGGCGAGCCAGGCCTTGGCGGGACACATTTTTCATGATGCTTCGAAACATATTTCACCAGCGGCGCCTACGGTGCTTCTGTTTGGGCCCGGTCCGAAAAAACAGAGGGAAGCGCAGGAGATGGATAGGCGAGGGGGTTAAACGCTTTTAAGGTATTCCACTTGAACACATTTACTCCGCAGCTTAAAATAATCTGAAATATTTTCCCCTCACTGCCTGGGGGTGTAAGTAGGGTGGGGGTGTAAAAGTGGTGCTGGTAAAGGAGAAGACTGATAAAATATACCCCCGGAAAAATAAAGTACATAAAAACAGGCACGCTTGTCATTTTGCTTGCGCTGCAGTATCTCATTCTGGGATACTTGTGTTTTCAGGTAAGCTGGAAAGCAGCCTGGCGCTTTCTTTTAATTACTCTCATAATTTTTCTCCAGACACCATCACCTCCATCTAACACACACACACACACACACACACACACACACACACACATTTATCCAAGGTATTTGACAACCATGAAAAGTAATCACAATTGTGCCAAGTTTAATATTCCTGGAGGATGCCTAACTCAGGTAAGGGGCGGGCAGAGAAGAGTCTGCGTCTTATCAGTCCTGCAGATTTGCACTTGGGTCCTTTTAATCGGCGATCTAACCTGAAGCGGGGAGATAAAATGTTGGCGGTTCCCCCATAAATGCACTTATCTGCACCATGCATGCTCTCCTGACTGACAGACTGCTTATTTGGTATTCCATGCAGCCTTTCCGTTGCTCTGCAATACTCTCCTCTCTGCACTTTTGCATTCCCGTGGCCTGCGGGCTGCCTGGTGCCATGCATTTCTCCAGCTCCTTCCCACTCCTCATCCTTTGTGACAGGGGTGTCAGTCAAGCAAATACATAATGAAATTAGGACCTGCAAGTTAAAGCCTAAGGACAAAAACATTTGCCCTGGACCGACTTGCAGTAAGGATTTTAGCAATATTGCCAATGACATTATTTCATTAGTACGTGAGACCTTCTATTTGACTATTGTTTGCTGGTATGATTCTGTCAGTAATTTTTTTCGGATTGCCATTCTTGGCCACCCTTCTCTAACGTGAAATCAGAGAAATGTTGTCATCATAGAAAGCAGGATTCTGAATGGGATGTCTCCAGGGCTCCTATCAGCCAATGGACTAAATCAATTGGAATACATAGATATTTCACTGAATGGTTTTTAGAATCTTCAGATGGATTGTTCTGAAATTCTTTATCTGGGTGATGTATGTTCTTATGTTTTGTGCCTTGTGTCTTGTGCCTTTGATAGGATATTAAACCAATTTTACCTTGTAATTTCTGTCCTCATTTTTTAGATGATCACAGATTAGTACACAGGACAGAGTAGGTGTTGGGATGCCACACTGAAAACTATTTTGCACAGGAATACATATGGATATGTATTCTACTGTTTTTTCAATAAAATGATTTCAGCTCATTACTCTTTGGTAATCTTTTACATTTTGGTATTTGTATAGCTATATGTATTGCCGGAGACATTGCATTCTATGGGACGATGATAAGTCACCTAACATACAAAACAGCCTCCAGCAGTGAAATTTCTAATATTTCTCTAGTATACTTGTACAGGAAATTATGTTGTATCTCAAATGATTTAATTTGTGTTTGCATATCAAAAGAAGAATGCGCAAAAAAGAAAAATGTTGATGTTATTTGTCAGGCATACATAATATATCGAGTCGAGGTCATGTGCGTGATTCTATGGGTTCGATTGAATAAAAGAATACAAGCTGCAGTAGCTCAGGTCAGACTGAATGTAAATTGGGAAGGATTAAAGGAGATGCTGGATAACGAGGCACTGCCGATAGACAGGTGTGGCACTATATCCTGGTGACAGAGGACAAATTATGGAGACACATTTATATGCAGTATATGGCTTTGAGCATTAATGTTAATGACATTTTTTTTTTTTTATTATTTCAACATGATACACAATGACCTGTGATGCCTATTTTAACATTGTTTGTATAGCACTGAAATAACCCCAAGAATCACTGACCTGTGATATATGTCTTACATGCTGGCTGATATGAATTACTTTAGGTGCTGATATTAAGTGAGAATAGGCCTTTGCCATCTGCATCGCTTTGAAATTTGTGACAATCTTAACCAGTACAGGTTTCTGGGGGAAGATCTTTCTGATGTAATATTAAGATTTCTAAAAACATATTTAGACAGGAATGGGGGAAATAGCAGATTGCAACTAAAGCCTGAAATAATGTCAGTATTAGAGGATAACTTTGCCTAACATCGCATATTCATCTGTAAAGTTATTATAATACATTATACATAGTTTGGTGGCTGTGGCACTAGGTGATACTGTCACCTCCACCTCCAGGGCTGGTCACTGGAAACCCACCCCTGCTCCATCTTTGTGGACTTTGCATGTTCTCCCAAAGATCCACAGGTTTCCTCCAAGTACTCCAGTTTTCTTCTGCAGTCCAAAGGTGTGCAGTAAAATGAATTGGCATCTTAAAACTGTACCACTGAGCTTATGTATGAGTCTGCATATGTGTGCTTTAAGATGGACCGCCATTCTGTTCAGTGTGTAGCCCACCCCTGTGCCCTGTCCTACCTGGGATAGGCCTCTCTCTGACATTATACAGGATAAAGAGTTGGAAGGAGGATTTTTTTTTTTTAAATTAACCAACAGTTCAAAACTAAGTGATGCATCAGTTAGAGCATGATGGATTTCTGACTAAGTGGAAAGCAGCATTTTTTATTTTGAGCTATTATGGCAGTTTCCGTTCAAGCTACAAAGGGTACAATGCCTGTCCTCACACCTCTCACTCCTGGGGGTTAGTTGCCTGGCTGTGTGTGTGAAGTTACAATCAGGAACGGAATCATTTATTTATCACCATGTACTTTTGCATGCAAGCAAAGACAAGCAAAATAATACATTCCATCCAACCATCCATTTTTTGTATCTGCTTATCCAATTCAGGGTCGCGGGGGGTCTGGAGCCTATCCCAGAGGCCATGGGCATAAGGCAGGGAACAACCTAGGATGGGGCCCCAATCCATCACAGATCACACTCACACATCATTCAACATCCATCCATCCATCCATTGTCCAGAACCTCTTAATCCATATGGGTCGCGGGGGGTCCGGAGCCTATCCCGGAAACTGCGGGCGCAAGGCAGGGAACAACCTAGGATGGGGCCCCAATCCATCACAGACCACACTCACACATCATTCAACATAATAAATTATATACATAAATGAAATTTAAAAATGTTCTTGGTGCAAATAATGTGCAAAGTGCAATACACTATAGCAGCAGGTTCATTATATGGAATGTTTCCTGGTATGTACTGCTCCACTTAATTTCGAATTATTTACATTAACTTTTATATTTAAAAAACCTTTTAATTGTACATTACGTTAAATAAATAAAATGTGTTTATTAAGTAAATCTCATATCCACACAAAGTTTATCATTATTTTCTAGTTGACAGTTTTAATAAGTCACTGTAGTCATTTGCTGTGAAATGAATTTTAGAATATTTCTGTTCTTGTTGTTAGACAATGAATAATAATATAACCACCACAATTAAGATTAGTCGATCACTTATAAGTATAACATTGAAAATTTTAATTATTAGCAATTACATCAAGCATTTTTTAATGAAAGTTTATAATGTGGCATATTATTTCATATCCTTTTTGTATACCCCAGACTCCAGGTAATACATATGGTTTTGGGACGAATTCGCTTGACAATACTTCAAAATCCACTTGATTGATTGTTTTCATTTTTATTACTGCATTTACTCCATTTTATCTTTGATGGATCTTATTACCGCTTCATAAAAACATTATTTGGATGAAAATTCTACACCTGAAAGTTCTCGACCAGACCCCAAGTCCCCTCAAAATTGGAAAATTGGAACTGCAAGACAGAGGGCATCCTAAAGCAAAAATGGAGCCTGCAGCCGCCATCTTGTGAACACAGCCATTTGCCATATGAACTTTATCTGTGGATCTTTTTGCGACCCTCCTAGGAACATTGTACAGCTCAGTGATTCTAAATCTGCAGGGCGAAAGATGATTTTTCTGAATATTGTATAATAATGTTCATATTGATTTTTCATTGCTATCCTCCCTTTTTTTTAATTTTATCCATAGCAATGTAGTAGCCTGCTGATAAAATATGCATCGGCAAAATTTATTGTGGGAGAATTTAATCATGTAACTTTCTTGGAGAGGTGAAGAGAGTGTGTAAGGTAGGCTTGTAATAATATTGTCTTTAAAGTGCAGTGTTTTCATTGGCAAAGTTTATCACACGAAGTGCTCAGGTGAGATAAAGACACTTGTTCACTTATATTTCTTCTTGTTTTGTGGGCAAAGAATCAGTATATTCAAGTGAAAGTGAAAAAGCCAAGAGTTTAAAAAAATACATTGATTTGTAAACATTGTTCTTGGTGATTATAGCTAATCCCATTTATATACTATAAATGAGAACACTCTTTTTTTTCAGATTTTTATTGTGCAAAAGGAATATGTCAGTGTAGTCATGCAATTATGTCTTTTGGGAAATGCAAGGATTAGAGTTTGCAGCCGTCTTCCCCTGTATTAAAAGATGAAATGCTGTGTCCGGTATTGAACCAGTATGGGATGCAATTTCTTTCTTAGTTTTGGGTGGTGTTATCGTAAACTGGATTTAGTATTTTATGTGCAGATTAAACTAAAGAATAATGTCGTATAGCATTGACGGCCCTCCTGTAGCTCAACTGATAGAGCCTTGCGCTAAGAATAGAGTGGAAGAATGTATAGAAGTTGCAGAAATGCTTAGAGGCAGAACGTCCACGGTGGTACTCTCCAGAATACTTCCCATGCCACGTGCAAGTCAGGCAAACTTAGATGAGATAAAGAGATTAATCATGTGTTGAATGTTTGGTGTAGGAAAGAGGGGTTCATATTTAGGAGCACTGGAAGACCTTCTGGAACAGATGGGATCTGTTCAAGCTGGATGGGTTGCATCTGAACCGGAGGGGAACCAGTGTATTGGGGAGGCGTATGTGTAGAGTAGTTGAGGAGTGTTTAAACTCTGGACTGGGGGGGGCAGGGAGGTCAGTTAAGAATATAGGAGGGGGGAGACGGAAAGCCCTAAATAATAACGAAAGTGGGCACTGTAAAAGGCCTACTCTCTGCTGTCTGTACTTAAACGCCAGGAGTATTAGAAACAAAATTCATGATTTAGAGGCTTTTATGTCAGACCCATAAGACATTGTAGGAATAACAGAAACATGGTTGAGTAACAATGATGGAGAAGAATATAATATGGATGGTTACATGTTGTTCCATAGGGACTGGAGGGGCAAGAAGGGAGCTGGTGTTGCTGTATATGTAAAAGAAAATTTGCAGGCAAGGGAGCTCACAGATAGAAAATAAAAGTACAGAAGCTATATGGGTAAAACTAGACACTAAAAACTCAAATGGCCTTATTGTCAGTGTTTGTTATATTGCTCTTAATGTAGTTGCAGAGGAAAGCAGAATGTTATACAATGATATCAGGATTGTGAGTAATAAAAAATAGTTATGGGTGATTTTAATTTACCTGGGATACAGTGGGACATAGTCTCTGGCTGTAAATGAACTATGGATGGTGGAATTGGTACAGGATTGCTTTTTTACGCAGCTTGTTAAAACCCCTACCAGAGAAAAAGCCATTCTCGACCTTGTTTTCTGTAATAACCAGGATAGGATTGGAAAGGTTAAGGTTTTAGAACCACTTGACAGTAATGATATGGATAAATTCTAGGTTAATTTTAGTGTCCAAAGAGCAAAAACCAAAACAAAAATATACAATGTTAGGAAGGCTAACTTTAATGATATGAGACGGAAACTAGAAACTGTAAACTGGATGGAGTTAAATAACAAAATCGTTGAAGAAGCATGAGGATTTTTAAAAAGCACATTATTGCAAGCGCAATAGGACTTCATACCCGTTTCCAGCAAAACTAAATCTAGGAAACTGCAACCAAGGTGGTTTACAACTGAAATCAAGAATAAAACCAGGAGGAAAAGGGCTTTCCACAAATGGAAAATAACTAATGATGTTGGAATTAAGCAGGAGTATCTAAGTCTACAGGTTGAGTTAAAAAATATTATTAGACTCGCAAAGAGGAATTTCGAAAGGAAGATTGCATTGGAGGCTAAGGATGATGTTAAAAGTGTCTTCCAATATTTTAAATCGAAGAGAGCTCTAAAAGCTGAAATCACTAATCTGTAGGATAGTAAGGGTCTTATAATTGAAAATGAAATTGATATAATTAATGAGTTTAATGATTGTTTTGCACGGATATTCACTGTAGAGGGTATGAGCAACATACCGACTCTTATTCCTAATTCGGCTTTGTCTATGACTAATATATGCATAACTGAAGCTGATGTGCTACAATGCTATGCCAAGCTAAATAAATCGCAGGCCCCTGATGTCATCTTACCTATATTTTTAAAAGAGATGAGGGATATTATTTGCCAACCTGTAACTTTATTATTTCAGAAATCCTTATATGTTAGTGTGGTACCTTCTTCTTGACAGCATGCTAATATAACACCGATATTCAAAAAAGGAGATAGAAGTAATCCATCCAACTATAGGCCAATTAGTTTAACTTGCATAACTGGGAAAGTAATAGAAGCTATAATCCAAACAAAAATGGTAGATTATCTGGATTCAGATAACATTCTGAGGGATAGCTAACATGGATTTAGGAGAGGTAGATCCTGTTTAACTAATCTTCTTGAGTTCTTCGAGGAAACTACAAGAGAAATCGATCACAAAAAGGCCTACAATGTGATCTACTTAGATTTCAGGAAGACCTTTGATGTTGTCCCCCACAAACGGCTCCTTCTTAAGCTCAAAGTAGCAGGGATTTTAGGTGCTGTAGCAGCTTAGATTGGAAACTGGTCAACAGACAGGAAGGAACGGCTAGTTATTAGAGATAAAATGTCACAGTGGGCCTGCGTTCATGCTGGGGTACCACAGGGTTCAATTTTAGGACCACTGTTATTCCTAATTTACATTAACAAAATTGACACCGATACATACAGTAAACTGGTTAAATTTGCAGATGACACCAAGGTGGGGGGTGTAGCAGGTACTGAACTAGCGGCACAGAGGCTACAGTGGGACTTTGACTTTATTAGTGACTGAGCCGATACCTAGCAGATGAAATTTTATGTAGACAAATGTAAGGTAATCCATGCAGGAAGCAGAAATATAAACTACAGATATTTTATGGGGTTTACTGTAATAAAGGTAGCTGATTATGAGAAAGACCTTGGTGAGTATGTTGATGCTTCCATGTCCCACTCTCGCCAGTGTGGGGAAGCAATTAAAAAGGCTAATAGGATGCTGGGTTACTAGGTGTGCGGAGTTAAAGTCAAGGGAGGTGATGCTAAGACCCCACCTAGAATACTGTGTGCAGGTTTGATCACCTTTCCTTAAAATAGGTATTGCAGCTTTAGAAAGGGTTCAACATAGGGCTACAAGAATGATTCCTGGTTTTGGAGAAATGTCTTATGAGGAGAGATTAGCTGAGCTGAATCTGTTCAGTCTCGAGCAAAGGAGGCTAAGGAAGGACATGATACAGGTATATAAGATTCTGACAGGTCTGGATGCTGCTCAACAAAATAGTTACTTCAAAAGTTCATATGTAAGAACTCTTGGCCATAAGTGGAAATTAGTGGGAGAGCATTTTAAACTGGATTTGAGAAAGTACTTCTTTATACAGCGTGTATTTATAGTATGGAATAGTCCATCTGTTAGTGTAGTGCAGGGTAAAACTTTCGGTTCCTTTAAATCAGAGCTAGATAAGATTTTAACAACTTTAATCTATTAGTTGAATTCTCCCCAAACAAGCTTGATGGGCCGAATGGCCTCCTCTCGTTTGTAAATTTCTTATGTTCTTACGTTCTTATGTCATGGGTTCAAATCTCTGGGGGTACGTGCATAGGTGGTTTTAGACAGGGGCCAACAGGGGCCAGTGCCCCTGTAGAACTGACCCGGGCTCCTGTTGTGGCCCCTGTGCTGAAGAGATAATAATTTATTAATTTGTTACGGTGATATGCGCTGGCATGGACGCTGGAACTAACAGGACGCGGCGTTCCACACAGACTCCTTAGAGGAATCACAAACGCAGAATACTGTTATTGTAGTGTTACAGCCTACTGTGTTGCAAATGCTAGAGGATGAGAGACCATTGTGCTTGATTTACCTTTTTCTTTCTTAATTCTCAGAAACAGAACAGAAATGGAACAGAAAATGTGACTACATTTACGTTTCATGCTGTAAAAAA
Organism: Mormyrus iriodes; assembly: GCA_011763525.2. Classification (NCBI taxonomy): domain Eukaryota; kingdom Metazoa; phylum Chordata; class Actinopteri; order Osteoglossiformes; family Mormyridae; genus Mormyrus; species Mormyrus iriodes. Next base: position 21,372,844 of record JAAGVU020000129.1, read on the forward strand.
GTCGCTGTATAACAAAACAAATACATACCTACATAAATTAAAAAAATAAGAAAAACAAAAGAAAAATGTAATTGTACAAAAAAAAGTTATTGTGCATAAAAAGAGAAATGTTATTGTGCAAAAAAGCTTTGTTTCAAAGCTTATTGTGCACGTATACAGTAAGTGAAATCTTTTGTTTGAAACTCATTTGTAAGTCTAATTGTTCAATGTTCAATTTATTTTGTTTTCCAAATAAATTCACTTAATGTATTCAAAATTAAATACTGTCCTCTTTTTTGTCCTCATATGTGCCCCCCTGAAAAAACACTGGCCCCACCTTGGCCCCCCTGGTAAATTTGGTCTAGAATCGCCACTGGGTACGTGTATATTGTCCTTCCCTGTATTGTAAGTTTATTTGGATAAAAATGTTGAATGAGTTACATGTGTGTCATGCACATAAAAAAGTTGTCTGTGGCCCCTCAGGTTACAATGCAAATGATAAATAAATATTAATATTTTGACATTTAAAATGTGAGTAATATTAATGACACTGAGACATGGACATTATGACATACACAAAACAGCACATGTAAGCACCTAATTGGGGGGAAAGATTCTGCAAACTGGCATGTAAGTGGAATGTGCAATAAGTGAATAGGTTTAGTTTCAGGGTTACATGCCTCATCTAGGATTCACAACATCTAGGTAAAAACACATTTATTCTAGAAATTGTACAGGTTGGTGAGTGTGGGATGAATATGGATGAGATGGACAGAGTGGGAAACGGGGCTGTCCGGGAAATACAATGTTGTTATTCCGACAGCCACCCCCCAGCCACTTTTCTAATTTCATATGTTTGATTTTTTTGCACAGTTTTTGTTCTAAATAAACTGAGCTTGGTAACTGATGTACTCACTTCTTTAGTTTTTGTTTTACATTTCCAAGAAGTAGCTGATTTGCATTCCAGTCAGACACTCTTCCCATTTTTTTCCAGTTTCTGTTAAGGGTGCAACTGCTACAGAATCTTAGGTTACCAGGAATCTGGGTTTTATTCTCAGCAACTAGTGCACTCTTTCCTACCACGTAACCCTGGTTACCAGTTAGATTTCTCTGTTACAACATCCAAAGAATTTGCTCACACTGCACAATTCTTTCCGGGCTGCTTCGGGTTGAAATCCTTCTAATATTTTATCAACAGTACTGCAAACTCTTTTGCCCGTTAATCCATGTGGTATCAGATTCTGGCAACTGATTAAAAACTCACTTGTCTATCAGGTTTTGAACCTCTGCATACACAGGTCACATTCTTTCCTGGTCAGAAGATGGTCAATTCAGTGTGGCTGCAGTGTGTAGAGAATAAAAACTCAGGTAAAGAGCACACACTGATACAGTGCATTGCTGCATCCACTACACAACAAACCACCTCAGGGATGAGAACCCAAGTGTAGCTATGTGGCAGGTGATACTTCAGCACCACACTAGTTCAAACGGAGCCAAGCAGAACCGCGTGAAGTCCCCCTCCCCCCAGTGGCTGGAGTGCCAATCCTGCCACTAACCTCCAAGTTTTCCCTCTAGGTTTAAGGACCTGCTTGCTGGGCCGGGTACAAGTTAACATCATACCCAGGACAAAGTAATTGTAGGTTAAGGGTCTTGCTCAAGAACCCAATGGAGTAGAATCACTCCTGGCATTCATGGGATTTGAACTGGCAGCCTTCCAATTACCAGCACAGATCCCTAGCCTCAGAGCCTCCGCTCTACCCACCACTTAGACTATTGTTTTATTATAGTTGAATCTTCTAACTTCAGTTGTGATGTCTGCTAAAAGCTATGGTATGAAGGTGGTGGATGCCTTTCGTGGTGGCAACCCTATGACCAGCTGGTAGACACCGATGAAATAGGAAGCTGGCAAGTTGAAAAAGGTGGTTTTATATGTATTCTTAGATAAAGGATAACAGAGGAACAGCAGTTGGTGAAAAGAAAGATCTCTAAGTTAGTAGTTTGTAGTGGTCAGGTTGAAAAATGTTTCTGTTGGAACACAAATTCTGGACCATACAGTGCTTCATGGAGGGGTAAATGTGACCTCACCCAATCTGTGTTAAGCAATATTTAGGAAGCACTGACCTTCTCTTTTGGATTGTGAAAGATGTCATTTGTGGAAACATCACAACCTATTGGAAATGATCTCCTATCAGTAGCCGGTGCCTAAGGCCTCTAGTGAATAGGAAATTTGATTCCATTGAGGTGGACAAAGTACCATAGGACTGGTAAACTGATTTGCTGGTTGGTATATTTAAGGAAGGTAGGGAATTGTAACTCCTCGGGTTCCCTAGCAAAGTCTGGGCTAGAGAGGACAACCTGTTCTGTCTAACCTCAGATCCAGAAGGAACAATGTAGATTCTTTCCTGGCTGCAAAACTAAGCTAGCACTTTTCCCTATTATACAGTAGCTGTTTGAGACCACATGCTAGTAGGCTACATGTATTTTGGTAACTTGAAGGAAGTGTGTGACTTTCCTTCAGCATAAATTAAGGAAACTACTGCTGTAATATATGTATCAGGATTATCACATGTGATGAGTGTCCACATTTTTGGCACTACCAAAGCATGCTTGGTTTGAAGGACTAAGACCGTCGTTCTGTTCTAGTTTGAAGATGATGTCACTTTCATCAGATCATGACTTTTGACGTGTTTGAGTGATTCCTTTCTGAGCGTGAAGCAGCTTGGATGAAAACTGGAATATCCAAACATGTGGCAGAAAAGTTTTTTGCCAGAAAAGTGTGGGATGCTCACTTCAAGAAAGGTGGGACCAATGACCTCTAGTTAAGGAGTTTAAGTGTCTTGGGTGCTGTTCTTGAGTGGTGGAGCATGAAATTGATAACAGGATTAAGTCAATGGAGGCAGTTGTGTGGGCAGAGTACCAGTCTCTAGTGGTGAAATAGGAGCTTGGTATATCAGTCAGCTTGTATCCCTCCCATACTTAATATCATAAGCTTTGTGTAGTGGCCAAATAGGCATAATCCTATATTCAGGAAGCAGAAATTACCTGTCCTTGCAGAAAATTAAGATGTAGAAAGTGACTCTTCATTCCAAACACTCGTTACATTTTTATGTTATGTTTATTAGTTGGCTGTTGATGCATTGTGGATATAATTTCCTAAATTCTTGTGGAATACTTTGGAAAATTATTGGGTTTTAACATGATGATGATTCTGTAAATTCGTAAATTTTAATGGTTTACACTCTCTGATAATAAAATAAAAATATTTAAAAGTGAAAAAATAGAACTGAAAACCTATGTAAATCAAAAGATTTTTAAAAGCGTTTTGAACATGTGGCTACTTCATATATTTATATATATATATATATAC
>JAAGVU020000129.1:21381609-21394072 GCA_011763525.2 Mormyrus iriodes
GTGTGTGTGTGTGTGTGTGTGTGTGTGTGTGTGTGTGTGTGTGTGAGTGTGTGTGTGTGTGTGTGTGTGTGTGTGTGAGTGAGTGTGTGTATGTATTACATTGTTGGGACCACAATATGATAAAAACCTGTTGTTTTGACATTGTACAGAGCATTTTTTCAGTCCCCACGAGGGGAAGCTCAAATTAAATAAAAATCTCTGATTGCAATCAATAAACTAAACATGCCAAATATCTAGTATTTTGCTTGGTTACTTATGTTTAAGGTTAGGGCTGGGTGGGGGTTACGGTTGTCATAGTTGGGATTAGGGGTATGCTCATAGAAATGAATGGATGGTACCCACAAAGACATGAATACAAACTTGTCTGTGTGCATGACTGTGTGTGTGGACTTTGCTTGTTCTCCCTCGTTTCTGTGGGTTGCCACCCACAGCTTAAAGAGATCCAGGTAGGCTAATCAGTTTCTCAGCCTTGCACATATTGTGAGTGTGTGGGTATATGTGCCCTGTCATAGACTGGAATCCCAGTGTGTACCCCTGTCTTGTGCCCTGTGTTGCCTGGAATAGACTCCAGGAGAAGTGGTTGGAAGATGCATGGAAGCATTTAACAATAACTAAATAAACAACAACCAAAATAAAATCCATTATCCATTGATATATTAATTAAATCTGTGAATGGCAAATGCATGCCAAATACCAAAACCACGGTTGCTTCATAACCTTTCACAAGAAATACTTAAAATGTTATTTTGCCCTGAATAATAGATGCATAAAAACTGCTGGTATAGGCTTTCAGGTTCAAGTGTTTCAGTTGAGTGCGACCTTTATGATAAAATGTTCTACCAGTGTTTCCTTTCAAACAAACTAATGGTCCGAATTTCACAGTTAGGAAAACTCTGGACAGTTTTAGTGTTCTAGTATCTAATTATGGTCTGTAATGGCAGTGCATTGTGCACAGTTCATCTGAGTTTATAAATCCTGCAATTGTATGTGTTAGATATTCTGGGTATATATATAGGACAGTTTTTTAGGGAAAGTTATTTGTGGAATTACCTTGGATGCTTCTTTTTTTGGAAAAGGACAGACTGACTGAGGCAGGTAAATATAGCTGCTATAATGCCATTCTGTGGCATTGTAGTTTTGGTGTACTCACTGAGCCCATGTCTTTTAACAGGAATATCACTGGTGATATGGTGCGTAAACTAGTTAATCTAAACTGCTTTTGGTGTGTGATAGGATAAGTGAATGTGTGTTTGTACAAATGCCCTGCACTGTATAACGTGTACCTTGAGGTATGCTCATACCTGACGTCTGCATACATGCAGCATAAAATTTACATAATTTGGTCATAAATTTCAGTTCTTGAATACATATGTGTATGATATTAAAATTGCCTCTAAAAATTGGTTAACGCTTTCCATTAACTGAACCTTCGTAATGCATTCATTAGGCATTCGTAGAATATTCAAAAGCAGCATGTAACTATACCTTAACGTCCTAACATGCCTTAACAGCCTTAATATATATTGATAAAAAACATTAAAAGATTACATGATTGTAATGTTTATTAGCATATAATGTTTGTTATTAATATATATTGAAGTTTTAAGGTATGTTAGGATATATTTATATGCAGCATATGAATGTTCTATGAATGTAGAAGGCATTATGAAGGTACAGTTATTGTAAAGCGCCACCAAAAATTGACCTGTGGCTAATGGAAATAGAGAAATAAGACTGGAGATCAATGGCTTGTTTTCACGGTTTAAATCACGTAGTGGCATCTCTCTTTCAATGACCAGAGGTGAAAAGTCTGCTCGCACAAACCCAATTCAGAGTGCTGGGACCTTAGGATGAAATCGGGAATTGTAAGAAACATTTCTCCTCCCAGGCTGGCGATACAGCTCTAATGGATTCATTACATTAAATGTGCCCCATCTATGTGAAAATGCCTTGTAAAGGCGATGGGGAGGGTATAAGCCAAGCTGTCTAAAGTGATAACAGTAGCCTTGAGCATTTGTATTCCCCCGGAGCCCTTTTCCTTCATTTGGTGTCTGAGATCGGCGGTATGCTGAAAGAGCCCACATCTCGACTGGATCGTGTAAGGCACAGACCTTCAGAATGCAAACCTCATTTGCAACTGACAGCGGGGCCCCCGCGTTGCTCCATAAAAACTATGTATTTGCATATTTCCTCTTAAGCACAAAGAGTCACATACAGACTGGCATTTTTATAGATGATGTGTTGCATCTTCAACACGGAGAGCTACAGTGACATATTACGCTATCTTTCTTTTGTACCACAAGCCAACCATTTCATTAAAAGCACTGATGCTTTTAAATATGTCTGTTAAGTCAAATGGAAATTCCTCACACATTCCATGCTGTCTGAAGCCATATTCTGCTTTACAGAAAACACTGATTGAGTTTGAAAATAGCCTGATGCTGAACTAGATTAATCTCAACTTTCACAGCACTTCGCGACATTCCTTCATGTTAATATTTGTCAGGAAACCACAACTGCTTATAGGGAAATGTCAGCACTTATTTTAAGTGGCAGAGTCTAACTCAACTTTTTCCTCTTTGAATTTGGAAAAAATACTGAAATCTTATTGGGCCATGTAAAACATGCTTCTCTAATTGGTTATTTGGTCACACTGGATACAGCCCAGTATGGCAATGTTGAATAATATGATTGGCTAAACATGTCATACTAGTTCTCATTAAAAACCACAGAGTTTTGTTTTATTGTGCTATGGGACAGTGCAAGCTGGAGGAAAACTTGAAAGATCGACAGATGGGGAGAGATACTCCGGTTCGTTGTCTTTCTGTCAAAACCATCGAAAAGAAAGAGAAAGAAAAACAGGGAAAGCAGTAATAAATAAAGAATGGGACAAACTGAGATGGGAGACAAAAGAAAAACATGGAGGCTCCAGCTGTCTCAAAGTGTGGGAGTACGTGCTCCTGATGCTACAGGTGCGCCGGCCGCCTCCTCCCTCTCGTCGTCTGCCCGGCTCCCCTCCTCTTTACTCACCGTCATTCCTCTCCCTGCTCTAGAAAATGTCAGGACAAGCTGCAGATTTCCCAGACCTCCTCAGCAGGAGGGACCGATCACCCTGGTAACCCCCTTTACGTGCCCAATGAAAGGGGCAGGAAAGGAAAGAAAGGGCTCTTTATGTGCCCCCCCCCATTCTAGCACACTGCAGTCCAGTCTTGAAACATGTGGATGGATTCCCATGTCTAATGACTGCAGGCTAGTGATGGTGGCGACTGGGGGAGGGGGGAGTGGGACAAGTAAGTCATTTAATTTGTGAAAAGGACCCCAGTTATCCAAATTCATAAAGCATAGCTGTCATGTAAGGTGATTCTGTAAATTCTCTTACATTTGGGGTTTTAAACAAGCACTTCAAATGTTTTTAAAATGCTGGGAAATGCATAGTTGGTTTTATTTACATTTATATACCTGGTAGGTGCTTTTTTTCAAAGGGACTTACAAATCAGGCACAAGATAATACATATTACACAAAAGACACAAACCAAGACCACAAAGATATTACTCTATAATATGGGATTACAGCAATATTGTATGAAAAAAATATGTGCCAATATCACAGAGTGGGCTCTTTTATTTAACATAAAATTAATTGTACTTATAATTCAGCTCAAACTACTAACCAAGAGCAAAAGCTATATATACATACATACATACATGTAGACTAACAACAGAAAGACCCCATTCCCTTAAATTAAACTAGTATGCAGAGATCAGAGTTGCAGTCCGAATAAAAAAGTTCTAATTCCCTTCTTGAAGCTCGAGGATTCTTTAAATTTGTTACTTTAATATATATTATTTGTTTAATCATATCTAACTTCAATGTAAAATGGATAACAGTGTCAGAAACTACATTTATACAATTGAAAGTTAAGCCTCAATTGCTTTCGGCTGTTAGTCACCCCATGAGTGACACAGAGAAGACCGGTCTTCTCTTTATGAAGGCATCCATTAATTAAGCAGTGCTGGACATGAAACACTGGCATATCATATGAAGATGCCACATAAAAAGCTAGGCTTCCTGTGATGCTCTGTTATCCTCTTGGATATGGGAACTGCCATATGTCACTGCCTAACTTGTGTGGGGAGTGCTCTGTTCAAGATTTTTTTCACCTAGTTGAAATGCTGACGGATCCCAAATTATTCATTTATTTAAGTTGCACCTGTATTAAAAATGTGTCAAAGGCAACATGCTGACAATTTCTCCATTTATAGTGCTAGTTGAGGCTGGGAGGGAGGACCAGCTGTGGGGAACTATAAAGAGTGATTAAAAAAGGTCTGGGGGCCTATTTCTGTGCTGGACACAAATTAAGCTTTAATGCTGGCAAATCGGCAGAAAAGAACTCAACCAGGTAAAGTTGGTTGAATGTGTTATTTACATATAATATCTATCATTTATTTTAAACTTTGTCTGATGACTGTACACTGTCATACGAAACATCACGGACACCTGCCCTTTCCTAGAAACACACTGACCAGATGAATCCATCTTAAAGCTATAATCCTATCTATTCTATCTAATCCTAACTATTTTCACCTGTTAAATGCAATTCAGTGAAGGGGACAGACTGAAGAAAGATTTTTAAGACTCTGTGTTTTGCGGGAGACTGAGAGAATGCCTTTGAATGGGGCATGTGAGCAGGTGCCAGGTGGGCTGGAGTGGGGAGAGAAGTGCCACACTGCTAAGCAGTCTCCCGTGTGCATCTGGAACAGTCCGCCATCCGAAAGACATTCAGCCAACAGCAGGCTAGTGGGTGAAAACAGGTCATCGATGAAAGAGTTTAAAATCTAACACAAAGTGTGCAGATCAATGGATGGTCTGCAACTGGCAGTGCAGTATGATGCTGGTGCCAAATGGACAGTAAAAGTAGGCACATAAGACTACTGAAAGAATGTACCATGGCATGACAATATAGAGGATTGGAAAAAAAGTAGCCTGGCCTGATAGGCTGGTGGTTGTCATGGTAGTGATTGTGCGGTATTTTGATGCAGGGCAATGTCTCAATGCTACAGGTTATGTGAATATCATTGGTAAGCATGTATTTCCCTTCATACTAGGAGACTGTTATCATTGAATAGATTTTTTTTTCTGTGAGATAATGCCTGCAGTCAGGCAGATTGTCCAGGAATGGTTTCATGAGCATGACAAATAGTGCATCTTAATGCAGTGTCGTGCCCAGTCACCAGATCTCTGTCCAAGTCTGGGGGGTGAGATGGCACATGCGATTCATAGTAGAGATCCACTTCTGGCTAATGCCGCTATGGGATGTAATGGGTCAGCATGGAATGCTTCTGATACGCCGTTCAGAACCGTGAAACTGTGCACACGCAAAATAAGGTGCTGTGTCCCTATCGTTTATTATACTCTGAGTATGTTTCTACCTTTTTTCCAGAATGACAGGTATGATGATAACTTTTACAAGTTCCTGCACTACTAATTAACTGACAATCCCACCATTGCATATCACTGAGCTGTTATGAATATAATGTATTGCAGGATACTATGAACAAACTATGCTGCATATTGAAAAGGAGTCAGATTTTGCCCTGAGTATGCATTCGATTGTGTGTACTTGTTGCAATCCACAGTCTCATGTAGAGAACAGAGATGTAAGTAATAGGAAAATCTATTATATTAATTACAAATGAATTATATTAATTACAAATGAACATATGAGCAGTGGGTTAGCAGTAACGGTACACTAACCAAAGATATTAACAAAGTACTAAAAAAATCTATACATTTTAAATATCACGCATGGACGTTTTTACCTTTAAGGTTGTAAAAGCAAATGTGGTCAAACTCCATATAGTTCATTTATGAATAGAACCTTGTCCTACGCTGGTTGACATTTAATACTACAACACTTTGGAGTAGACTTTCAGGCCCATTCGTCTCTGACTGTCAGTGTCCACTGTCATCTGCCCTGATCAATCGAGTGCTAGAAGATTGTACTGCTGTTTCCTGGCTAAAGCAATATCAGAGCAGTTGTGTAGGGACAAAACAACCATGTCATTGTGCCTTTCATGTTGGCAGTCTACTGAGAAGTCTTTGAAGATGGAGATAAAGGGACTGGAGGCTTCCAACTGGCACTAGGACACAACCATCTGGAGAGATCCTGATGGACCTTGCTGAGCCAAGGAGGACCCTGTCAGAATGATGGAGTTGTCCTCTAGGTACCATTTTGTGAATGAATGCCCCTACTTGACTTTCTTCCCAATGTCTTTCACTTATTGTTGGCCTCCACTGGACTTTGATTTATCAGCCTTTGAGATTTGTTAATAGTAAGTAAATCTGTATTTTTGTAAGCCCTGTCTATGCAAAACATCAGGTTATATACCATAATTTGGTATATTGAAGTAAAGACCAATGGAGAGCTATTTTTTGTTGAAACATTAGAAGCACCGCACATTCTCCAACATTCACTTCTGTAATTGAATACTTGTTAATTGGAATCCAGATCATTTTTCTCATCATTTAAAACTACCAGGCCATTGGAAAAACTGTACACAGTACTGGAAGGTAGAAGCCTTTTTTGGCTAAGCAATGGTGTCTCTGATAAACAAACAAGGGAACAACTCTGATGTGTGGGCTTGCACCTTAGAATGTGCCACAAGCTTTAACGATGCCCCTCCTGAAATCCAGGGTAAAGATAATCTTCCGTGATGAAGAAAGACTTCTAAAAAAATCAAACTGTGAGCCACCATGCACAACAGTATCTGTCTGACTCGATAGCGGGAAGCCATGACAAGCGACACATTTGTCTGAGGCTCGAGGTAAACAAGTGAACAGTCTTTACAGAGAAAATTGCCACACTTGCCCTGTGTTCATTCTGCCTGGGAAAAAGGACCAGCAATTGTCCCTTTGTTTGGATTAGTTCTTTAATCGATAATCAAATTTTGTGTTGTTGTGAAATCAGTTACAGAGATCAACCATTCAAGTGAATAGATTAAAACTGGTATTTAGGTAAACGAGGCATCTTGTACTCAGGGAAGTTTTGTGGAGTTTTGGGAATATGAAAACCTCAAAAGGATGGAATTTCATGTGCCTCGATGCAGAAGGTTTGTGTGCAATTTACATCTGATTAATGATTCTACTCATACTTTAAAATTTTATAAAATAAAAATTGAATAAAAACATTAGATGTGTGAACAGTGGTATGTTTTTTTTTCTGTTTTGTACGCTAGAACATCCACAGTCACAGTTCTTTTGTGTCCGTACCATGCATATGGTGTCTTTGTCCCTGTGAGTAAACAACACCAGCACAGCAAGTAACGGAGTATTGATCCAGGACTGCCTCATTTTTTAAACACTTTGAGATGTACTTTGCACTCAGTTGACTTCTTGCCAGCTCTGGCCACTGTTACTTCCTTGTTTTAATGATCGCTGACTGACTGGTTTCCATTGGCCAGGCTAACCCCAGGAGCTTGGAAGTGCTTCAGAAGCCACGTGGTGGAAGTCCTGTGGCACTGTAGTTCACACATGGTGGGGGGCTAATGGACCTTGATAGGATATAATAAAGAGTGGAGGTGTTATTAAAGGGGTGAAACCAGGGCTAAACCATCTGTTTTTGTGGTGGAGAGCATCAATGCCTGAAGACGCCCTGGTGGGAGTCTTCCTTTCACCCGGGACAGCCCACTCCCAGAGCTCGTATTTCACAAGCAAAGTCCCATGTGGGGTTTCTGAGCCGATACTTTCTTTTATCCCTCGGCTCTCTGAATGGCTCCAAGCTATTGAATGTGGAGAAGGGGGCCACAGAAGGTCTGGTTTACCCTGAGACTAACAATAATATAGTTTAAAATTGCATTGTACAGTTTAAAAACTCCCTAACCATCACCAGAAGTATATTATTAAGTGGCAAGTGGTTATTAAAATAGGTCACTGCATGGCTTTAAAGAAATCTCACTGCGTAATTAATTATTAAACTGATGAATGGTAGAGCATAGATCGATAGATAGATAGATAGATAGGCTTTATTGATTGCAAGGAGACATTTGGTTGCAAACAGAAAAACAGTATCAAGTGCACTGATATACATAGCACAGGTAGACAAGGTGTGAGACAAAAATAGGCAAGAAAATATATGCTGGGAGTGGGGTGCACATGTGATGTAAATAGTTGTAAATATGTATGCAGCATGTCCTACTCTGTTTTAAATGTTGTGTTTTAAAAGTGTGTATTTTGGCTGTGGCTGAGGGCAGGCATGTCAGGAGAAGGCATCTTAATTCTTGATGCCAGCAGGGAGAAAAGATCCCTAGAAGTGCTTCTTAGTGCAACACGGTGGAATAAGCCGATGGCTAAAGGTGCTCCAAGAGAGCACTCCATGGATGGGGTGTGTAGAATTGTATATGATGTTCCCAGTTTTTCCCTACATCTTCTCCACAGCTACCACCAGAGGGTCCATGGTCAGTCCTGTGATCGGCCTCTCAAAGGCCTTCATGAAGTGTGAAGTGAAAGCAGCTGCTCTGAAGCGCTTAAGGCTCCCTTCAGCGCCCCTTCTTTGGTACCTGGACCATACAGGATGTCTTCCTGGGCAGGGGAACCTTCTGCAGTCTGAGAGAGTGGGGGAACAGGTCCTGAAGCACCCTGGGGCTGATTCCATCAGACCCTGCAGCCTTGCCTGTGTAGAGCTCACCAGAGATAGCCAGTCGGGGGGGGGGGGGGGGGGGGAGGAGGAAGAAAAGGGGGGTGTATGTGGCCTTCATTAAACTACCCAGATTCAACCTGCCTTGTTTACAAAATTCAGAGAAGATTTAAAAAGTGCAAAATGAGGATGCATACATCAATATCCATTATTTACAAATATTTAGAAATCTAGTGGTTGTGTAACAGGTAATATTCCTCACAGCAGGTAACCCCTCCCCACTCCAGGCTTGCATAAACACACCATTCCTGATCATGCAAGCCATATGTGAGCCTCTCAAGAATATTGCCAGAAACTTCTCGCATCGATTTGCTCTCTGCATCCCTCCTGCTTGAAGGCATCCACTTCTCAATCTTATTATCCACTCAACCTGTTTTTTTTCCCACTGTATTATTTGATTTTCCTTTCTTCGTTATATTTTTGGTCTCTCTTCTTCATTAATTAAATATTAGCCAGCTTCTTTTAATAGCCCTTAAGGGCGTTCATTACTGTGCAAAATAGCTAAGCATGTGGAAAGTGTTTGATACCCCTCCCCCATCCCCGACCTGCTCTCTTTTTGCCTTTGGTTTTTCCACTGGATTTTTTTCTCTGCAGATTACTGCTACTGACTGTTATGTTCTCATTGCATCTACAGCCATGATACAAATACCCCAGATACATAATATCCAAAAAAAAATAAGAGACCCTTGCAGCATAATGGGATATATCTTTGAACTGAAACCTATGGCAGGAACTCTGCACTCTTTCTGAAATGCAGTTTTTTATTATGTGACTATTGCTTATTATTAATACGACTTATATATTTAATTTATTTAGCAGAAAGTAGGGTCAACCAGTCTCTGGAGCAAGTGGGGGTCAGAGGTCTTGCTCAAGGGCCTGGACTGGATTTGAATTGGTGATCCTCCTATTACAGGCACACTGTCCCCCAAGAAAAGGTAATATTACTACTACTACTGCTAATAGTAATAATAATAATAATAATAATAGTGGTCTTTCCTTTTGTACAACATGTATATTATGGATTCAAACACAGAATGTATTCATAACAGCTCAATTTCAATCAGATTTAAATTGCATTGTTTTTTGGGAGGAAGCACAAGCACAAGGATTAGTCTTCCATTACATTATTCGCCGAAACATACTGTATGTGGTGAACTGGGATTATGCTGAAAAAATCAAGGTTATGTGAGAGATTAAGATCCACGTCAGTATTATTTACATGTCAGGAATGGAAAGGACCTTTTGGATTATCAGTGCACATGACTGTAATATCAGAAGGCTTAAATACAAAGGCAGTGAGACTTGCACGCTTTTCAGATGGCAGATTTTTTCTATTAAATGCCTTACTCAGTTTTAGCAGGTAAAGCTCCACCCATTCAGCCATCTCCCAATAGAGCTGATACAGTACAGGGCCATAGTAATCCTGCCCCAAACAGCTCAGGACACCAAGGCAGGGAGCAGTCTGTCTGTCATGAATCACTTGCACATATCCATAGAAGCATTATGGGTATTTTAGCAATGCCATACTACCTAATTGCATGATTTGGGACTGTGGGGGGAAAAACCAATAGTACGCACACAAGTACAGGGACAGCATGTGTAGTCCACACTCTCAGATGGCCGGGAAACAGCATTTGGAAGGGAAGGTGTTCCCTTACGGGCTTACTGTGATTTTCATGATGGCACTCTCTACTTTAACAGTGAATTATCTTTATGTACAATTTCGTAGCTGAATTGGTTGGCTTTATTTTAAAAGGGCTTCATAAAACTTGATTCATGGCATACATTTGCATGGCACGCCTTACGACTTATAAAACTGCTATCATTGATTGCTTTGTTATTTATCATGTTACATTTTTTTCTTTTTTGCATTGAAGGTCAAATTAAAACATTGGAGAGAAAGTACAGTTTCATGTCTAGACTGACAAAGCGGTAAACAAGGATAAGGTAAACAGCCATATTGTGTTGAAGGGGATTTTTGGGTGACATTTTACTTGAAGCTGTCATCTGTAATGCATTATAGATACCTTCATAATGCATTATAATGGTTAGCATAAGAATTATGGATGCTTTGTACTACATTATGAAGGTGCATTATAGATGACAGCTTCATAAAGCATTCATAATGCATAATAAACATGACTATAATGTGTTATGCCTTTTGTACAAATATTTATATTACATGTTTATAATGCTTTATGAATGCATTATAATGTGTTATGAATGTGCTCATAGATTCTTATAGACACAGCATTCATAGAAAGTGTTAGAAAATTTTGTTGATTATTATAAGAAAATATAGTATTTGAATAATTTTGGGAGTCATTTTTAGAGACCCTTAGAAACATTTTTATTAATAATTACATTAAATCCTGCACACATTCTCTGCAGCATCAAAACCATGACCCTAAGAATATATGTCAGATTGTGAGATCGCTGCAGACAGAAGTACCCTGATTGAAATGCCAGTCCGACACTCGTCTGACTTCTCTTAATATATGTGCTCACACACTGCTTTTCTGCCCCCCCCTGTCAATTAGCCCTCAAACTGAGCGTCTGCCATTGGCATCCCACCTCCCCCTTTTTCCCGTTTCAGGTTCCTGCCTGTTGCCAGTGTTTGTGTATGTGAGCTCTCACTCAGCAGCACTAATGACCACAGCTGCCATGGCGAAAGGCCACGCTGCCCCCCTCCTCCATAGTGCAAACACACATGCACCACTGCTCTCCCTGCAGTCCAACCCCCCCCCCGATCAGGGCCCCTCAGTCGCTCCAGTTATGTGCTCTGCGCAGCTCAAGCTGGTGGAGCAGCCCACAGAGCCATTTAAATAACTGTGATTGCTTTATTTCTTTTGGAGTATACGGGCACTTAGAGGTGAAGCAAATGTTTGTTTCTTCAGTTTTAATTTCTGAAAATGATGGCTTTGTGTGCAGCCCAGTCTGTTTATTATAATAGTGCCCGTAATGAATGGTGCCATTAGACCAGTGAGCTCAGGACTATACGCTCACAGAACAGCACTGATTGTCTATTGAAGTTTTCACCACTTGATTTTTGTCTTACTTTTTATTATACAGTCTCCAGTTATTTTTGTAATTCAAAGACACCAGCCACATAGGAATGGATTTCTGTTTTGCATCTTATTCACTCAGGGCTTCAAAGAAGGACCTTCCAATAGTTTTACTTTCAAGAACTACCTGAAGATTACCCACAATTATCCCAACTTATCTTCAACATTGATCAAAAACCTCTTTACAGAGGTTCCCCACAATGACTTTAACAGTCAACAGTTTTAGATGATTATTTCAAATCTGCCATATTAGATATAAAGTCTCACTCACATCTTTGTCAGAAAATATCGTGTTATAATCCAAAGTACATCACCAGTGTAGCCAAGATGTATTTATTCACAAAACATTTCCAGTTGGCAGTTACCCTAGAAGTGTTTTCACAGTAGAAACCCCCAATCTTAACTCTTGTTGTTCTTATTTAAATATACTAATAGCATCATTGCATTTAAATTCCATATTGAGGTATCTGAGTTTATTTTACGCTATAGAATGTAGACAAAGGCTAGTTAATTAGAAGAGTCACGGTTTATTAGTGTTTAACTCACACATGCTTTGTCTCTTTGTCTATGTGGAGACTAGTGTTACTTAATGATTAGGCCATGCTTACACAAAAGCAAGGAGTGTGGGGGGGGGGGGGGGGGTAGAGGGGGTGGGGGGGTGAATGGGTGGTGGTTAACTAGCCTGGGTTGTGCCAAAACACCCGC
>JAAGVU020000129.1:21394172-21453959 GCA_011763525.2 Mormyrus iriodes
TTGATGAGTGTGAACTAGGGTGGGTATAGAGTGGGGAAGAGAAGAAAGAGGGGGAGGGGGGGGGGGGGGGGGGGGCGGGGTACCGTGTGTCTGGGGTTGAATTGGTACTGGTTAACTAGCCTGGTTTGTGCCAAAACACCAGGCTTCCTCAGCCGCCCCCTTTTGTCCGTGCTGACAAAGAAAACATGAAATATGGCAAGAAAATACAAAAGCAGTGGCAGCATCGCCCACAAACACACACACACACACACACACACACACACATTATTCTCAATAGTTTTTACTGAAGGCTTCTGCAAAAGTTTTTTTTCCCTAATTCTAGTTTCTGGGTTACGGAAAACTTTGGCTCAAATCACACCTCAATTGCTACACACCCCTCCCCCCCACCTCTCAAATATTATTTGCCTTAGTGGAGTGCAGAGGTCAAGGAGGGGCACGTATTTTAGCAAAGAGAGTATGGTTCATTAAGCCTTTGGTGCAGGGTTCATTAAAAGTACGGATTACACATTCCAGGGGACTTTGTTGAGTAACCCCTCCTTTTGGCAGCCCCCCCCCCACACATCTTACATATGCATGCCAACATCTCCCTGAACCCCATCCCTTTATGAGAAGACAATAGGACCCATCTGCTTGGTCGCTTAACTTTCCCTTGCTCTCTGTCTGCAGTGAGGCGTTCTGCAGGTGTAAGATGCTGCAGCACTGGGCCAGGGAATGGTTTTAGGAAAACAGCTCCAGCACAAAAGGAGCAGAAGTGCAACAATTTTACATGGTTTCTGGTGTAAGTAATTGCACATATTTTTAAAAAATCATTAAGGCTGAGAAACAGGTAGAGCTTCTCATTGTTCCAGATGGATATTATTGGAAACAGAACAGTCATATGAACGACACTTTGTACAAAACGAAATGCACCATCCAGTGCTCGTTTTGTTGATTTTAAAGTGTGATGCCTCGATTGCATTAGCATATTGATCCTGATGATGCATCGTGGAATCTGCTTTGTGTGCCTGAAGGATTTAGCTTGCACGATCCCTGATATGTTAATTAAAATTGATTCCAGGCAATAGTCTTAAAGCAGGTTAGCTAAGGTTTAGTGATTATGTGTGTTATGAGTGGTGGAGGTGAATGGGGTTCAGCGTGGAGGTAAATGAGCGAGAATAATCAAGTATGAGTGCTAGAAACAGATAACAGGCCATTGGGATTATATTATTATACTATTCACTGTATTATCCCTTTTGTTTTAGGCTTCGTTAGATTTTTTAGCTATTCCTCAGGCTTGTTTCTTCAGTATGTTCAGCATAACATTCATAGATTTAATCTCCTACTTTTTCTCATTTCCCTCTGTAGAAGGACAATATTTTAATGTGTGGCCCCCATTGAAATTGTGCATGAAATTCTCCATTTTCCATACCTACTTGTACTATGCAGTGTCGCTGAGGTCCGGAGCCTATTCAGGACGCTACAGGCGCAATGCAGCGAATAACCCAGGACAGGGTGCCAACCCATCACAGGGCTGTGTTTAGACCTGTGCAGCATAAAATACTCATCCATATTCCAATCACCTATCCAAAAGAAGGTCACAGGAAAGCCATACCAGTCAGCACCGGGCACAAGGCTGGGGTACACCCTAGATGGGATGCCAGGTCATCACATGGCACAAACATACAAACAACAGGTAATTTTAGAAATGCTAGCTTGCTTAACCATATGACCTGAAGACACATGGTCTGGAAGGAACTGGAGGTAACCCTTGCAATGGTGTTAGTACAAGCAAATGTCATACATGCAGAGTGGAGGAGGGATTCAAACCCAGAACTACTGAGCTACCATGTTGCCTTGACATCAAATAAAACTGTTATAAATAATAGAATTAACATGCAAATTGTTGTCCAACTAATAGAATTGATATACAAACTTCCTCCAAATAACTGTTGTTTTGGAGAATCCAAAAATAGAGCACACAAGATCTACATACAAACAGTAGCTGTATCTACGCACAACATATTTGTCTATTTTGGGAAATGTAAAGCAAAAGTCAAAACATAAAACTTTGTTGACTATTTTTTCTGTACTTAGAAATAAGTGTGTAAAAGGTGGCTTGGGCTTCTCTGCTGAACATAAAGAAGAGAGAAAGGTTTAAAGGTGTAAAAAAACCACAATGGTCATTTACAATGACATTTCATCTACATGGCAGATTTCATGGAATGAAAAATATATCTCCAAAATATAAATTTTATATCATTCCAGTTCCGAAGTAGTGATATTTATCCAAAGTAACTCTCCAGCATTAACTTTGATTCATTTAGAGACCTGGATATTTAGTTATACGACTGACAAACATTTCTTTAAGGACATCGTAACAGAAAAATTACAATACTGTATTTCACAGCATTCCAAGCTCGATCTGATTTACAGAAGAGGAGTTATTTCAGTATCCCAACAGATTTTAATTACCTTAATAGAATAGAGATGCTTCATTCAATACAACAGGGAACTTCTTTTCACCTAACCCATCTTGCTCTTATGAGACATACAGACACATATAGGGGTGACAGTAAGTTTGGGGGTCCCAGCGTAGGGTCGGCCAGCATCCAGCACCCCTGGAGCAATTGGGGCTATGGGCTGCACTCAAGGGCCTATAAGTGGCATCAGTCTGCCTCCCACAGCATTTGAACTGCTGACCTACCAGTTATGTGCTTCCTAACCCACAGCACCACACACGGCCCCCAAAACACAGATCCAAATGCAATAAATATCTGTTACTTACTTAATGATGAATTAAATATAACAGATTTGGGATTAAACCTTGCAATCTGGTCTCCCCAGCTGACCGCCCCCTTATCCTAACAAGTTATCTGTGTCAGATGAGTTCTGGTGCCCAAATCTGTCTTATCTCAGATCAACCTTCTTGCTTCTACTACACAATCCCTACATTATCAGGGGACATTATCTACCCTTAAGCATGGGAGAGCTCCTCGAGTCATCCAGGGGTTATAAACTTTCTAGCAAGTTACTTTTTTCAGTTTTGTTCTCCTTTAAGTAATATCACTTATAATTTGCATGATCTAGATGTTGTTAATTAGCACTAGTGTTTGATATGAATTTTGGGAAAAAATGCATTGTGTTCATTTTACTTTGGCTTTTTGTGAAAAATTGGCTCAAAGCATTATACATAAGACCATACAGAATAAAATGTGACTCCAGGATGACAGATATAAAGGTTTAGATCAGGTTCCACACACAGTACCCTAAAATTCCACTGACTATAATAGCTGCAGGCATAATTGTTAGGATTGTTGGAATTCTTTAAGGTCATTGGGGCTTTTTACATTAAACACAGTCCATTAAGTCACTTGGTGTGCAGGATTTAAATCCTCCATTGGCACTCATCACAAAACGAATGAGTACACAGCTCATGTATTAAGCTGCTAACTCAGGCAATCCGTTTCAATTCCATAATTAAACAGATTTTTTTACCCCAATATGCACATCCTATACTGTCAAATTCCTGACACTAATCTAAACTCTGCAAAACAAATCTCTCCACCTACACATCCTTCCCAAGTCGACAGCTGGCTCTGACCCGCACTCTCCTCTCTGCTTCCTTCCTCCAAGACATATAATGGTGTCTTTAACCAATTGAGTTCCCCTAGATCACTATTCCATTTTCTTTTTAGTCCAGTAGCAGTGTCTGCTTCCCTGGCGCTGCATTCATGTAGCCATTTTGTCCGATCTGACCATTATTACTCTTTTTTTTTTTTTACTCTGCCTTTGTGTATCATTATCTCATTTCTTTACTTTGCCTTCTCTTTCTTTCCATCTTGTATCATTGCTTTTCTACCTACATTTTTCCTCCCTTTTGTATACTTCAGTTTTTCACTGAAATGTTAGTCTGGAAACGATGGCTCCTTTTTGGTCTGAGTTGCTGACAGCTCCGCTGATGGGCTCACTGATCCATCCGCATATCCACCCACACTGCACCTCCCCTGGCCCCAAACAGCATAAATGAACCTCTTAGCCCTGCCGCTGTGCTTAATGATAGTCAGCGGTCCAGCTAGAACAACAATGTCCAGCTGTTAGCATCTGTTCCTCCCACCTCGCACAACCCCTCTCTATTATGTATCGCCATCTCTAGGGGTCTAAAGTGTTAAGCCAAAATATTGCATGATTGTTCCTGTGCAAAATAGTAACACATACATCTTCTGTACTGGACTAATATATATTGTGCACTGTATCTTATATTTTGTGCTGTCTCAAACACAGTTAAGCCATTCATTCAGTCAGGATTTGCTTTTGAACAAAATGATTTGGTGGGCAGTAATATCAGGCAATCAGAAACCACACAATGGCATTGCCAGTTAAACCTTGAAAGTATCCTACTGAGTGCCATTTACAGAAAAGGCACAAGACAAATAAGTATACCTCCTACCTGTAGTAAAAATGTTATGGAAATTCTGGCAACAATGTATCTGCTGCCTTGTCACAGCAGACGATGGGTCCAGGGTGGATTTCATGCACATTTCTGCAATTACCGTTCAGTTAGAGGCAAAGAATAAGAAAAAAAGTTGAGTACTCTGTGAAAATGAAGGAGTCCACTGTGAAAATGAATTCTGCACAAAGTCTGCCCTTTGAAGTGGTACAGATTCCCCTAGGAGTATTCAGTACATAAAACAAAATGAAGAGGGCACTTCTTGTTCAATTTATTATTTATGAAAATAAATGTTAAGCTAAAGGCTGTAGCAGCAGCTATGCTGTGTCTGTTTCGAAGGGCAGTGGATCTCAGACTTCATATCCCCTTAAAAAATATTGACCTCACTGAACTGCATACTGCAGTCTGGCAAAGAAATAAGTCAGAGGATGAGAGTTGCATTTTCTGGGTTTTCCATTTTGGTTAGAGTTGAATAATAATAAATAAATGTTAATCAAATAACTTATCCATTCCTGCACTGTTGTATTTTAAGGAGGAAGGGAGTTTTTTCACTGTCAGCTGTTTTCTGTTGTCCGTCCTCTTAACACCCATCCTTATGTTTGATATATTTTACTTGAGGGAGAGAGAGATCAGGATTCCACTTCCTTCCCCAAGAGAAGCAGCGCTGTGGAGAACAGGAGCTCCTCAACAGACTTGTGCCCGGGTATGGCCTTCTTTCTGTCATACATATCAAAAAATGCTCTTTTTTTAAAGGTGGTATTGACAGTATGGATTGTGGGGTGGTGGAGTAGCTGTTCTCCTTCACGTACACTTACATAGTTGAATCATTTCAGTGATTTTAAATTACTTTGACTCAATGTTGATGATTTAGGCCCTCTTGGATTTTGGGACATTCATGCAGCAAAAATGAAGTTAAACTTAATGTTGTGCTACACCATTGCACACCTGAGAAAATGTCAAATTTCATGGCAGCAAGCCTTCAGGCTTATGGAGATTCCCAAAATAATCTCTGAAATTTTCTTTCGTTTTAAATTTTTTTGTGAAGAGCCAAAATTCTTGCATTAAGATATGCAGATCTATCGCTGATACTAATCAAGTAACATGAAACAAGTAGACACTTGCATAATTAGACTTCTGGATGGAACAAGCCTCTGTGGGTGATTTTTCAACACTGTTTGGCAGAAGCCAAACACAAACTTTATTTTGTTTAGAAAAATAACTGTACAGAAGATGAGTGTCTTGTTGACTATGGTTCTGAAGAATTATATGATGAAGAACTACACTTTTTCCATGGTTAGGTGTAGTCAAAATCATTTTCTGCCTGTTTTGTGATTTCATGGGATTTCACCTGAGTACAAACTACAGCTAGGATGTAGTGTATTAAGTCATTTGATGTTATACTAAAGGAATCTGTTAAGATTCACGTAATATGGCATTTCTAAATGACTCCAATTTTACATGTCCTAGTAAAGGCAAAGGGACATTGTATCTCAGAGATCCTATCAAATATTAAAACTAGTTTAATATTCAAAATATTTTGAAAGAGGACTGGGGAAAAATAAAACTTTTATCTTATGCCTGTACTGACAATTATAATTTTAAATTATAACATATGGAAAGACAAATATGGATCATTGAGTAGTAAACAGATAAACCCCTGGGACAAGTGGAAGAGAAGGATGCTGTTCTACTTACATAGGCATGTGTGTCATTTTTCCACTGCCATCCTAATTATTATGTTTCACATAATATTTTTGTTTGAATGTGGGTTCACTTCGACTATCAAGCTACTTGGGTGTGTATCTGTGTGTTTATGGGCCTCTCACCACATATATGTTCATATGCTCATGTTAAATCCAAGGGGTTTGCTAACAGCAAAAATACCCTCTAACAGAAAAAAATAAACATATTAAAAATCTAATTAATTCTCTGCTCTGAAGTGGCGATATTTTTCAAGTAATTAAGGGTCCTGTTTTTCTTTCACTCTTTAGGTAAAGGAGGTCAGAGAAGGCTCTGCTTTTCTCATTAAGAGTTTGAAAAGAAGTGCTGAGTCATCCTACTTGTAGGCTTCTTTCTACATATTTCACCTACCACTTGCACCATCAGAAGCTTGCAGCACCAGTCCTCAGATTTCAGAGGTAAGCACTTGACATTATGCAGGCAAACTTCAGTCAGTATGTTCAAAGTGTCCATTCTGTCGAACAGATATTTGAAGATTCAGCATAGACATAATAAAAAGAAATCAAAGCCTA
This sequence comes from Mormyrus iriodes, assembly GCA_011763525.2. Lineage (NCBI taxonomy): Eukaryota > Metazoa > Chordata > Actinopteri > Osteoglossiformes > Mormyridae > Mormyrus > Mormyrus iriodes. The sequence goes on from JAAGVU020000129.1 coordinate 21,400,851, forward strand.
TTATAAGCTGCATCTAATCAGTTGAAGATAATTGGCAAAAGAATTGCCACATTTAGTGTATTTAATGTACTGAGAAACTGCTTTAGTTTCAAATGAGAAAATCATACGTTGATTCCAGCCCAGTGATCTTTTACCGACTCATCTTAAGTTTGTTTTTAACCTGTTGCAGATACTTCAGAGCTGTGACTTGGATGCTCTTAATATTCATGTACTCTCTGACAGATTGTTTTAGGTTCCATATCTGTGATTGGTTAACTGTTCAGGCATGTTGCACGTTTGCTGGTCCTTCCTTCTCTCTATCATTCATCTGTCAGGTAAGATAAAATATATCAACCAGTCAATACTGTGGGGAATGAAAAGGTACTATTGGCAACAACACAAAATCTACAATTTATATATATACATATATATTGACAATATTGTTTCTCATAAATACCTTGAAGTTTTATGTGCTCTCTCTTCTCAATGGTGGAGTCAAATTCGCCATTTTAAAGATACATTTCTAATGCGATAAAAAGCAAAGGACTTCATTTTGTCATTAAAAGACCTTTATCGTTTTCCTGTTGTTATCTGACTTTATCAATTGTTGTAAATCAACAGCATAAAACAAGTGTTCTCACGCATGCATGGTCTAAATCGGGCTTCTTTTGAAGGTAACTGCACGTGTTAACACTGAGAGCCCTAATATATATATATTTAAGACTGAAATCTTTTTTTATTTTATTAGTTATACTGAATGGGCTGAGTTGATGTAATTCCCTATTAAGATAATGGACCATTTCAGTGCTGTACACACTGTTTGTTTTCCTCCTGCCCTACATTGACCCTATGCACCCACAGCGGTGTGCTCTCAGCAAGCCTTCAGGACTCAGCCCAAGAATATAACCCTGAAAGCGGGGGACACAGTGGTGCTGAAGTGTGCCGTGTTGAGGCCCTCTGGTGTAGTGCAGTGGGTCAAGGACGGACTTCTACTGGGGCCCCAGCGCAATCTTCCTGGCTTCCCCAGATACAGCATGATCGGCAACAAAGAGAAAGGTGAGGAACCTAGGGGCAGAGAATCTGGGAAAGGAATGGCACCCAGTTCCTGACACATTACTGGACCTCTTAAATCTCTGCTCATTATGTAGCATTTAATGTTGTGATTTTTATTTTATGCATATTCACCAGCCACTTTATTAGGAATTCCATTCTAATACTGGGTGGGACCCCATTCAGGACAGCCTGAATTCTTAGTGACATGCACTCAAGACGGTCCGTAGAGCAGTGGTTTCCAACAATTCGCCCATGAGCTCACATGGAGCCAATGAGTAGCTCCCCAAAACATTTTAAAAATAGGATAAATTAAGTTAAATTCATATTTTTTAATTTAGCTTATACATGGACATACTGCAGCATACATAATTTCACCTTGTGTGAAAGGAGAATTGCTCTCATTTGACATTGTATCACATAATTTTTGCAGATTTATTCACTGCACATTAATGCTGTAAAATCTCATGTTCCACCACATCCCAAAGATGCCCAATTAGATTTAGATCCGTTGACTTGGGAGGCCACTGAAGTGCACTAAACTCATTGTCATTTTCATGGAAGCAGTTAGAGATGACTTTGTGATATGGCACATTATCCTTCTGGAAGCAGTCATTAGAAGATGAGTAAATTGTGGCCATAAGGGGATGCACATGGTCAGCAACAATACTCAGATAGGCTATGGCATTTTAGTGATGCTTGATTGGTATTAGAGGGCGTAATATGTGCCACGAAAACATTCCCCACATCATTACACCACCATTACTAGCCTGACACAAGGCAAGTTGGGTCTATGGATTCATGCTGTTTATACCAGATTATAACCCTAATATCTGCATGTTGCAGCAGAAATCGAGATTCATCAGACCAGTTGACATTTTTCCAGTCTTCAACTGTCCATTTCCAGTGAGCCTGTGCCCACTGCTGCCTCAGTTTCCTGTTCCTAACTGACAGGATATGGTCTTCTACCATTGTAGCCCATTCACCTCATGGTTTGACGTGTTGTGTTCCCAGAGATGCTTTTCTGCTCACAATTGTGGTTTAGGGTGGTTATTTGAGTCACTGTAGCCTTCCTGTCAGCTTGAACTAGTGTGGTAATTCTCCTCTAACCTCTCCTCTCACAAACAAGGCATTTCTGCTAACAGAACTGCTGTTTTCTGGATGTTTTTTGTTTATTGCACCACTCTGTGTAATCTCTAGAGTGTGAAAATCCCCAGAGATCAGCAGGTTCTGAAATACTCCGACCACCCTGTCTGGCACCAACAGCCATGCCACAGTCAAAGGCACTTAGATCACATTTTCCCCAATTCTGATTTGTGATCTGGCCATTAACTGAAGCACTTAACTGGTGTCTGCATGATTTTATGCATTACACGGCTGCCACATGATTGGCTAATTAGATATTGGCATGGACAAGCAGGTATACCGGTGTTCAGAATAAAATGGCCACTGCTATATTCCTGTATTCCTATTGCTGATTTTTTGAGTAAGATACTAATGAAATGTATTTCTGCAAAACTGAGAACAGTGCTGATAGTAGTGATGAACTAATTATATCACGAACTGAAGAAATGTAGAAAGGCATCTGCTCTGCTAATTGGTGTTGTAAATTTTTGTGACAGAAGTTGGCTATGCTCCTGATCCTTAGACTGTTCTTTCGTGATACCTCCTAGTGTACAGGTTCTGGTTAGCACAGGAATTAAAAGATGTATAGTTAGGAGGGGTAAAAGTAAACTTGGATTGCATGTATACTGTACTTATTGCTTGTATCCAGGGAACGTAATCTAGATACTCCAATAATCCAGATGTACAGTACCATATATTCAGTTCTATAGTAGAAGCAAGGATTGAGTGAATGTTGAATAAATGAGTTTACATTAATATAGAGCTTTAAAGACATCCAATGCACTTTGTAGAACAAATGGGGAGCCACTTCAGCCACCACTACTGTGTAGCACTGTGTAGCTGATTGATGCAACAGCAGCCATTCTGTACCAGTAGGCTCACCACACAGCAGCTAACGCGGTGAAGGGGCAGGAGAGAATTCACCAGTTAGATATAGGGGATGATTAGGAGGTCAGAATTTAGCCAGTGCATCGGGGTACCACCTCTACTCTTTAAAAAGATGCCCAGGGATCATTTATGACCTCAGACAGTCAGGACCTCGTTTTTATGCCTCATCCGAAGGACGGCACCATTTTTACAGCACAGAGTCCCCATCACTGCACTGGGGAATTGAAACCCACACAGACCGCAGGCTGGGCTAACCTTCTGGCCACACCAACACCTCTTCCTGTCTTCCTGCCCATCTACTTTAGGAGAATACCATCTTCAGATTGAAAAGGTTACTTTGGAAGAAGATTCCCCCTATGAATGCCAAGTGGGCCAGTCTGAAATCAGCGGACCAATCATCTCTCACACTGTGTGGATCACCATACAGAGTAAGCAAAACCAACTCTTCTCAATAGGTGTGATGTTGAAATTAAAGTTGAGATTTAAATGCGTATGGAAGCATTTCTTAAAATAATTCAGAATAATACAAATGTGGGGCAATCAAATCTGAGTTTAAAATGCAAAATATTTCATCTTTTTGTAGGGTTGTGACATGAAATCAATATATTAAAATAGTGAACAAATGGCTACAGACTGGAGCCACTGCCATGCTATTGACTTGGAGATCTGCTGGCAAATGGCAAACGGCAGGTGCCTGACTCCTTTTTCCCAGTCAGTGATAGAGTCCTGCCCAGAAACCCCTCATAACCTCTGGCAGCACCATATGTTCTGCTTCCATTAAACCTGTGGTCAGGATCACATACAAGTACCCCAGTAAATTATATTCCTGAGAAAATTATTTGTTGCTCTGTTGTCAGACTGAGTATAACATTGCCTTGGCCACTCCTTGCTGACCTAATCTAATAAGGTCAAATTTAATCAAAAGAGCAAAGGAGTAGATGGGAAGTCCTGCATAAAAACAGGAGTAACAATATTTGTAGCCGTGTGCATACTGGTTGTCACTTTCTCTTAAACATCATACTCTTATATTTTCTGCTTCTTTCCGCTTCATGCCTCACTTTCTTGTGGGAGAGAGTCCATATGCAGGAAGCCCTTTAAAAAATGCCTCTTTAAAGATGCTGCACTTCGTTAACTTCCCTTTCTCTCCCCTGCATTTCCGTAGTCTGTGTACATATGAGGGGGGTCAGTTGCCATAGCAACACGGATGGGCTCTTTGTCTGCTTTCCCAGGGAGAACACAACAGTCTTTCCTGACATCACGAGACAGAGGAATAAAGCCAGGGGAGAGTAACAGAAGCTCTTTCTCCTCCTCCTCCTCGGCCCCTCCTCTCATTGCTCTCCGCCTGGCTGCGTGCAAACCTATTATCCAGCCACTCAAACAGCAGGACTCAGTCCCACATCTATCACTGACAGGGCCGAGGGAGAGCCACTGTTCCACACAGTCGGAACATTAGGATAGGTAAAGAGAGCCTGTGTATATTGCACTGTAGCACCTGTAGCAAGACCATGCTTATAAGTAGACATAAGAGCCAGAAAGATTGACCCAGGTGATCTCACGGTGCAAAGAAAGGGATTTCGGATGTGAGGAGTTACACGCATTGTTTGCATTTCCCGGCATTGCACTGAATATAAGGGGATTTCTGAGCAGTAAACATCTTGAAGGGTCATGGGTTTCGCCTAGTTGAGCTACTATAAATTTTATTAACCGTTTTGGCTGTCCTATAAGCAGATAGGTTGATTATTTGGAATGTAAACATCTACAGTTTATTTATTACGTTCAATCCTGTACATTTTTTTTGAGAAAGCAGAGTTAGTTAGTTCCTGGAGTATTTGGGGTTAAGGGCCTTGCTTAGGGACCCAACGCTGACATCACTCTGCCGACCACAGGATTTGAAGAGGCACCCTTCTGCTAACAGGCACAGCATCCTAGCCTGCCAAGCCACACATTACTCTCAGACATTTTGAAACATCTTTGTCTTTCAGTCACTTAATATGGGGCCACAGTGAGTCTGGAGCCTATACCGGGAAACACAAATCAGAGAGACATCTTGGACAGGATGCCAGTCTATTGCACATACATTGTCACACACTATGGACAATTAAGAGACACCTTCTGACTGTATGCTTTAAGGTTGCAGAAGGAAACTTGCCCAACAGTGGATGAAAATGCTAATTCCAGGCACACACATAGAGTTTTGAGGTTTGACCATCACTTATAAGCCACATTCGTCCTTCTATTCCTCTAAAAATTGTTCTTCCTTACAGCAGGAGCACAATCGAGCAAATTTCTCTCATCTCTGCTGAGTCCACAGCCATTGTTTTCGAAGGCCTTCGACTGTGCCCAGATGGTTGTCAGTGCTTTCTATTGTCATACCAATTACAGTGCCCAACAGTTGCATTGAATTCACCCCTAAATTTTTCTGTATAAATGTAATGAAAACAAAATAATTCCTATATAGAGGATGAAGTAAAAACAGTCAACACAGCTTCCTAACTGGATTCTTCCATCAATATGAGATGCATTATGAGCTGCTAATTCAAGATAGATCACCTGAGGCATAAAGTAGCCAAGAGGGAGGAAAAATGTCAATAACCTTACTCTGTGAGCCAACAAAGAGAAATGCGGAGAGATTCTTATAAGGGAGGCATTACTCCTACATTTTCTGTAATCCTGCAGAGCTTTAAACGAGGATTATTGCTCTAGCCAGATCAAGCACGCCCTCACAATCCATCAAAGTAATCATTTGAGGGATACTCTTCTGGCTAGTTTTAACAAAACTTTTGTACTAAGATCTGCTCAGAATTATGCAGGGATCATCAAAATCATAGATTATTCAATTTTTTTACACAAATTAAACATCTATACATTAATACATCCATAAAGACAAGAGATTAAATACAAAGTGATCAGAAAATATTTAATTCCAAATGTAAAAATTCCAGAGAAATTTGTGAGTGTAGGTTTGTATGAAATGAGGTCCCATCAAATCAAACTAGATTTTCTCTTTTTTCAGCATCACACTGCAATACGTAGTTATCTATCTGAAATAACACACACACACACACACATACTGGAAATATTAGATATATATGGGGACCTGTTATAATGATTTGATTTATAGAGAAGCTATAGGAAGTTATAGGAGTTACATGACATGAGGAAGCTCTCTGAGGCAGACTCGGGAGAATCCCAGTGTGAAAGCAATAAAACTGAGTTGGAGCTCATTGGAAGGGAGGTTCTTTATTGCTACCATCATCAGAAAGAGATACCCTATAGCCACTGAGCTGTCGCTTCAGTCACGACTCTCTTTACTAAAGCAGAAACTGTCATCTAAGGTCGACAAAGAGTAGTTAAGCTGCTGAGAGCTGCTGATGTCCAAATGGGAGAAGGGAGATGAGTACAGCTGTATTTCATTGGCAAACACCTGCCCCCTCCCCTGTTCTGCACTGGGGAAATACAGGAATCAGAGAAAGGTGCCTGATTCACTGGCTCTCTGCTTCCCACCTGAGCCCTCAGACGCTGACGAGAGTATAAGCGTGTGCGTCTTTGTTCATCCATATGCCAATGTGTTCCTGTCTGAGTGTAACTTGGTTTCTTGCACTTTGTATATCTGCATGTTTTTTTTTTCTCATCCTGTCTGAAATGTGCTTAATTGTGCCCTTCTATGCATTTATATTATACATTCCTTTCAGCAAATGTGTCCATTTGACGAGTGATGTGGCTGCATGTATGTGGTGTATGTGTTGCTGTTGACGTGTTGATTTAACAGCAGCTGCTCTGGCTATTTGCTTTTTAGCTTCCATCTGTATTTACACATCACATCAGTTGCTTTTCATCGCTTATGGGCTGTTTGTGTTTACAAATTTCCCCTCTCTGTCTCTCGCTTGCTCTCTCTCTCTCCTCAGCCCTTCCCACCCACTCCTCTATGTTTGTCTGATGAACCCACTCCTGCATTTCACTCTGTCACCTGAATGGCTGTTGTAGGGCTAGTGTGTGTAAGTCCATGAGGTGAGGGGCTCAGATGGGATTTTACACCTCTCCCACGGTTCACCAGAATGCTTCTTATTTGTGGGCCTCTGATTGCTAACCTGAGTAGCTGTACAGCCTGCACTGTTATTCTGCAGAGCTCAACTACAGTGAATGTGAGGTGGGGGGGGGTGAGGAGAGAGAGGAGGCAGAATTGAAGGAGCCTGAGACAGTGAGAAATGGAGAGGATGGTACAAACACAGGGTAACATTTTTAAGAGAATGGTTGAGGAGATGGGGGGGTGAAGAGATGAATGAAGAGGGGGCAAAGAGAGTGGGGTTATTTAAGTTAGTGGTACACCAAGAAAAAAAGGAAAAAAACTTGAAAAGAAGCAGGATGCTTTTGAAAGGGGAGAAGGAGAAGAGGTGTGAGATTGCCAGCCTGAAATTCAGAGTGCAACTGTATCATTATTTCTTATTTTGGGGAATTTGTGTGGTTTCGGCAGACTTCCTCTGTGCCAAGCAATGCAGTTCATAATATTGTCTGGAGACATGCAGCAGATGGCTCCATCGAAACTGCACTGGCTGTCAATAACTGCATGACAAAGTTAATGGTTTAAGAAGAAATGCTTCCTATTATATCTGTCTCGGGTTCTGCAGTGACAATCCAGAGAGATCCAATTGCTTCCTCTAAATCAGTTTGAAGCCTGAGCTACATCATTTTCATCTATGTGAAGAAATAACTAACACTGCTGGCTGAGTATGACAACATCTCCCCCTAGTGGTATTCACAGAGCGCCGGGCTTAGTGACAGCAGTGTCTAAGGCTTTATAGCACTTATTTCCAAGAACACGTGTAGATGTAATGGTAATGAACCCCAAAACTCCACAAGGTATAAAATAAACAAAGAAATCCCCAGGTTAGTCTTTTAGATACATTGAGACTTTCACCAAAAGATCATCAGCCCACATAAAGCCTAGTCAAGGCAGAGAGTTGAGCATAAGGTTTACTAGTGTCTGCTGAAGTCCATAAATACGAAAGCGTTCCCTGCACTGGCAACAGCTAACACATGCTTCAAATTAACCAAGCCCATCACCAAAGAAGTCCTTGAGAACTTCAGCCGATGAAAAACTGCCAAGCCAAGTAGGTCCAGGAGAGCACCATGTAGCCCCAAGTGCATGCACACACAGAAGGATGGCTTTAATGACTGAGCACAGCATGTGGGAGCAAGGTCATATACCTGCCTAACACGTGGGTGATTGTCTGCAGGTGTTTTTGGGGGGTGGGGGTCCAGATCTGGAAGTTTCCAAAAGGTTGATGCCTCTTGTTGCTTACTGGCCGAGTTGCAGTCAAGTCACAGGTCATGAGACCTCCAAGTCCGAGTCATTATATACAATACTAGATGTAATAACACAGAGACAAATGTAATGTGCAACATATGATTTTACTGGTTTTATTTAGCTGTTATGTACAATAAATTTATATTTTAGTATGCATTTAGTGTTCATGATAAACGTGATAATTAGCAATGAACTATTTGAAAGTGATTTGATTAGTTGCGGTGAAAGGGTACTTCATCACTCCCCCACCTGGTTGTTGGTGGTAATGCAGTGTCAGAATACTGTTGAGCAGTGTGCCTATAGTTTCCAAGAAAACATAGTTATGTTAATTATCTCGCAATAGCTCAAAGATGACTTTATGATTATTTCTCCGTCCGTCTAGGACAATTTTAGATGTTCATCAACGCCACACGGGAAATAAAATCAATTTTTTTAGCACACTGTGACCATCCATGCAAATTATTGTTGTGATATAAGATGAGCTCTATGGTTGTTTAAAAATAAAGCTGCCACCCTGCAGCACAAGTAGTTCTGTAATTTCAAAATATGATGGTTTGCAATCGTTAGCTGTTATGTTGTAGCAATCAATAGCTCTCTGTTTCTAAGCAAGGCACAATATTTGTTGTTATTCGTTCCCTTAGCAATTAGTATTTTGGGGTGCGGTTCACGTTGCTGATCCAGTAATGCAATGGTTGTAGCCAGCTTGTTTCCATGCTTCATCTTGCTGTTAGCTGTTGGTTACGATGGCCCAACGTCAACATTAACACAACACAAAAACATAAAGACGACACAAAACCAACAAGAAAAAAATTAAGCAAATTTAATTTTTAAATGTATTATGTTTTCTTACTGTGTTCTGGTTTGCAAAACGGAAGTGCTCCGTGCCACAAGGGGAAGTATTTGACCCGCTGATCAAGGTTGTACAGTATTCAGCTAGAGAATACGAGACTGATCGTTAGGGCTGGGTGGCATATTGATGTATTTTCAAAACGAGATACAGGATGACACAATACTGTTTATATAGATTTATCATGTATTAAAATTAGGGCGCTATTAAAGATTTTCAATAGAGGAGAAAAGTACTCCTTCCTGGTTCTAAGCAATGCGAAATCTTCAGTTGTAATGTTGCACATAATCCCAGAATCAGAGCTGATGTCAAATCAGGGTGCATTTTCCAAAAGCCCCCATCTGTAACTTACATAGTTAGACCCTTTATGTTGCATGAGTCCAACTATGTAAATTGCTAACATAGTTAGCAACTATACTTTTGGGAAACGCATCCCCATTCAGTTAGCGACTCAAGGGGAATTTGATCGAGGACAAAGAATCATTGTATGTTCTCTAGGGCTGGGTGATAGGTACCAAAAACCATATCGGTATTTTAGGCAAAATAACAATATGTCATATTTTCTATTATATGTGTTAAATGTTCAGTTTTAAATAAAACCCACATGTAAGATATAACAAACAGTTTTATTTAAACAATGCGTGGGCTTTCTTCCTTGTTTCCAAATATACAACCACTTTTCAGTGTAGACATTTTCTTTATTCCGAACACAAATCTCAAAATAAAGACAAAAATCTTTGTATGTCTATATCTATTGCATGGGTTAAATAAATTAGCCACGACAGGTTCACACAAATCTTTGTTCATCAGCACTCACTTTTTGTCCGTTTATGACAGAGCTCTCAATACATAACGTGGGGTTTTTTTTCTGTCCATAAACAATCTAAATCTAAAACCTGTTTAACACCTGGGTAAGTGTTTTCTGAATTTGTAGCGCTGACACTAATCAGCTACCGTAGATATTAGTGTCAGAGGCACGAAATCGAGAGATGAATACTGCCCCCTGTGGCACGGACCACTTCCGTTTTGAAAACTGCAATACTTTAAGAAAACAACCCATTTAAAAATGAAATTTGCTTAACTTTTTTGTCTTGATGTTTCTCTGTCGTCTTAATGTATTTGCATTGTGTTAATGTTGACGTGCTCTGGGCTTTCAGGGCCGCCGTAGTTAATAGCTGTTGATGATACAGAAGAAGTTAAGTAAAATTAATTTGTCATTCCAACTTTCAACACCCAGCGTTCAGAATGTCTTCTTGCACCTATGGATCTGACATGTATCCCGATTTTTAAATAGTTTTCGTAGGTCTACATTTAATGTAAAGAAGAGGGCTGTAATGGTACACGTATTGTCCTGTGTCTTTTGGTTATGGTCAGGAATGCACAGTGAAAAGAATAAATACATTTCTTGAGATGGACGAAATTGTACCGAAATTGCCCTGAACCGTGAGCCCTAGCAGAGTCCTGCTCTGTCTAGGTGTCCATTTACTTTACAGTTGACCATTCTGCACTGTGACTTTCCCCATCTCAATTTCAATATATCATGAGATTGACATAAGAAATTAACATGGGAATTTTTGGGAATTGTGCGAAAGCTGCAAAAGTTTAGTAACTCACAAATGCATAAAATATATGTACAGTGCTGGTTTGGAAGAAGCCAAGTGTATTTACGGTAGCCTCTCATGTGATATCTAGTAGTGATCTTTGTATCCGGCGTTTCCCGTATCTTTTTGTGCCATTTTAGTTCCCTAAACTACTAAAATTAGAAGCGCTTCGGGGACCTAGGGGAGCAAAACATTTTATGTGGTTTTTCCAGATAGCTAGGGGCCTGCACCCCTAGACCCGCGACGTGGAAAGCTCGACTGTATATAATCTAAACGTATATCCCAAGTCCTGGACATACAAAAATTAAACTCGAGGAAATAGTAATAATAAATAAAATACATACCAGTTCATAGTTTTAGATTTACTGTTTTTCACGTGAAGGTGCAGGTTAATGTAAGAATTGTTGGCACGCAGGTGGTCATTTCACTGGCTTACCTGCAGGTCCCTGCTGTACGATGGATGTCACCTTCTGCCAAGTTTTTCAAAATGCTGTGCACACCTTCTCCTGAGTTTCAATAAAGATACACATTTTCCCGGTCACATTTTGTTTAATAAATCTGAGATTTTATGTGAAAAAAGTTGCATACGTATATTTCGGGCGTATTTTTTGTGTGAACGCAGCTTTGATAAATGGGGCCCCCTGGAATCAAATACTACAACCTTACTCACTGACCCCCTCTGGTGGCCGGGGCTGCACCTTGCTAGAGACTTGGTCTGTGCAACAGGAGGCCAGGATACAGAAATCTGAGAGAGCTAGCTTAAGCTTACTTTTGTGCCTTACTACAGTTCCCCCATCCAAGCCTGTCATTGAGGCTAACACAGAGGAACCCTGGATAGCAGGACAAGAGTATATTGTTACCTGCACTGCCCCTGATGCCAAGCCAGCTGCTGATGTTACCCTGTTCAAGGGTAGGTGCCTGTCGTACTCAACGATTATCCCACAAAGTGTGCCTCTACTGTTTTGTATTACCAACTTTAGTTTTTTAGCGTCTACTCACAGTGTTACTGTCATGGATGTAATGACATCATGGGTTCAGATTAGCTAAAGTGAGCTAATTTTAAGGGCAAAGCTGAACATTTACAAAATAGCCCTTTACAAACATTAGACACTGTTCTAGTCTCTGATATATTCCAGTGCAATTTATTCTCAGTCTTATATAATTTTCAAAGATGGAAGCAAAATTACTTTGTTTAAGCAGGTATCCAAATTTCAAATAAATGAATGATCCATTCAAAGTAAGAGGTGAAAGCAATATTATTAATTCTTGGAACAATTAGTGTAGAGGAATATATGTAGTGCACGTCATTTTTCTATCTGTGTCTCTCTGAGCAGATGGAGTGGAGATGACTGGAGCAGATTCTGTCACCATGTCTGGCTCGGAAAAGAAGTTGGAGAATACAAAGGCCATGGTGATGTGTGTGGGCGTTTCATTGCTTCCTGCTATGGCTCCCTAACTGCTTATTTTTGTGGAAATTTATCAGGGTATATGCTTTCCCCTTAAGTCATGCACAGTTAGCTGCTTGTAACACCAAGGTAAAGTGCATTAAAGTGCAGGAGGAAGTTTTTCAGAGCTTGCATAAGCTAGAATAAAATAAGTGACTTAGAGTGAATCTGCAAGGGAAAATTAAAGCTGAATTCCATGTATTTTATGATGTTTGACTTGTCTTCATAATTGGAGCTTATGAATCAGGTCGATAATTAATTTAACTGATTAATTGTTAAAGGGGCCCTATTATCCTCATATTCACTGTTCATATTTTTATTTTTGGTTACGTGGTGTCCTCACCATGTCACAGAAGTAAGGGCTGGAATTCCAACGAGGCGTTTCAAGCAGATTAGAGGAGTAGTTTCTGTGGGGAGAGTTACTCTCTTTGGCATGAACTTTGGGCTTTAAGACTTTGCAGACCATTTACATGCACATAAAGCTATATAACACATGAAAGCAAAGGGAAAAACCAGAAAAGCACAATAGGGCCCATTTAATTGTCAATTAAAATAATGCATTAAATTGGGTAATTGCAATTTTTTTGATACAAATAATTAAATTAATTCAATTTTTCTGAAGATGACAGATTTCAGTAGGTGACATGATGGATTCAAGCATTGGGGTTTGAATCTCACCTCTGCGGTTTTCCCACCTCAGTTTAAAAACAAATAGTTCATATAGTTGTGGTTCATATGGTATGACTCTGTGCCCTGTGACGTATGGGCATTTCATAATTGGTTATGGAAGAAGGGTGGATAGTGATAGAGTAACCAAACCTAATATATGCCTTCTCATCAGACCTTTATTGATATGTGCTTGGAGCAGGGCTGGCCCTAGGTGTTCTGGCGCCCTAGGCGAGATTTTGCTCATTTATATTAAAAATATTTCAGAAGCACAGGGTATCTGGCTGCTAGCTAGCTAACATATGTTTCACAAGAAAAGTAGTGAAATATTAAAACTAGTGTAAATGAATGTAATGTCTTGGAATGCAACCAACAGCAATTCACTCACTCTTTTGCACCCCCCCCCCCCCCAATCACTTGGCGCCCTTGGTGATCGCCTGTGTCATCGATAGAACAGGCGGTCCTTCTTGGGATATAACCTTTCACATGAGGGATAGCAGAATATTCTCGTGGTAAAATATCCAGCCTTTTTAAACTTTATAGTGAAATGTTGTGAGCAATGGAGATGACCTATGGCAAGGCTCTTTAAGGCTGTTAAATGAGGCTGGTTTGACTAGGACTCCTGCTCCCAGGTTTGTTGCCCAGAGCTCAGACAACGGACGGCAGGTGGTGTGTCGAGTGAAGCATCCTGTGTTGTCACATGCCCTGGAGACCTCCATCACCATGAATGTATACTGTAAGGATTTTCTCCCATTCCACCTCTTCTTGTATGCCTAGAGCAGGACTGGGGCTCTTAGCAATCCTCTTAAACCAGCATACTGAGTGCAACATCTGATGGCTTTCCAGTCTGGTACACTGGCCTCAGCATTGTGATGCCTTCTTGACTGATTGCAGCAATAAAATGGCCTCCACACCATAAAGTGTTTTATTGTACATATTTTATTCATTGGCTGGGATTTACTCATGTTTTGTCTTGCATTATTCTTCAGATATCCGTCATTTGTCCTTATGGGGCTGCAGGCAGGGGGCGAGTCCCGCAGTGTTACAATTAAAAGCTTGCCAATAGTCAAGTTAAATGTGTGCAATTTAGTGATGCCATTCTGACAAGTGAAGTTTTGTTCAGGACTATTCATGTCTGTTTTTCGTTCTGTTTCTCCTGTAATTCTCATCTGTTTCTCAGTCCCTCCTCAGCCTCCAGTGTTAGTGGGACTGGACACAGAAACGGTGCCAGCTGGGACCAGTCTTAAACTGGTTTGCATTTCCCATGGAGGAAACCCACTGGCCATGCTGCACTGGACCAAGGTTAGCAAGCAGGAGTGTGTCATGACTTATCATGCTGTGCAGCGTCTCTTGTCATTGTTCATAGGCCTTAGGCTGCTTGTAATGTTTCAATGAAAATTACGATATTTTAGCAGGATTAGGATTTTGAAGACATCTGGTTACCTCTGGAGCTTAGTTCAGTATATCAAGATTTAGAAAGGTATAGGCTATTAAGCGGATTAAATGTACTGAGATGAGTTTTGTGGTTTAGTCTGAAGTTACTGCCATGAGCTTTGCTCCTTGCTCTTTCTCTATCTCTCTGGTTTTGCATTCCTCCTCCTAATACTGGCCCTCAATCCTCCCCACCCAGAACGGGGAAGTATTATCCACCAACTGGGAAGTCGACACAATCTCTCGCAAGGCCAGCAGCATCCTAACGCTGCAAGTGAAACCAGAGGATAACCATGCCGAGCTGTGCTGTGAAAGTGTCAACCAGGTGTCACCACAGCCTTTCGTGCTGCTCCGCAGACTTACTGTCCTGTGTAAGTCTACTGCCTACCACCTCCTATTGGAACCATGCATTACTCCCTGTCATCTCTGAAGCCCCCTGCTGTACAGACATGGTATTACATGCCCTGCAGAAAAGTGACATCTGATCCCATGCTTAACCTAAAAGATGTTTGGATCGCGAGTAATCATAATCATAGCAACCCATAATAAAGGACTTATTCTCATAATCTGTTACTGCCAATGTAGAAATGCACCTCATTTTTCAGCTCTGCCATAATATCGGCTCCAGCTGGTGTATATTCACAGACTCCGAGGCACGTTTAAACAATGTCTCCTTGACACCATTTTTAATAAATCTCTCTACCTTGCAGCTATCCATTCGTATTCACTATTTGGGTATTTGTGCTGTTTTCCTTCTATATTTCTCAGGAGCTGCATGGTTAATATATACATATACATACACACACACACACATACAAAATTTTATGTGATTTTGTGTACTCTACTTTTTGCGCCTCTGTGATACAGTGTGTTTGAGGAAGTCAGCACACTTCTATATAACCCAAAGTGCATGTCTTTGCCTCTGAGGCCCTCGCAGCACACCTAACCACACACCCTGGCTTCTCCTCTCCTTCTTCTCACAGTCGAGCCAGCAGAAGTGAAGGTGCTGGGATCTTTCAAGGCAGCATCTGGCAAGACAGTGACCTTCTGCTGCTACACGACGTCCAGCAACCCTCCAGTTAATATCCGCTGGTGGCTGGGCTTTCGTGAGCTCAATCAGACTGTGGTCACATACACTGAGGTGAGCTGTTCTTATCTACACAGCACAACCACCCTTAACGAGATCAAAACACTGTTTCTACTCAATTGGCTGCATGTACAATCCACAGACAGACAGGGAGAGGGCTGTGGTAAGAAGAACAAGAAAAAAGAAAAAATAAACTTGTTTTTTTTTAGTTCCCAGGATGTATATAAGCAAATTTGCATAAACAGTTTAACTGTAGGTCATTTGTTTTTACGCAAAAAGGAAAGTTATTTTGGAATACCTTCAGATACTATCAAAGAACAGCACAGTCAAATTCAACATTCAGTGTTCCACACCTTGATGTATGCTAAAAATAAGATGTTTTCTGGAATGCAGTGTAAAAAGATATTGAGATTTTTTATTAAACAACTTACAGTCTTTTTCAATAAAATCTTCCGTAAAGCTTTATTCACTCGATTACTGTAGCAGGTACTTTTCCACACCATTTGGTGGTGCTGTCTTTTGTTAACATAGTGACCCAGGGTCAAGCCTAAAGCTTCCTTACCTGGTGTCCCAATTCAAGGGAAGCAATGCGGGCATGGTGACCATGTCCAACCTGACCCACACAGTCTCCCAAGAGGAAAATGGGCTGCCTCTGATCTGTGAGGCTTTCAACAGAGGGACCCGCTACTCCAAGATACAGTCCTCCACCCTGCAGGTGTTCTGTAAGCCTGAGACTCTCACCTTCACATAGGCAGACCATCGCATGCAACGAATGTGCCAACAGTCCATGTTAAATGGGAAACTATTATTCATCACATTATAAAAGTCAAATATGTTACATCGAGCAGAGTTGATAGCTCTGTGGTCTCCTACCTGGAACCCTTTGCTCCCTGAGAGGGGGTCCAGGCTCACCCTGACTCTGTATTGCATAACCTATTACAGTAAACTGGCTGATGGATTTATTATACATACAAAAGAATGGGAATAATTGCATACATGTATTCTCATGATTGTGATCTGAATGATGTTGCATTTTACACATTTACTTAAATTCCTGTTTATTCAGTGCTTACAGCATTTAATCACTGGAATATTCATTGCCTAGCTATGAATAACAGAAATCTATAGGTACATTCACTCTTAGCCAATAATCTTAGCTCCATAGAATTTTCCAGTTGAACTATTCAATATTCAGATGTGTGCATAATAAGCTTTTTTTTGCATTTGTCTTTGTCAGTCCCTCTCATTTTATACCTGTTTTGTTCCTAAAATGTTCCTTTCATTTCCCTCTCCATCACACTCTGCCCCTTCTGCCTAATTCTCTTTTAATCTTTTTACATTGTCTTTCATGTGCCATTTTGTCTTTTGCGATTTATCTCTCAGACCCACCTCAGAAGGTTTGGATCGAAGGTCCTCCTGATGGAATTCCTCTGCACTCAGGGACCACAGTCAGATTCATGTGTTTTTCCACTGGTGGAAACCCCCCTGGCCGCTTGACTTGGCTCAAGGTTCGAGAATAAACATTGAACATCGCCAAACTGCCTATTCTGAGAGTTGCTGAGTTTTTTGAGGATTTCGCATCCATGAATTCATTGTCATTTCATTTCAACATTCCCCCCTGAGTGTTTGGGCTGCATTTTGAAAGAGATACAGCATTGGTAAAAATTTGGGTACATTATGCTACCTTTAATTTGGATTGCTATCTCTGATTTATTTGAATAAATAATCGTAGTTTACAAATGCTGGAATTCTTATACCAGGTCTTCTAGAGCTACAGTAATGATCTCACTTTCAATCTGTCAGAATGGAAAAGCCGTCTGGGACACCGAGAAGTCAGTGACATCAGAGAAAGGCGTGTCCCGTGAGCTGATTCTTGTCCTTCAGCCGAGTGACAACATGGCCACCTACCGCTGTGACGCTGCCAATGACGCAAAAAAAGTTATTTCAGTCGAGACGAAGCTGCACGTACTTTGTAAGAACAAATTAAAGATAGTTGAAACTTTTGTCTGGAAATATCAATTGCGATTTAAAATACTAGTAAGACATTTACTGTTTGGGTTTAGTACATTACGTTTATCATCTGCTGAGTGTGTGTTTCCTATGAAATGTGCATGTTAAATATTAACGGAAAGACCAAGTAAAGCATAATCCACGATGAGGTGTGCGTTCATATGAAAATAATCAACTGCAACTCGGTGTAATGTGCTAACCAGGTTAGAGGCGATTATTTTCGTATTACTGCATACCTCCAAGTGGTTTATCCTGCTTATATCATGACTAATGAACAAATAATAATAATAAAATCAACTAGTCACGTTTAATTTTTTAAACAATAAATTATTTCAATAAACATTTGATAGCATTCCAATGTCCTCCTAAAAGTATAGTCCCTATAAGTGTAGAGCATCTGGTCAGGCTGCTCACTGGAAGGTGAAAATCTGTTATGTCACCACAGAAACCATGAATGGACAGGTGTTTACGTTTTGAAAACCAGTTAAAATTATGGTGAAAGAATGACTGCTTCTTTATGAGTAAGAAAGTCACATGAGTTTTTATATTAATATGTCCAATAAAACATAAAAATTCATTAATATAGAACTGTTATTAGGCTGCAGGAACTACCTGTGCAGTTACACGAAAAAATAAAATCAACACCACGTGACATCTCTGGACCAATGAAAAAATAGTATTTACCAAAGCCATGGTGTAAATTTCAATATTTTACCAGTTACTGGAAGGTTCAGAAAGAATGTTTTATGCCCCAAATGAACTGTATTATTTATCATTCTGTCATCTTACCTCCGGAGCTCTGGGTTTGATTCTTGCTTGTAGCTATGTGTGCAAAGCTTGTATGTCTTCCTTGTGGGTTTCCAAGGAGAACTCTAGTTTCCTCCCACAGACAATTTAGGTGAATTAGTGTTTCGGCTATGACCTCGCATCCCATCCAGAGTGTTCCATGGTTGTGCCTTGATCTTCCCTAACTCTGCACTGGCTAAGTAGTTATGAAAAAAGACTGGAAGGATTATACGTCTGAAAAAAGGGACTTTTTGCCGTAACTACTGTCTGTGCTTCTAGTCCCGGCCATCAGTGCAAAGATTGTGGCCAAACAGAAAGAGGTGCGCAGTGGGCAGGAGCTGACCTTGCAATGCACCACAGGCAGCAGCAACCCCAAGGCAAACATCTCTTGGAACCTTGGAGCTCAGAAGTAAGAAGTATTTTTATTAAAAAATATTAATTTTTATTTATTACTGCTGAAGTACAGTAATTGGATGATTACTAATGCACTCTGTACCAGATTCCATTACAAATCAAGGTGTACCTAATATAATTTGGTGTCTGTTAGCATATACTTGAAAACTCTTTAAAATCTCTTGAACAGGTTTAGGTGCTGCTGGCATTAAAATGAAATCTGCAATAGTCCTGAAGTTTGGATGAGAAATTTGATTGGATGAGTATCATACCTCATCTTTTTGTCTCACAAGGCTGAATGGGGTGGACCAGGCCCCCACCAAGGCTGAATATGGGGGTGTATCTGTACACAGTGTGCTGTCGCTCCTGGTCTACTCCCACCATAATGGCTTAAGGGTAACCTGTCAGGCCTTCAGTGACCTCTTGTCTGAAGGGGTCAACACGTTCTACAAGCTCAATGTGCTCTGTGAGTACATAACTTTGTAATTGTGACTTTGTGTGGTTTTGAGTGGCTGCCCATATGTGCATAGACCTATGATTGAACAATACTGTGAGTTTGTGACAGTGTATAGCTTTGTTATTTTCTGCATTGTCCTGTATTTTATTGTCATGTGAGTGTATGATTGGTTGTGCAAGTTGGTCTTTAGTTAATTGTAAAATAATTTCTTGTGTCTTTGAGACTCCCCTGAATTTGACGCAAACCAGCCTATACTATTCCAAGCAAAGGAGGATGATGCAATACACCTGCCACTGATAGTCTCTGCTAGTCCAGATGATATTGACTGTGTCTGGACCTTTCAGGGCAAGGAGCTGCTCAAAGGTAGGAAGCATCTCTGATCTATCAACAGGACATATCAACAGACAACCACCTGACAGATGCAGTTCTCATTACACTTTAGTGTATGGAGCCTAAATGAAAATTGCAGTCCTTTGAATATAATACAATGGATCCATGATTCCATCATTTTACAGAATCATTTTAACTTGTCAAGAAACAGATTCCTTTTTGCTTTTCCCTTAAATACAGGGGGTAGTAGTACAAAAAAGTTTCACACACTGAACTGTATTTATGTAATGGTTCTGAAACTGAGACCAAAACCATGATACAAATGTTCATGATTTCATGCTGTGGCTCCAGAACTTCGACATTCCGACCCCTAATCTCAACTCGCTGCCACTGCTGCGGCATCCTGTTTAGCTCTCCTTATGTATGTAATGTTACGAAACAAATGTTTCATTCCACAATTAACACTATAACTCATGTAAATCATAAAATTATTATTCTATTTAAAGCAAGGATGAAAAACTCAATCACAGAGGGGGGCAAAATTGAGAACTGGGTTGAATTTGAGTGGCAAACCAGGTCAGTATTTATCAAAATATGGTCTTAAATTGACCATATTTAGTTAGATGAATTATGATGAATTATTCATACAGAACTATGAACTTAACTTCTCCCAAGGCATCTTTTCTTTGCACTTTTCCACAGCATCAGGTATGGTACTTTTGGTACGGTACTTTCAATACTTTGGAAAAACAGATACATCCAGATCAGGGTGGCATGACAAGGAATGAAGTATTTTAATAAGTAATTGATGCTTTTATACTAATCCTTCTGGGGAAATTCTCTTTATAACTCCCCCAACTTACACTCTGTAGGTGAGAGCAAGGTGGCCGCAAAGGGCAGCCACTCATAGCAGCACCCAGGGTGCTGGGGGTTAAGGGCTTTGACCCGCAGATGCGCCAAGGCCAGGTTCAAACCAGCGACCTTCTTAGCCCACTGAGCCAAATACTGCCACCATTTTGTATATTATAGCTTCTAAATAATGTACGTATTGTATAATATAGCTACTAAATTTTCAAATATCACAATGTGATTTTGTTATAATAAATATCGGTGTATATATAAAACAGAAAAGGGGTTCAACATAGATTTTGCACAAACCCGTCTAGAAGTGATTTAAACAGCACAGATAAAAATGATGTTTAGGAGAACTGATGTAGCACTCATGCAAAAGCAGTGTAGGTAAACTTTAAACTGATTTTTAAACAAATACTAGATAATCCTGAAAATAAATCATCATTAAAATTGCAAAACTTGCTATGTTTTTTTTCCTATGACAGAATAGCAATGTTTGAGCCAAACTTAAACTTCCTGCACTGCCCGTAGAGTATATAGGTAAGAAAAAACCTGATCTTAACCTAGCTAACTAGCAATGTAAGAACTGCATGATCCTAACATGGAATGTTGATATTAACATCTCCCAGCGCTATAATATGCTATAGACATTTTGCAAATTTAGTACAAAATACCCCATCTAACATTGTGATGTCATTCGGCGCCGGTACCAGTTTTTACGGCCATGGAAAGCCAACACTTTGAAGTACCATACTTTGGGTACTTTCTTGAAGTACCACTACTATGGTACCTGGTGCAGTGGAAAAGCGCCCCAAGAAGCGGGAGGGGGAGCTGGCTTGAAGGCCTTGATTGGTGTGCCAATGCGCCAGCTATCGCTATGCAGTCTGGGATTTGTAGTGCCAGTGATGTGCGTGCTATATACCGGCAGGCCAGTTCTGTTATATATAAGATATTATCGCGTGGGCTGGATATCGTTGTACCACGGGCTGGATATGGCCCACAGGCCTTGAGTTTGACACCCCTGATTTAAATTAATGGCACGCTGTATATTGTGGCACCAGGCAGAACGAGGCATCGTTATGTCGGCGGAGAACAAACACGAAGAGGCACGGACTGACACGAAGTTGCTCTTTTAATGAGTTCCTTAACAGGACTGCACTCAAGCAACCATACAGCAACACCAATGGCAGAGAAACATGGGGAAGTTACACTAAGGACAGTAAGGGCACACAGTGGGTTATTACACAATGGCTAAGACACAACAGGATCAGGCAAGGACTGAGGACAACACAAATAAGGGTACACGCGACAGTTGGGTATACAGCACAACAAGGATCTACACTAACAAATACAAACGGGCTATATGCAAGACATACACAGGGCTATATACACACACTCGCGAGGCATGCCTGGACATGCTAATCCCACCGGCGCTGCAATATTATGTAAATATTACACATTACACCTATTTTATTGTCTTCCAACTGTAGGTGTCACATGACTATTTTGGTCCAATCAAGATCGAGTAATCATGCCCGTGGTAAAAGCTAGGCTAGTTTCATTACCTCAGGATGGATAATAACCCTCTTTAGTGTTATAAATTGATGGTGATTAATAAAACCCAGAAAATTTTTACCAATTTTTCTTACTCCCCCCCCCCGCAAAAAAGAAATGAAATGAAGTATAAGCCAAACTATGGTTTGAGAATTTAGGTCTGAACTGAACCATGGATTGAGAGAAACATTAGTCCCTACTTATCTCCCATACACTCACCTGCACTCGTTGTGAGCAGAGTGGCTGGCCTATCTATCATTTATGGGTCCAGTTCCTGATGCACATTGACAAGGATGATGCTGGAATTGTCACTATCCTTATATCCAGGGATGGAAAAAAATCATCGCTATCACTGGAGAGAGGGCCTGGAGATCTGGAACCTGACCAGGAAAGATGCTGGGCAGTACAATATCAACTGTAACAACACAGAGGGACAGAACAACATCACCTTCACCTTGGATGTCCAGTGTAAGGCATACATAAAAGAGGTAGTGGGGCTGCTGTGTTGCTCTGGGAGTTAGTGACTGTGATCAGAAGGTTATTGGTTCAAATCTAATGGCCGGCTGTTATTCCAGCATTGAGTCCTTGATCAAGGCCCTTAACTCCAGCTCTGCCTGCTAGCTGAACCTCCACTCAGACCCCAAAACTTACATTCACCTGTATATGTTTGTGTATCTAATGGAGGGAAAGACGGGGACATGCAAAAACTATCCAATTTTCACATGGGAAAGAATAAGGTGTCACTATTAAATTCCTTTTTGCCATGTCCTGTGTGTCATGTACAATACCCTCATGATGAGTGTAGCACATTAATTTCAGAATGTTCCGAATACCATGCAGGGTAAATTTTGCATGTGTGTATAATGTATAAGATTTTACTTAGCACACATGAAGTTATATAGATTGTGGGAGTTTATCAAATGTTTAAGAGAGAAATATTTGCGGACCTAGGTAGCTTTGGATACTCCAATGCGCCACTGTGTGCAGCAACCTTTCCCAGATTTTGACCTATATTTCAACACTCTGGGCAGATAGTTATTCTGTATTTTTGTTAATTGACTTGTTTTCCTAGATGCCCCCAGTGTGAGAATAGTGACTGATCCTGTCTATGTGGATCTGGGCCAGACAGCTGACCTGGTGTGCAAGGCTGACGCCAACCCCCTGATTTCGGGCATGTTCTCCTGGGAGTGGCTGGTGAGATTTCCTCTCATCCCCGGCATCCCACCGTTTTCACTGATGATATTTTAAAGTCTCTCCTGTTTATCAACCATTCTTCTACGAATAGAAATGTGCAGCCTTTCATTGCCCTGACAATCTCTCATTCTCTCCCCTCCTTTCTTCTTCACCCAAAGGAAGAAGAATAGGTTTCATTAAAACAGTGTTACTAAAGGGAGTGTTTGTCAATGCCGTCTTGGATTATGTAATTCTTTCGCTTTTAAGTGCATGATTCGTTGGGGCCATGTTCCTTGTCTGACATAGTATTATCAGAATCTTGCTTTGTGTGTTTCAGGGAGAGGAAGAAGAAGAATTTGGTTTGCAGAGTGAAGATGAAGACACTGGCTGGCTCACCATTGCTGAGGTTACCCGTTTCCACAGTGGGCGCTATAAGTGCACAGTAGACAACGGTATTGGACCCTCTGCAAGTGCAATGGTCCAGCTTGTTGTGCGTTGTGAGTAATTTAACATCCAAAGGTAATTAATACATTAGCATGATGTGGCACTCCCCAGCATTTTCCCATTCCTGCAGTTAAGCCTGAGATCCAGAAGGGGGTGCAGTGGAGTAAAGTAGCAAGTCGGGGCGATGGCAGCAGCAATGCTGAGGTCGTCTGCCAGGCTGAGGGGATACCGAAAGTCCATTTTTCTTGGGCCAAAAATAATGTGCCTATGGATTTTGCCGACCCAAGGTACGGAGAAAACTATTTTTAATCCACCCTCTTATTTAGTATATCTCATTTAAGAATTTGGTTTGACACCAATGCAAACTGATATTTTTGTGCAAATCAGTAATGGATCCACTGTATTCACATCTTTCATATCAAATACACATTTTAGCATCACTGTGTTTTATTATAATGCGTTATAATTTTTAATAAAAACTACTAGATATTTAGAATGAATTTAGAATGAATTTAGGTGAATGGCAAGGATGAGTGGTTCAGTTGAGTGGGCACAGACGAGATGTCACCCCGAACTGTTCTGTGCTTATGTGGCAGGTATGAAGAGTGGACTGTTAGGGAGGGCTGGGTTTACACCAGCACAGTCACCATCATCAATGTCAGCGCATCACTGGACTACACTGTATTCACCTGCACTGCCCACAATGCCCTGGGAGAGGACCAGCTGGCCATCCAGCTTCTTAGCACCAGTAAGTGGGGAGATGAGAATCCAGTCAGTCATTACCCTCCAGAAATTCTTTACTACTTTTTAAGATTCAGTAATGTGTGTGATAAAGTCGTACAGCAAGAATGCATCATATTTTAAGTTAATGGTGAGGGAAGCAAGGAGATATTGATAAAGGCTGCATGGAGAGGAGAAGCTGAATAGGAATACAGTCAGATAAACAAAAGGACAAAGGATGGGTGTAAATGAATGAACAAAGTATATATAAGAATGGAGATGATGACAGGAAAGGGGAAACAGGGTCAATTTTAAATAACACAGAAGAAATATTGTGTATAATAATAGTAAGAATGAGCAAACATAATCATCCTAATGTTATTTTTGTCCTCATTTAGCCACAATGTTGAGAGATTACAGTTAAGGGAGAGGCCAAAGCTTAATGTGGAAAAAAGTCCATTGCCATGACAACACCTGGAATGTTCCTTGTTTGGCATTTACAGCTGCACTAGTCTGCCTACAAATTAAACCACGGAAAGAGCATGTGAAAAGAAGATAACGTGATTATGGAAGCCTGTTTCTCCTGATATTGTTGCTCTCTAACTAAAAGAAGCTTTCAAAAAATAAAACATGGAATTCAGCATGAACCACCGATACGCAAAACAAAGTGACCTAGATATCATAGCAGATAAGTGAGATGCGGAGGAGGGCAGGTGTCCATCACTGGAAACCTTTCTCCATTCTAGCATGTTTCTTGTTTTGCTGCACAGCTAACATTTTCCAGATAGCGAGGCTGCAATGAGCTTCCCTGTTCACTGCCCTGGCCGCTCTGCCCTCTGGCTGTGAAATTAATATCCTTCCATATCCCCCATGGCCTCCCAGACACATTTAATGTTTACCTTAAAAACCATGAAGTACAATCCAATATCCTTGCTGTTTTTTATTGCTGCAAATATTCATAATTAATCGGTCACATTTGTATATGCTTCTTATCATTATAGAGTTTAAATAAAAATTCTTATTTGCCATCAAGGAATTAAAGGTGCAGGCCCATGAAGCAAGAAAATTAATCTTGAATTGTTTGGCTTATTCTCTTCCTGCATCCTTCCCTATTCTCTTCTTTTTCTCCTTCTACATGCTTATGTCTTTATGGAAACTGCTGATGATGTCATCATGGGTAGTAAAGAAAAAGATGCTATTTTGGATATTTTTATTTTTGCTGTATCCCCCAGTTTTTTTTTTGCCTACCACAAGTTGACCTTGAAATGATGAGGTGTACACTCTGCTAGGTATGTTGATATGCATTTTTCATTCAGCCAGCTCCTTCTTTTTTATACAGTTTGGTATCTGTTCACACAGCTGGATTGATACAGTTGGGGCTCAGTGAGCACACCAAGCTCACAGAAACAACCCCACAGACTTTTGAATGCTGCTATTTTCTCCACACTGCTACCTTGTAATGCAAAGGAACTGCCAAGCCTAGAAGTATATCCCATCACTAAGTAATGGCTCTTGATAGACTTGGGTTCTGTATTTCTGTGTCAATGTCTATATCTACAGGGCCGGCCCAACCCTTTCTGGGGCCTTAAGCGAAATTTGATTAACCTAGTTGTCATTTGTCATCTTCTTTCTTAGGGGAGCACCCTGGGGGCCACTAGGCCCTAAGCAGCCACTTAACTCACATATGCCTTGGGACAGGCCTGAATATCTCTGTCTATATCTATATCAATGTATATGTCTGTATGTTTATATCAATGTCCCCCTTTGTATTCTAATTTTTCAGTTGTTATTTCTGATCATTTTAAATGAGTTCAAGCTGCTATTTTGTTTCCATATGTTGCTAGTTGTGTATGCTAATGAAAAATGTACTATTGTTATTGTAAGACTGCAACAGGTAATAGATGCAATTTGATTTCTCTCTTTTGTGTATACACTGTTCTTTTCCAAAATGTTTCTCCATCTTTCTCTCACAGGTCACCCTGACCCTCCATCAGAATTGAAATTAGTCAGGGTTACCCACAGCACGGTTACACTGGAATGGAACAAAGGCTTTGATGGTGGATTAGAGCAGAAATTCCGTGTACGGTGGGTCCATTAAATTGATTAAGGCTGTAATCGGAATAGATTATCTATGATTTGCTATTTTACAGACAGTGATTCTCTTTGTCAAATCATTGGGTTATCCGTGGCAGGTACTGTTGGCCAGGTTCAGCCAGCTTCCTGTATGTGGACGTCTTTCCACCATGGGCTACCTCATTCACAGTCAGTGGCCTGTCTCCTCAGACAGCCTACAACTTCTCAGTCAATGCCCTCAATGCCATGGGGGAGAGTGGATATGCTGATAATGATGCAGTTCTCACAGTCATCACTAGGGGTCAGTGATTTATGGAATTATTTTATTCTTAAGCCGTTCGTTAATACTCTGTACAACAAGGTAATTTGTATAAAACAAAAATATGTGACGGATAAAAAAATTGAATGAACAAAAAATGAATGCAGTGTCTTTATTCTATAATTCGTGCAAGTGTTTACAGCTGAAAATTGCAGCTGTTGTGAATATTTCTCTGGTTCAGTTTCCAACCTTCAATTTTCTATGCTCTCTTCATTTCAACAGAACAGAAACCTTCAGATGAACTGCCCATCCCAGAAGAAGGACCTGTAGGTAAGAGTTTGAAAAAGAAAAAAAAGTCCTTCAATGTTTTTGCAGCATTTCAATCATGGCTTTCCAGCCTCTATATAGCAGTATATCTTGCTAATGTGTATCTTTGTTAACCTCAGAGTCCCTAACCATGCAGTTCCATTGGGTGATAATACTGACAGTACTGGGTGGAGTCTTGTTGGTCCTCAACTCAATGGGCTGCTATATAGGTCTGAAGAAGAGAAAGGGGCAAGGCCTCGCAGGTACTGTCATTTATTCCTGATCTGGTGCCAGATAGAGTCTCAGAAGCTGTATGTGAAGCTCAACTTTAAAGGGAGGGAAGATATGTCTGAATAGTAATGTGTCTGTCATTTGCACTCTCACTTTCCTCCTCTTATCTTCTTGCCCTTCTCACTCTCCCAGTACCTCCATTTGCATGGCCTTGCATGCCTCCCTTGCTTTTTCTGCAGTTGTCATTTCCCCCTCCCACTAATCTCTCAGGCAGTCGCTTTTTCTTGTCTTACACCCACCCCGTCTGTCTTCCCCCAGCTTCCTCTCCTTAAAACTGTCATGTCTTCTTACCATCCATGTGCATCTCATCTTGCTTCTTTCCGTCTCTTTTGCTCTCCTTTCCAGAATGCTCCACTGCTGTGTTTCCTGCTTTGCTTCCCTTTGTCCTTTTTTTCTTTGCACTTCTTCCTACTGTCCTTCTGCTATCTTATTCCTCTTTCTCTCTCGTTCCCAGAGGGAAAAAGTACTGGCTCTGAAGGAAATATGAAAACGGGAGTGGGGTGAGTTAGCCTAGTTTACATTCTGAGCCAGCATGCCCTTGTAGGTAAATAATGCTTGCAAATTACTTTTAAAGATCAAAGAGTCGTATTTGATTTAGTACAGATAGTAAAGCTGAAAGAAAAGTAAAAGTGCATATATTTAAGAAATATATTATTCTCATCTGTTAGGCTGTTAACGTTAAAAACTTTAATTGAAAAGCAATTTCAGCTTGGGATCACTTTAAAATAATACTGGGTAGTCAGGAACCCATTGTTACAGGTGCATCTAATGTCTAATCTAATGGGTGTGCAGTTAATCAATGGTTTATAAGAATCAGAGGTTGATAAGATAGGGAACTTTTGGTAGGTCTTTGCATTAACTGCACCTTCATAATGCCTTCATTATGCATTCATAGAACATGTAAGTATACTTTGCATGTCTAAAACCATTACATTCATACTGTTGTCACTAAACACGACATGACAGCTGTAATATACATTAATAACAAATATTATAATTGTATAATACAATACACATAATGTACACATAATGTTTCTTGTTAGTGTATGTTTATGCTGTCATATGTTGCTATGCAACATATGACAACTAGCAAGTGTTATGCACTTTCCTTGTTCTTTTTATGCACGGAATATTCTTCCAATGAATTATAAAGGCATTATGAAGGTGCAGTTAATGTGAGGCATTACCAAACTTTCTGATGAATTTGTCACTGTCTTACCCCATGTAGGTCCACGCTGCCTGAGCTGAATCAATATGAGGGAGGGGAGTTGATCAACGCAGCTGCCCAACGTACCTTACTGGTCGACAGTGGCTCGGAACCTGGGAGCACAGTTTACGAGAGCTATGGAGATGTGAGCAACCTTGGATAGAGAAGGGGAGGAGGAAGAGTAGCAGGGATAATGGTACTAATTGAGTGGGTGGGCGTGTTCTTCAGAACAGTTAGCTATTTTTTGGGTATGTGGTTGCAAGAAAT
This sequence comes from Mormyrus iriodes, assembly GCA_011763525.2. NCBI lineage: Eukaryota > Metazoa > Chordata > Actinopteri > Osteoglossiformes > Mormyridae > Mormyrus > Mormyrus iriodes. The sequence goes on from JAAGVU020000129.1 coordinate 21,429,397, forward strand.
AATTTCATGTGCCAACGAAAACTTAAAACTGCAGAATTTGAGGAACACCTAATTCAAAACACACTAATCAAAGGGGGAATCTTGTTATCATCAGGACTGCAGCCATAAGTACTACTTTCCCATCAGCGATTTTCAGCCTCCGTTGTATTCACATCCTGAGGGACCAGAGATGCACAGTAAGAAATGATAGTCACATTTTAGTTATTCAGAAATGCAGAACCGAAAGAAATGTACTCATCGATTAACATGATTTCCTTCCAAGGTGGCAGGTACTCTGTGGGAGCAGAAAGCCATAACTATGAGGAGGTTAGGGACTGGAGAATGTATGAAGATTTGGGCAAAGTGCCCCTCCCCCCTCCTCATTTATTATACCACCCCTTCATGACAGACCATCTCAGGTCTTGGCAGGATACCAACCTCCAGGTAGGGCTGGGCAATTAATTGAATTTTAATTTCATAAAATTTTGGCTTCCAACAAATATCAAAACAAAATAATCAAGATAAAACAATTATTGTGCCACATTTAGTTTCAAAATGATGCTCCTCTGCTCTCTTCATGGCATCAAATGAGACTCACCGCAAGCAGAATTTGAATTGACTTCCCTGAATTTGAATGTTAACTTGAACTTGAATTAAAGAAGCCAAACCTGAATATATTTACCTGAACTTGAATTAAAGATACCAAATTTTAATCAATTTCCTGACTGGTGACCTGTCTTGTGATTGGCCAGGATTGTGCTTGATTAGATCTACACTCATTTGCTCTTTCTGAGTATCCCAGATATTTTCCTTGTTTTTCTAAACCTGAATTTCTCAGCCCAAATTTTCTCAACCTGATTCTTACAACCAAAACTTGAATTCTTATTACCACAAAAGCAACATAAATTCAATTTGATTCAAATTTGATTCCATCAATTCAAGTTCAGGTTCTTTTGAATGTTACATTCAAATTCTGGTAATTAAATTCAAGTTCAGGTTGTGGTGAGTCTGATTTGACGCCATACGCACCCCTTTCCAACCCTTTTTTATTATTTTCTCAGTTTAATTATATTCAGAGTTCAAAGAAATCTATTGTTAAAAAGACAAGTTTTTTTTTTTACAATTTCCCAAGTCAATGAATAATCGTGTTAAATAATCTTGATCTCAATATTGACCAAAATTATGATTCTTGCCATAATCAAGCAGTCCTACCTCCACGTGAGTGAGATTACTCACTGGCAGGTGTGTTTGATTTTTGCTGCTATGGCTTCACATTTTCCCTGGAAGAGGGCTGTCTTCATTGTGTGTTGGTATCCTCTCACTCCTCCCAGATTTCACAGGAGGCTAATCAGAGAAGAAGGAAAGACACAGCTGATGTGGAGACACAAGATGGAGCATATGATTCAGTATTGGAGCATCACCCACCTAACTATGACTATGAACTGCCATTTGAACTCAGGGGGGAGTTAGTTTGAGATGATATTTGATTATTTGACTGTAATCATCTGAACACCTGCATGCAAAAGTCATGTATGAGTAATTAAACACTGACACACATTATTTTTCATTCAATCAATAGTAGGATAGAAAATGTTTTTTTTTTGTTGTTTTGTTTTGGTTTTATGATTGTTGTTTTTTCAGTAATTTTACATTTCTTAGGTCAACACTGTTTTATGACAGTATTGACTGTATGATTTCAGATGTGGGGCAGTGCGTGGTCGGGAGGTCCCATGGTTGGAAGAGGGATTTCTTCATTGGGCCCTTGGGCAAGCCCTTTAGCCTCAATTGCTCCAGGGACTCAACTGTATGTTGCCCTGTACAAAAATGTCTCCTAATTAAGTAAATGTGAATAAATGTATTCGGCCCACAGTGCACAACATTTATGTAACCTCTTTCAATACAGATTATTCACATACTTAAAATGTAACATTTTTCTGTATCATCTTGTTTATTGCCAGCATATTATTGTGTAGTGGTATCACCATAGCCTCAACCTACCTGCCTGTCAGTCAAAACCCCAGCTGTCTTTGTAATGTTTGCATGTTTTCTTCTTGTTCATACATGAAGTTCCTCCAAGAACCCTCCATGCAGTCCCTGAACATGCAGTCATGTTTCTCCTGCCTTGTGCCCTGTGTTTTTTGGGTTAGGCATCAGGTCTTTACTAGGATAACCAATTATGGAAAAGAATATAGGATATTCCTGCATTCAAAAGCTGAATAATCTTCATACTGTGAGGGCTTCAACCATATAAAACTTTCTGTTCTTCCTCCCTATTGGACTCCTTTTTTGAAGAAATGTATTTATATGCATCAATGAGGCATTTACTAGGAAGAGATCTCCTGACATGCCTGCAGTCAGCGGGTGGGGGGGGGGCAAATTTAATGACTGGTTGAGCTCGATGGAGCCCTGGTGTTTATTGATGGTAGTAATTTTGTTAATGTAGGGGACTAACCTTTTAAATGATTCACAGAAGAATTGCATCACTCTGGGGTACATTAGCAATAAGAAGTAAGAACAGTGCAATCTGGGCAATCGTTAGACGGCTTGTTAAACCCTATCTTATTTTTGATAAAGTGCTTTATATTTCTTTCTAAATGACAATGGCCCATTTACAAAAAGAAATATTCCTATCTCTTGAGAAGTTTATAATAATCTGCATAATTTTGAAAAGCTATCAGAATATTAGTTACTCCAAAAGGTAACAACCTAAACACATAATAATACAGGTCCGGAGCATTGAGTGGAAAATAAATGCTGATGTTTTTGGACTTTACTCAAAATTGAATTCTTTGAAAAGGAGCTTGTCTGGGTAGGTGGGGGAACGCTGTGTTAATGTTACACTTTATGTCTAAATCTCACAAGGTAACACTGGCAGAACTATAGGCCCACAGAATCGGGGGGCCCCATGAAGGGTCGATGGGCCCTTTCTTAGGGAGGATCAGCAGGCAATTGATGCATTAGTCTAAATTACTTTAGCACGTTACATTGTCTTATGAACTGCTGAAATCAAATAATATGTATACCCTGTACTTGGCTGGCATATCTGTCTCGTTAGAATGTCCGATTTAAAATTTTTCTTTCTTCATGACAAGGTTATAAAATTTCATATTGTATACCTTAGTGATATTTCAGAAAGATACATGGAACATCTGTAACATTTAACCATGATGGGTTAGAGGCTTTGTTGGTCGTTTTTTTGTGTGTGTACTATGTCAGCACAGTGGACCCAAAAACATACACTATATTGCCAAAAGTATTGGGACACCCCTCCAAATCACTGAATGAAAATTCCAATCACTTCCATGGCCACAGGTGTATGAAATCAAGCACCAAGGCATGCAGGCTGCTTCTACAAACAGCAGTGTGTGAAAGAACGGGTCGCTCTCAGGAGCTCAGTGAATTCAAGCGTGGTACCATGATAGGATGCCACCTGTGCAATAACGCCATTCGTGAAATTTCCTCGCTACTAAATATTCCACGGTAAACTGTTAGTGGTATTATAACAAAGTGGAAGCAATTGGGAACAACAGCAGCTCAGCCACAAAGTGGTAGGCCACGTAAAATCAGAGAGCGAGGACAGCGCATGCTGAGGTACACAGCGTGCAGAAGTCAGCAATTTTCTGCAGTCAATAGCTACAGACCTCCAGACTTCAAGTTGAATTAGCTCAAGAACAGTGCGCAGAGAGCTTCATGGAATGGGATTTCATGGCCGAGCAGCTGCATCTAAGCCTTACATCACCAAGTGCAATGCAAAGCGTCGGATGCAGTGGTGTAAAGCACATCGGCATTGGACTCTAGAGCAGTGGAGACGTGTTCTCTGGAGTGAAGAATCACGCTTCTCTCTCTGGCAATCCGATGGATAAGTCTCTGGAGTCAGGAGAACGGTACTTGCCTGACCTCATTGTGCCAAGTGTAGAGTTTGGTGGAGGGGGGAATATGGTGTGGGGTTGTATTTCAGGGGTTGGGCTTGACCCCTTAGTTCCAGTGAAAGGAACTCTTACTGCCTCATCAATGCCTGACCTCACCAATGCTCTCTTGGAAGAATGGTCAAAAATTCCCATAAACACACTCCTAAACCTTGTGGAAAGCCTTCCCAGATGAGCTGAAACTGTTATAGCTGCAGGGTGGGTCAACTCCATATTAAAGCCTTTGTATAAAGAATGGGATGTCATTAAAGTTCATGTGTGTGTGCAAAGGCAGGCTTGGCAATACTTTTGGCAAAATAGTGAACAAATAAAATCTAAATCTGATTTAGAAAATGATTTTTTTCTATCAGTGATTTTTTTGGCTGCAATATCATAGCATTCCCTAGGCCTACTACTTGTTCTAGATGGACGCATAACTGCCAAGGACTACCAAATCATTCTGGAGGACCATGTTCACCCAATGATTAAAACATTATACCCTGAAGGTGGTATTGTGTATCAGGATGACAATGCACCAATATATACAGCAAGACTGGTGACAGAGTGGTTTGATGAACATGAACGTGAAGCTGAACATTTCCAATGGCCTGTACAGTCACCAGATCTGAATATTATTGAATCACTTTGGGGTGTTTTGGAGGAGCAAGTCAGGAAACGTTTTCCCCCATTTGCATTACAGAATGACCTGGCCACTGTCCTGCAAGAGGAATGGCTCATAATCTATCTGGCCACTGTGCAGGACTGGTATCTGTCATCTATCCCAAGACGCCCTACACCATAATAATAAATTATTGTGGTCTAAAACTAGGTGTTTCAGTTTCATTGATCAACGCTTGTATGTCTGTGATCAGCCATAACATAAAAAACACTGACAGGTGACGTGAATAACATTAATTATCTCATTACAGTGGCACCAGTCAAGGGTGCTATTATAGATTAGGCAACTGAACAGTCAGTTCTTGAAGCTGATGCATTAGAAGCAGGAGAAATGGGCAAGAGTAAGGATCGAAACAACTTAAATAAGGCCCAAATTGTTATGGCTAGACAACTGGTTCAGAACATCTCCAAAGCGACAGGTCCTGCGAGGTGTTTCTGGTATGCAGTGGTAAGTACTTACCAAAAGTGGTCCAAGAAAGGCCAACCACTGAACCAGTGATGGGGTTATAGAAGACCAAGGTTCGTTGATGTGCATGGACAGCAAAGTTTAGCCCATCTAGTCTAATCCCACAGGAGAGCTACTGTAGCACAAATTGCTGAAAAACACATGGTGCATCGCAGTCTGCTGCGTAAGGGGCTGCATAGCCACAGACTAGTCGGAGTGCCCATGCTAACCCCTGTCCACTGCTGAAAGTGCCTACAATTGGCACATGAATGTCAGAACTGTACCATGGAGCAATGGACGAAGGTGACCTGGTCTCATGAGTCACATTTTCTGTTACATCATATGGACAGCCAGGTGCATGTGCGTTGTTTACCTGGGGAAGCGACGGAACCAGGATGCATTATGGGAAGAAGGCAAGTACACCCCAAATGCAAATGCAGTGTGATGCTTTTGGCAATGTAACTTTGACACGTACCACCTGTCTAAACATTGTTGCAGACCAAGTGCACCCCATCATGGCAATGGTATTAACGGATGGCAGTGGCCTCTTTCAGCAAGATAATGCACCCTGCCACACTGAAAAAAATTGTGCAGAAACATGAAAAAGAGTTCAATGTATTGACTTGGCTTTCTGATTCCCCAGATCTAAATCCGATCTAGCATCTGTGGGATGTGCTGGACAAACAAGACTGATCCACGAAGGGCCCACTTTTCAACTTAGAGGACTTAACCCTTAGAACCTGACAAACACAAAATGTGTTGATTTTCGCACCCATTAATCTCAGGCTCATAACTTTGGATAGGTATAACACACAGACATGTATCACATATCTTTGAAATCGAGAGAACTTACTCAATCCAGTCATTCAAGTTGCAAGGTTGTGCGCCACAGTATCAGGCAGGTGGTTTTAATATTATGGCTGGTCTGTGTATATATGTATATATTGACTATAAAAAGCACCTATTGAGTCAGATTTGTTTGCGTGAGTGAACCATGGTGTCAAGAAATTGGGGTACAAAATTTTGTACTAGGGTGCATTACAAGAATCTGACACCACTGCAAGGGAACCGTTTCTAGTTTCCAGGCAAATGGCTACAAACGGAGTGCAGGAATGCTCCTGATGGGAGAACAACTGTACCTTTACAACAACAATAGCTTACAATGAAGTAAAAATTCATATGCATTTTCATATTTGTGCCATTTTCATATGCTGCCAGTTTGATATAACATTAATATGACATTCCAAGAAAAAAGAATCAGACAATGTGGTATAATTTATATGTAACATGTTGCATAAATAGTGAGAAATATTTCAGGCCCCATTGTAAATCGAGCAGGGACATCTCGTGATTCAGGCAAAAACGTTTCACAAAGCCATGAAACCGCACAGACACATGTGGGCTTCCTGAAGCAATTGTTGGACATAATTGGAGGTAAACAAGTTCAGTATAAACACAGCCAGGGCTAAGCTCTCCCAGTCCACCCCTGCTTATTTTGAACAGACTGGTGCCTCTGTTTAACTTTGTGAATATCCCACATTGTCTATTGTGGCAGACTAGAGCCAGGCCCCTCAAATGTGGGCCGCTTAAAGCTGCTGCACTTTGAGACATGGGGGTGAAATAAGATCTATTCTATGCAAGCACGTCATTCTTGGTCATCTTCTTACCACAGTTTCCTTCTGTTCTTAAAAAACAGGTACTTTCCATTTTGATGCAACCTCGGTAGTGCGTGACACTGCCCCTGCCTTGGATACCGAGCATTGTGCGGCATCCTGAAGAAGACTGACTCAGTGGGTTAATATGCTTACAATAGGCTTGCATTTTGCTTTCTGCTCAGTGTGAGTTCAATGAGTCTTTTATATGAGTGAAATACAATGGAACCACTATTGTGCTAAACTTGATTCACTTAAAAAAAATGTTTGGTTATTCTAAAAGATGTATAATATATGCATATGAATATGGGACACATATTTAGACAGTGGTATGTAATAAGACTTGCAGTCCTGTTATTTTCGATTTTAGATGCGCTGAACGTTATGTCTTGTGTATCGGTTGTGTGCTAGGGTGAGGAGTTAGCTACAGGCGGAAGAGAAGAAAAAAAACCAAGGTCGAAGGGAGGGGGGCCGTGCGAATAAGAATCGTTGAAGCAGACAGGAAGTACAGAAGCCACACCCTCGCAATGCACGGCTGACAGAAGTGCTGGGAGCTTAAGTACTGCTACAGACCAACGGCTGGGAATGAGATTCAGGATGAGGGTCAAGGTAAGAGGGCTGTCATATGGACTGACCCACAGTGTACAATGTATGAGTGGCCCTTGGAGTCTGTGGATTAGAAGAAGCTGTGGGATAGTTCAGAAGTAGAAGGACCCAGTAGGCCTCAAGAATTGCAAATGGCGCTTGCCACATGCTCAGAGATCAAGGAATAACACCAATTAATGAGTAAATCATGTACTAAAGTGGAATTTGTGATCAAGAATTGAATCCATGTTAAGCAATTAGGTGTGTTACGTTTTGTAATGGTGTCATATAATTAAAATTCCATGACTGAAAAATATTTTGTGATTATCTGATTAAGTTTGTGCATCCATGCCATATATTTTAAGGGTTGATAGTAGTGTAAGCTCACAGTGCTTGTGCTTTTAGCAATCTATAGGGATTAAATTGGCAATTGTGCGTTTATGGTCTTATGGATACGATAGGCTAGGATGTAAAATTGCAACTAAAGGTTTAATAATTTTTATTAAAAAATATTGAGCAGTTGCTCATTTTGAACCTATACTTGGACTGTAACACTTTGTTCCTTCATTTTTCTGTGTTGACCCTTTTTCAGATACAGTTGAAACTTTATTTGTGTCTGTCAGTGATATTTGTGGGTGAGTCATGCATAATCACTCTTCTTTTTCCATCTGACTATGGAAAAACCTATAGCTTTTCATCAAAGCGATACACTTTCAAGCCATAAACTGTCCTGGGAGGTATTTCGAGACTGTATATATGCAGTTTATTGATGCATCTTATAAGATGCACTTTATTGATCTCAGAAGGAAAGAGAAATAGTCCACGTCCAAATTGTTTTTCAGTTTGAACATGCAATATATTCATTATCTTTGAAAAAGAAAACCAGGTGTATAACATAATGTAATAATATTAAATATCAAATGTAATATACATTATTACAAACCACTTATCTAAAATTAAGGAAAGGTTTACACACACGCACACACACACACACACACACACACACACACACACACACACATATATATATAATACAACCTTACCTTAAGTAACATAAGTAAGTTTAAAAAAGGTAGCTTTGTCAGATATATTAAATCACTTTAGGTTAAACACTTGCTTTTCTTTTTCAAAGATAATAAATATATTGCATGTTCAAACTGAAACAGTTTGGACATGGATTATTCCTCTTTCCTTCTGAGATCAATTCAGTGCATCTTATTTATATTTTATTTTAGGCTCTGTTGCACTGGAACTGGAAAATTAATAATTAATGGGAGCAATTTAATGTTTATGAGTTTTATATTGTGTCCTATGTTGGATATAATAAAATCAGGCAGCAAATAAGTCAAGAGGGAAAATCTGAAACATCTAATTCAACAACTACAACAACACCAACAACACCAACAATAATAATAATAATGATAAGCACATATAGAAACTGTAAAGTATATAATGGTGGAATACATAGGAAGCAATAAAAATGCTAGTACTTTGTCCAATAAAAAATGTATTTCTCATGATTATGATTTGTTCTTTGTCCTTGACAGCTTGTATTGCAGAACCTTTCAGTTCCTTAACTCCTACTTCCTCTGACCAACCTACAGGGACTGACTCCATTGTATTATCTACAGGTACAGTACTGTAATGACATCTGATCTCATCCTTGTCCTTGTCCTCAAGATTAAAGCCGTTATTTTTTTCTGATTGCTTAGAAACTATCTTTGAGACAATAGGCCATTTTTGCAAAACTCTACACACTAACCAAAAAAACCTTACATCAAACCAGTAAAACACTATACATCTCTTGAAAAAGTAAACAGTTCTGGTACATTTCTTCAAGCTCTTTTAAAAAATTGTGTTGTCATGTCAATACATTAATACAGACCATCAACTGAATTCGCACATGAAGCATCAACTACACACTGACAGTTTAAATGACAAACCCTTGTCGCTTTAGCTTTTCCTGTGTGCAGGGCATAGCAATTTACAAAAAAGTGCTCAGACAACAAATGTGCACCAGAAGAAATCAAAAACATTTGTGCTAGGAAAAAGAAAACAGAATGATACTAGGTCGAATCTCTCATTCTTTGTTGTTAATATGGAAACGCAATTGGCAAAATAATGTAGGAGTGTAGAGATCGATGTTTACAGTTTTGCTAAAAGCGTGTTATAAAATTACAAACTGAGTGTAAAGCAGAGAATGTGCATTCAGTTTGGCACACTTGGCAAATGCATTGGTTACATGTGTTAAGAGTTTCAGAGATAATGCTTTCAGAATCACTGCTAGTGTTTAAGCATTCAGGAAAACTGCAATATCAGAGATAATGTTCTTGTTCAGTCTAATTATAAATAAAAGTACAGGGGTATCCAGACACAAAATGCAGCATAATGAATAAAATCTGGAACTTAAAATTCTTTAGATTTATGATGCTACAACTTGAGTGTTTTATAATGTGATTTTGCATTTATTTATGTTTTTCTCAAGAAAATGAGAATGATTCTGGATCTGGGATAGAGGTAAATACTACCTATATGGAAATGCAGACTACAAGCATTCTAACGGCGCCAGGGGTAACTGTGCCAGGTAAAAGATCTCTTTAAGCGACACATTTTTTTTTATTGTCTTTCAAATTGCTACATCAATTGCATAAAATCAAACTACAGTAGGTCCATGATTTTGGGCAATGTGTGGCTCTACAGGTCAGGACTGTGATTGTGAGCATATGGTTGTCAGTTCAAGTCCTGTGGTCTGCAGAGTGATTTTACTACTGGATCCCCGAGGGAGGTCCTAAAATCTAATTGCTGTTGGGACTGGCTGACCAATAACTCTTACTCATCAATTGCTTGGATAAAAGCATCTGATATATACAAATGAATGTAACTATTTTTTTTCTTTTTTTCCCATGAAAATTTAAGCAAAAACAATGAATGAGACTACCAGCATGGCAAATAATGGTAAGGCAGCACATGCTTATTTTTAATTCGGCTCAGTTCTCTGTTGATCACATTAACAGTAGCCTATATTTAATAGTTAAATAAGTTTATGACAAAATCCAGGACAGTGCCAAGCCCATTCATTCATTTTCCATACCCTCCTTTCCTATGCAGGGTCGCTGGGGTCTGAAACCTATCCTGGAAGCGTCGGGCGCAAGGCAGGGAATAACCCAGGACGAGGTGCAGACCCATCGTGTACAGTAGCAAGTGTTCCCCCTAGTGGTATATACTACGGATCAGTAAAAGATATAAGCAGAAAGCATTAAGTACTGCTGCAATTCCTTCGTTGTCCATGTATTCATGGCAATTTCTCAAATTTTGAAGTTCATACAATATAAATAAAACGGTAATACACTGAAATTTTCTTTTCATTACACATACAAATAAAGAGATCAACTGATTTTTTGTAAGTGGACAGACTGCGGTCTGCCAGCATTATGAAGCAAAACACAGTTGACAACCGATGATAATTGTGCAATGATTTGTAGTTACATTTTACAGGATTAAAAAATATTTATCTCACTCTGATTCCTTGTTTGGACTGTCCTGCTTCCACAAGCTTTACTATTTTCTTCTGTCTATAACTTCGCTTTTCCCCAACTGAAGCGACTCGACCACCCGGTTCACCCGCGTTAAGAGTCCGTCAAGAAAATGCGCTTACGTTTCTGTTTCGCCTGTTCCCAGCGCCCAAACTTTTAGCCCACATATATAAATGTAAATAATAATAATAGTAATAATAATGATGATGATGATAATCATAATAATAAAGTACCATAGGAATTTACCGCCACCTCCGCCCCCCCCATAACCGCCCCTGATCCTAAATCCTCGGGGGGGGATCCGATTATTAAACCAACTCTTTAAGTAATTAGCTGCATCCAGATTTTGGTCTGTTTGGCCAAATTGAAGAATTACTACTATATGTTGTTTTATTTTCGATGATCATTTAAGTGTGATGCGGGCTAAAACTTGCTTTCTGTTCTCTATCATTTTTTGCGTATTTTTTAAGACATGCATATGACAATATCTTATTTTTCTCAGGTGGCGACTGTGATGCAGCTTTTGTTTACGGTAATTTCGTTACTTATTCTATCCTATCTTAAAATTTTACATTTTAATGAGTCTGCTGTATGTTTGATTAAACCTAGGTATTTTAACAATCGTTTTCAAAAATCTTGCTCAGATTACAGTCGCCTTCGGCATGTGGGCTTAGTTGTGGCTGCGCTGCTCTTCCTGATGGGAATCGCAGTGGTGACGTGTGAGTACTAATCCGGTATATAATCATAAACTGTGATTATACTGACGTATCCTGTGAGTAGAATGAGGTACTAATTTGGAATATATCATGAGTTTGATTTAAAAAATATTTTAGAATTTCTAGAAATGAATTCAGCAGTATTTTGACCAGACCTGAAAAAAGCAAATATAATTATGTTTCATAGAGGTAATAAATGCATTCAACAATTTCAAACTTGCATTACTTACATTGTACAAAACTAAGGTGTGTTTTTGCAACAATTTTAGGTTGTTCTCGTAGTATATAACAACTCAAAATAGCACGACATACACCTCTCTGGTTCAATTCTCCTTAATGGATACATTTGAGGGCAACATGTAGTTCATTCACTTCATTAATTTATTTGCTCATTACATTCGTTGTTTGGCATAATAATTTTTCATAGTATTGCGTGGATGTTGAAAAATGTTTTAAATGTAAAAAAAAAAATGAGTTTTTTTTTGCAGTTTTCAGAATTGCAATTATATTATATGACAGCAGATGTCAGCATATATTCACAATTCGCCTGCAATTTGCTGTCCGGTTGCAATGAACTGTCTGCTTTTACTTCGGAAGAATAAGTAAACGCCTGCTAGACAAGTGACTGTAAATGTTATGTAAATATGTAACAGTCAGATGTTGACATGTTCTAGAGCTAGGTCATAGTAACAACCAATAATGAATTTGTTTGTCGGCCTACTTTATGTGAAAAAATTTAGATTTTGTTCATTATTTACATATTACCAAAATCACGACTGTGTTATTATCAAAACGCAGTATGGATCATCCTCAGGCCTTAATATGACAAAAATACATCTAGACTAAAATCAGTTTAACAGGATATAACTTTGAAAAGATGCCATAACACACTTGCTTGCACTCAGATCTTGACTCTGGCTTTTTCCTTGTAACACAGTTGGCAGACTGTGCCGGAAGTCTAGATGTCACGTAACTTCAGGAAAGTGAGTATCACTACTGTATGATACACTCAAGAGAAGATCAGTGTGTTCCAGGGTATGCCTTACTTGTGGTTTATGTGAGGTTTGCACTCATACTGTGAGGCACTCTCTGTCTTTCCCAAAAACATACCTTAAGATTGCTTAAACCCTCATTTACATATGACTCAGTGATGAATAAAAAGGCAGGAGTCGAACCACTAACCTGCCATTGTGCAGCTTTTAACTTGTACAAATAAGCATGATCATAATTCTCCTCTCCTGGCTCCACTCCTTTGTCTTCCCTTCCATTTTAGAATTGACCTTAAGATTTTACTGTTCTTTTATAAGTCCTTGAAGTCTGCCTGTCAGTGCTCACCTTATATCTGTGATCTCTTACATACCTCCATACCAGCAAAGTCACGTAGGTCGTCTGATCAGACGCTGTTGAATATCCCCATACCGAGATTAAAAAAAGGGGTGTTAGCACCTAAACTATGGAATACCTTCCCTCTTCAGAATATAACTGCACCGACATCATTTTATTTCCTGGCTTTTAATTCACTTTGATTTTTGGATTATTGCTTTTAGTTGTTGTTTTTGTTTTGTTTTATTATTGCTTCATTGTTCAGTCCTTTTTGACTTTAAATTCAAATGTGTTCATTGGTTCCAGTGCTGTACAGCACTTTGGTCAACAGTTGTACTTTAAAAAGTGCTTTAAATATAAGTTGACATTGAGATCTCTGCTTTTCTTTCAGGTTTTACGAGGTGAACAGAGCGTAAATAAGGTGGACATCCGTTATTGTCATTAAGATATGACTGTGTGATTAACTCCTAGCTGTTCTTGTCAAATGCATGCAATGATGTGAATGAAAGCATAAAAACCAATTTCCAAAATCGTAAAATTATATACATTTATAAATCCATCAGTCATTTTCTATAACCAATCATCCACTTCAGGGAAGCAGAGTAAGTTTATAAATAAATATATTACACATCCATCCATCCATCTTCCAATAGCTAATCCAGTGTTCTGTTGTAGGAAATGCTTAATTCATGTTTCGCTGACACAAGTCTGACTACTGGTGCTGTAATAAATATTTTATTAATTAATTAAATGGACAAATTTATCCAAATGTTTCATAGTCCTGCAGTATGCTGTTGAGTTATGTGCTGTATATTTACATTTCCCCCAAGCTATTCATTTATGCTATAGGAATGAAACATATATGCTTTATTAATATTCACTGTGATTCCTTTAAAGCGACAGGCCTACAAAGAAAAGGAAAACAGTCCAAATGTCAAAGCAAATTAATTTGTGGATGACAGTTATTTCAGTAAAAAAAAACAGTTTTCTTATGTTTTCACTACCACTATGCTGCTTTATCACTGTAAGGATCAAATTACTGGCGTCCCATGCAGAGTGCACCCCATACCTGTGCCCTGTGCTGCTTGGGATAGGCTCCCTGAACAGGATAAAGGGTTGGAAGATGAATGCATGGATGGATGGATGGATGGATGGATAAATCTAATAACAGCCTTGGGGGGTTGCATGTTGTCCCCATCCAAAGACAAGCACTTAAGTTAACTGGAGTATTTCAGTTATCCAGAGTGTATGGGTGTTTATCAATATGCATACTCAACCGTTCTTGTGTTCTTGCGTACCCTCTTGATATCATTTTCCATTGCTGAAGTACGATTCCAATTCTCAAGAACAGAAGTAAGGAGGATGCTAAAACTCCCCAGATGCTGTTCTTGCCCAGTCCCAAATATTAAGGATGGATCCGTTGCATCCTCGCTAACAAAGAACAATCTCACGATTCATTGCATCCCAGGTTCGTTCTAGGGAAGCAAGTTAGCAAGAACGCTCTTGTCAAGAACACAAGAATGATCTTTGCATTCTTGGTATTGAGAAACACCCTGTGCTGTCTATGTATGTGCCCTGTGACAGACTGCCATCTCATCCAGGGTGTATCCTAGCCTTCTGTCCTGTGCTGCTCGGGATAGACTTCAGGGTCCCCATGACCCTGGCCAAGATAAGTGTCTGGAAAATAAATGGATGTGTGGATCTAATAACTGTACAGCTAAATTATTCAAAAATGCTTTATATGTGGTACTTCATTGGTATTATTTTTAGATTCTTTGCATCATTGTAGGTAGAATAAACCCTGTGTTTTATCAAGACTGTCTGAATGAAAAGTTGATTGAGGGATGCTCAGATATATATTACTTTTTTGCCAAACGCCGTGCTTCAGCAAAAGGTTTCTTAAGCAGCAGATTGCCTAAAGAACAGCTTGGAGACTGGCAGCAAGTACAGCAGAAAGCATTTATTACCACACTGTAATTATTTAGTCCATGCATGTGTTTGAATATATACAACACAAAATTAATCACATACCAACTTTTAATAAAATTAAACGTAAAATTTCATGTTTAAATCTTCTGTGCTGTTTCTTTAGGTTAAAGGAATATACTATTTTGTGCTCATACTGCTTATCAAGAAAAAAAACCTTTTTTACTATCTACATACATAAGCCAGTATCACATTTCTTATCCGCATTTCCATCTGAAACATGATGTCTGTGTTTTTTTTTTTCTTGTCCCAAGGTGTGATCCTTTAAGTACGCGTCTGTTAGGTACACAGATTAGTCTGAGAAACATTGACAAAGTGGGTTGGACGGGCCATAAAACCAACAGTAACTATAGAAGGAGCATTATGCTTCGTCTCCTTTAGACATTGGCCATCTCATTTTACTGCATTAATCAACCAGTTGTGGTAATCAGTTACAGAGTTGATTACGGAATCACACAATAATACATAATCTTTATAAGATATTTTTATAAAAAAATAATAAAATAACTAGTCAAACAGGCCCATTGTACCACTTACCCATAACTGTAAAACAGAAAAAATATGATTTATGGTAAATGTTGTGAAATTTTCAATAACAAAGAGAAATATCACATGGATTTAACTTACATTCAGTTTGTTGCAAGTATTATATTGCATTTTGATAACAAAAACACCCATTACATATTGTATTTGTGCATAAATATATGCGGATTAAACTATGCAAATATCAAAATATAACATAATAATACAGAGATGGAATGGACAGCCCAGTTATTTCAAGATTATGAAAAACTGCAAGTTTGGGGGGGGGGTTAATAACCATTTGAATTTGTTGTGCCCAAACTAATTAGACTACATTGTGTAACCCACTAAGTATTGAAGTTTTTATCCAGAACTGACCCTCCAAAATAGGAAAAAAGTCCCCTCAGAACCTTTAGAAGTGAAGGACAGAGCGTTTCATGGACTTCAGCAACATTACATGTTTAAACACATTTCTGTTCTATTCAAGCATAGCACTGCTAATCCATTTCAACGCAAAGTCACGGATCGGATGCTGTGAAAACAAGCCCTACAAGGAACAGAAAGTGCTGGACCACTTCTGACATTCGTAAGAAAAAAAAACATAAAAAGATTCAGTACAGGGGGTAATGGATTATGCATTTTGTTGGTAAGCACACTGGGCTCCAAATGATTTTGTCTTTGGTGGATTTCCATGACTTATACATTTTTTGAATGGTGATTGTTCTGTCCATAATCATTTCCTGATTTCATTGGCTTATTACACAATACCTTGCTTGTGGTAAGTCTTAAACAAAACACGAATTACCCTTCAAATCACATATAGGATATAGTGAAAGGAACGAAATGTTGATGAAATGTTCAAATTAATTAACTGAAATGTTTCCAGATTATGGCCATTTAACAGTGACATTCTGTTTACAAACAGACTGCTATCTGTTTGCCATTTAAGTAAAGTGCAATCAGAAAAAAACAAGCTTGAGCAGATGTAAAAGAAAACAAATTATTCAACTGAAGGTGTTCAGCCATGCTAATAATTACTCAATGACATAATAGCTGCAAGGTCAAGCGAAATCAGAATACATGCCTTTCACTTTACCAAACAATTTTTTAAATGAGCTTCCCTTTGTAGACAACCAGTTCATTTGACTCATCTTATGTTTTAAGTAATCCTGCTTTTCATACAATGGCAGAAAAGATTCTGGCAATTTCTCACACCAGGAGATTTTCTAAGCATTTGGAGCTACTAAAAAAGTCGCTGTATCCCATTCCTCATGTTCCAAGGCTTGTGGGTAAGATGGTTTTCTATCAAATGGGAAGTGGACAGATCCATTCAAACAGTAAAAGGTGTAAATGAAAGATGTTTATTGTGGGCTGTTTCCCAGTCAATTTGTCCCAGTTGATTTGATTATCTCTCCACCCTGTCATCTGAAACCTTATACTGCCACAACTACTTTTCAAAGCTATTTACAAAAATGCTACAGTGCAAGGTCAGGGTAAATACATGGCAAAAAGGAAATATGCCGGGGGACAAGGGATTTTTTAAATCACTGTTTGTTTTAACCAGCTTTTGGCTCTTTGTAATCGTGGTACATTGGGAAGCAGATTCCGATAGTAATAATGCGTAGGACGGTCAAGAAATAGACAGATGCATTCCTCCTGCTTCAAAATAATGACAGAAGAAGAACAGGGGCAGGAAATGTTTTCTGTGTGAAAAAACATATGTTTCTGATATTGGGGTGGTGCGTGGCTCAGCAAATTAGGCCACTCTGTTTATGATTTGAAGGGCGCTGGTTCAAATAATTTGGTTTCCCTAGTGATTTTATTGTTGCCCTCAAGCGAGGCCCTTAACCCCCAGTTACTCCAGGGACTGTCTGACCCCTCTTTCTCAAAAATGCATGTCACTATGGATAAAAGCGTCTGCAAAATATGCTAAATGCATGACATTCAGTGCTTCCTGTAATAGGTCATTTATTAGTTGATGTAGAATATACTATGTGCTGGTTGAACTAACTGTAACCACCTGAAAGTTACTGTATATTACTGAGAAGGTGTCTGCCAGAAAAGATGCTCTTACAGGATTTTTAGTACAATAACGGACTTGGTTAGATCTCATCCAACTTTGTCCTATTCAGGTCCCACAGTGACTGGAGTGCAAAAATTAGCCCTGATTTTTCCCATGGCACAGCATGGCATGGCACTTTAAGCATGGAGGGATTAAAAGAAAAGCAAAAAGTCAGATGGAAAAAGGTGGATCAAAGAGTGTGCAGTATTGATTGACCTAACAAGTGTATGAATTATTCAGCATGTGAACAAATGTGACTTACAGGGGAGACAGAATCAAGAACCAAAGAAGAACTGAGAGTGCAGAGAGGGTTAGGTATGGCTTCCCATGCTGGCTGCTTTGCCCTCCATGGCCCGTGCAGGGGCTTCATGGCAGGTGTTGAATGGAGAAGAGATCTTGGTGATTAGATAGTCCCTTTCTGAGCTTGTTCTGCTGGAACAGCGTACATCCTGCAGGGGAAAATGGTGGATGTCTTAGTTACACATCTCAACATCAGTTAAAAGACTAAAGTACCTTCTATAGAAATATTATATAATAATATTATTTTTTAACATTGCTTTGTACTACTACTCATGTGATTCAGAATCAGCTAAAATAATATGCAGTAATGCTAGAAACAAAAACACGAAGATTGCATACGAAATTTTTCAAATACTGAATGATGTACAATGTAAATCAATAATCAGGTAAGTTATCGATATGTTATGTTGAATGATTAAACTGGTGATTACTGTGTGCAAAATACTTTTTTGTGAGTGAACCGTTTGATGCCATGTTCGATGCTACACAGGGACGGCTTAAAGACTTACACCAGGCATATATTTGCAGGGCGTGATTCTAATGTTTTTACAGCGTCTCCCAAAAAGCCACAGTGTTGACTTGAAATACTCGGGGGTTGCTGTGTGATTAAGCCTCCTTTAAGTCAGACTGTCACTCATCACCATGGCCACCACCCTCTTCAGATCTCGCCCCGGGAGGCACCATCAATGTTGCTGAAGGTATTTGGTCGATTAAGACACAGGAGGGACTGTATATGCAGATTGCTAGTGCAAGTTGCTAGGTGAGCAGTTATCGGCTCTGCTGTACACGGACAATTTCATAACCCGGTAGGGCTGAGCGCACGGAGGGACAGAAAGTGATTACTCTGCAGAAACCCAGCCGCAGCGTTAACTATCGCCCACATAAAACGCGACTCAGCTCTGCCACCTGCACAGATCCCCTGGGGCCTATTGTACAAGCTGGTTATTTTCATGTAAGAAAAACACAATGTATCACCGTTAAACTGGTTGAGGCAGTTCTTTTGTCTGATTATTCGTGTCAGACAGAGTGTAGCAATACTGGGATAGGCAGTCTGTTTTTCTGCTTTCTCATTTCAGAGAGCCAGATTTTCACTGAATGCACCCTTTTCTGGACACATGTCAGGTCTTGTATCAGAGGGTTATGCATAGGACGCCCCCTCCTTTCTTTTCTTTTGGCAGGTGGGGGCATCAGATGACTCAAGGTGGTGTGTGACTCTGGTGCAAGTGTAAACCAGCTCTGACAGGGGGATGTGTCTCATTCCGCTTGCCTTTGGCACAACTGTCTGATTTTGTCGATGACATTTTTGTAGCAGAGGCCAGGCTGCCAGCTGCAGCAGGAACTGTGACCCACCCAATTTGTTTGTCACTTTTCCATGCAGTCATTTGCAAATAAATAGGTCCATTGACTAAACAGATGTTAGGCTTTGACAAAGGATTCTATTCTGTGGCTGACTGACACCAAGGTGAAAGCAGAATGACACATCAGGTCAATACTAATATGAAGATAGTCACAATACATGCAATATTAATATTAAAGTCTCTTATCTGTCAGTTGATATTATCAGTAATTTTTTTATTATTTGGATGTTTTCTCATTTATTTTGCATTGGCACCTAAGTAATACAATTTTAGAGTTTATATTTTTCATAATCAAAAACAATTCAAATTAACGCTTTTCGCAGTGTTGCAAGTAAAGTTACAAATTATTTTTTATTATCTAACAATCAAATCAAAGTAAATATCTATCCTTACCCTTGATGCTGATTGTGCATGTGGTGTTTGACCAGAAAAATAGCTGAAACACAGAATGAAAAGGAAAAGCATGCAATTAGACTGATTGAAGTGGCCAATTCATCAATGTAACATAATTTTAAGATATACCAACAGAGCTCCAAAAAGTGATTTTCAAATACATTTATCACAAGCATTCATTTGAGGCAACTATTTTATACCTCCTTAAGATCATAAATTCAAGGACTGCTTGTTCAGATGGCCAGTGTAAAGCAGTTTGATCCAGTGTAATGGTCAACTATTTTCACAGCGGTGCCACTGGCTTTACCGGAAGCATGGTGATATTTTGAATATCCCAAGCGGACATGCCAGTCCATGCAAACAGTCTGCAGTTAGATGGGCTCAGATATGAAGTAAATTCACTGGCCTGTAGGAGACCTGATTGCCTAAGATCCTATACAATCAATATGGCTCAAACTGGTTTGTGTCATCTCCCTATTGATCATGGGACAAAAATAAGTTTAGGTGACACATCTCCCTTACCTCCTAACCCGACTAATATCAGCACAATCATGCTCACGGCTACAATGATGATGATTGTGGTGACCCCATCTAAATGTAGCAGAGAAAATAGCATTCAGGCAAGCAGGTTTTGCACTTGAAGGTGAAATACAAAAAGACTGGGTTCAGAAGCAAATTTACATGTCATAGATTTACACTTAAATGGACACATTTTGGACAAAAGCATTTGCTTCAAACAAAAATGAACAATTACACTAGGCTCTTGGATTTGTTTACAACAAAGAACAATCGTTCAACCTATTTTTTTATTAGTAATGCAGCTTTTCCAGTTGCTAGTTCCTGATTGTTGAATGAGATGTGACTTGATACATGTTGCGTTTGTTTACCATAATGCCTACTTGGTTTTCATTTGACTAAAACAATGATTGGTCAATATCATTGCTTGCATGTGATTGCTTATATACCAAACTATATAAGATCCTGCGAAAGAGTACAGTATACACAAGATGCAAAAACAATGATGAACAAAGATTTATTTGAAAACATTTGAAAATGTTTACCTTCACTGTCTCCTCTTGACTTGTCAGAATTCCCAGTGTGTTCTGAGTTAAGATTAAGACCTGTTCTTTTGATTTGATCTACAACATGCATGCAAAGCAACATTGATGGAACAGGTGAGACAACAACTTATAATATAGACCCAAAGGGTGATAGGCTTCTGAAAAGCTACCTGAAGACAAATATTATCTAGATCAGGGGTGACCCCCGGACAGTTTACTGCCAGGCTGCAGAATGCTGGGATTTGGGGTGGAATGGATTGATATCCAAAAATGAACTATATGGCTGATGCTTGCTTGTTAAGATTGCATCGATAATAAATGGCATTGTTAAACTTATTAAATTTCCCCACCCCCTTCCTGGTCTTACACCTCTAATGTATCAGTTAATTGATTTTATAAATAGGTCATTAATCAAAACAGGCATTCATTGTACAAATTATGAGACAACATAAGTTGAGTTGGGGAAGAGTCATATGAAGTAATGCGTAGCACATGAGATAACTTTAGCAGTAACAGGCACGTATAAGTGATCTTTACAATAATGACATGTTAGGTCTTAAGGTCACTTTAGAAACGGCATAAACTTACCGTCTTCATCATCACCTGTAGGAAAAGCCAAAGAGAACACAAAAGGAGTAACCTCAGTGCAATTTATCAATTTACAGCAATAAGCACACACAATCATGCAGTGCATAGTGCTGCTTTAATGAAAGGAGGATGTACATGATTTCTGCATATTTGTCCTTTTAATACAGCTTAAAATATTTCTAAACAAGATGCAAATACATCCCCAATCCATTTGTGAATGTCTTACAACCACAATTGAAATGGCTTAATAAATTCCATCATTAACTATATACAACATACAGGTGTAAATATGTGGGGTCTCACTTCTTACCAGTATCAGCTGATCCTTCTGTCTCATCTGTCTCAACAGCTGAAGCTGCAAGTTTCATGCAGAATTCTTACGTCAGATTCCCAGCATGAAAATAAAGTCTGTCTGCTACTAGAAAATTTATAAACGCCCAAAGATTTCTCTTTTGATGTAGGAGTCATGCAATGGTTATGGACATAAATTCATAACACAAAAGTAGTTGGATAAAGTCCTTATATTGAACACGTGCAAAATACTTAAAGTGCACTTCCCTATAAAAATGTACACCTGCATAAACAAGTAAGAAGTTACTTTGAATAAAACTATGAACGAAATATAAAATAGAAACTTATTCCATTCAAATGTCTACATTTTAAAGGCAGCAGGCTAGGGTCTGGTATATGGCTAATTTTGATTCAAGTTTAGGATTATGGTTATGTTTAGGATTAGGGTTAGTTCTTACTAGTTGCTTTGACAATCAGGCACAGGACCAGCAGTTTCAGCATCTTTAAAATCTGTGAAAGATAGGGAACTTGTCAGAAGAATTCATTCACATTTGTGCAATAAAATGGTGATACTTGCGGTAGCTTGTACCTGTGCTGGCTTGTACAATAAAAGCTTTCAAGTATGAATACTAGTTTAAAACAAAATGAAAGACTAACAGCAGTTTCTTCTCTCATTATTAGGAATGTACCACTACAACATGACCCATTTCCCTTCGGAAACCATTACTCATGTAACTGTTGATTAAAAAATAACATGTCAGCACAACTGTTTTGGTTCAGTTTGATGCTGGTTAGGCTCAAGTGACCAAAATGGTCAGCGGCACACCAGTCACACATCAGATCCCTATCACAGGTGGAAGGTCACCTGATTCCCATATAGCTCAGCACAAATTTCTTCCTGCAACATGCATTTTATCATGGTTCAGTCTAGGCCAGCTCATTATCCTACTTCACCTATTCACCCACTCCATTCCCCTCTGCAGTGTCATACATGGACACTAAATGTTTTAGCTCCATTTGTGCCCAATCGAGATGCATTAACACAGCTTGTAGTTTAGTAAAACAAAATTCAGTGTTTCCTATTGCTAACAACTACAGACTATAAACTGCGTTTTTGTTTTGGTGTTTTAAACAAGGCCAGTATTCTTACCGCCATGAAGAGGGGCCTTCACAATACTATTACCACACAGTCGCTCAAGTTCACATACAGAGTATTGCTGTAGCAGATGATCAAATAGTCAATGTGCCCCCTCTAAGAACCAGACCAACAAGATTAATGTTATCAGAGTATATTGTTTTAAACTTCTGTTTCCTCCAATTAATACTTTAAATAATTAACTGCATATAGTCTTTGTTAACAACAGCAGTCGGAAATAGATTATGCATATGACTGAAGGGGGAAGCTGGAGAGTTTCCAGCTATGGCCCCCATGGTCTGGATGTCTGGAATGAATCCACCTGGTGTTTCCATGGCAACAAAGTTTTTCAAAGTCCACCAAATAATAAAACTTAAAACAAGTGTCATCCAGAAAATTGCATATCAAGGCAGATGTTTAAATTTTAACTGTATTTGAGCTAAAAATATCAGCTAATCTAACGGAAACATTTTCCCATTTTGAAGGCTAAAATGACACTTTAAGATAAAGGTATTTCATATATTATTTTGTATCTGCATGGAAATTTCTCTTCGTATTTCTACATTTATTTTGCATCAGCTCAAGTTTTACTTAAGCTGCTAAAAGTATCTATGAAGGAGATTCAATGTCCCAAAAAATTCAAAATAGTAATAAAATGTATAAAATAATATCAAGACTGAAGAAAAAGGAAGTAGTGCCTAAGAAGATCATGTTGGGTTTTTTTCATGTTTCATAGCTGCTAGCACCACAGGAACGTGGCACGCTATCCAACCACCTGCTAAACGCTGAGGCAGCACCGTGTCACAGGCAAAAGCAGGCCACCTATACAAAATAACTTTATACCTAATCTACAACTCATTCCCATTATTCTTACATTTGTTCTAAATTCCAACTTAAAAGTGAAGAGTTAATCAATGACCAAAGAACAACACAGAGAGGTATTATTCACAACCACAGTAACTGTTAAGGGTTAGTAAATATGAAAGTTGTGTCAGAAACATAGTTTACAAAGCAAAGAAAATGTAGATATCCTGATTATGTTTCACACATTAATCTTAGACAACCTAATGATCTCATCTTCAAAAAATCTTCTTGCAAAAGTTTTCCATAAACATTGACTGCATGTGAGTGTGCGTGTGTGCAGTATGATGGACGGAAATCCTAACCAGGGTCTACCCCAGCCTCTGGGTCTATCTTAACCTCTTGGTCTACCCCAGCCTCTAAGGCTATCCCAGACTCTTGGTCTACCCCAGCCTCTACATCAATCCCAACCTCTGGGTCTATGCCAGCGGTTGGGGCTCCGGGATCTAGGCCCCTTGGGCACCCTAAGCAGGACGAACAGCAAGTATAAACAGGATAGCAATGGCAAAAGCAGACATCCACAAAACAAACATTAAATACCATTTCGGAAAAAAAAGGATCTCCCTTTACCAACAGAATTGTGAACGTTTCCTCTTACCATTTTCAGAAACACAACACATGTCTTATGTAACTCACAACAAGCAGAAATGAAATCATACACGGTGCTCACCGAAAGTGCTGGGAGGTGTACTTAATGCATTAAAATTATTGCAAATTAAGTTATGTTAATAACAAAAATGAAATTTCTAAGACAGCAGTACACAAGAATGAGGTGAAGCAGGAGACACTGGGAATGACCAGAAACCAGTCAGGTAAAGGGCAAAAGCAACTTTCTAATGTCAGAGGTAATCATTAAGTTATCGGACAGTTTCGCATGAATTGTAGGATGACATCAAGTGACCTTCAAAAGGAATGGGAAACATCAAGTGCAGGTGTAAAATGCACTGCTAGGACAATTCATATCAGGCTAGTAGAAGCAGGACTGAAGACCTATAAAGGAAGGAAGAAGCCCTTCATTAATGAGAAACAGGGAAGAACCAGGCTGCAGTTTGCAAAAAAAAAATCATTTCACAGATACACACCCATACATTGAGAAATGAGTGATACGGAAAATTGTGCTGTAGTCTCTTTATTTTTTCTGCAGCTATACACACACACACACACACACACACGCACGCACACACATATAT
>JAAGVU020000129.1:21454314-21464709 GCA_011763525.2 Mormyrus iriodes
ATATATATATATATATATATATATATATATATATGCATACACACACACACACACAGTTACCATTTTCTGTGTATCCTGAATACACTGGACGGTGGACATCCATTAATACAAACACACGCACAACAAAGCATGAGCAAGGCGTAATGTATTCCTAAACAGAAAAAAAAACAAATAAAAAGTAATTTTCCCTCATTTTTCCCCATCTTAAGCGGTTTAAGTTATATTTCAGCTTTACCATGATATCCCCTTGCTCACGCAGCGCTCAGGAAGCTCTCACCTCCACAGCTCGTTAAGTGTAATGATGTGCAGGAAATGCTCAAAGTAGCAGAGAAACGTTGTTTTGAATACGAGGGACTTTCCGGTGCAACTTTAAAGCGCTGACTAAGAAAATACTCTGTTATTTACAGCGCAGCGTTTCCTGCACATGGAAACAAAAATGCTTCCCATTATATGCAAAATATATTTAAAAATCGCTGTGAAAAAGCATTTATGAGAAATAAAAAAAAATAATGCATCAGAAAAGTAGCCATTTTCTTCTCCTGTATATCACGTACATGTGTAGGGTACATGTGTAAGTAAATCCTTGCTTTTCTGTTATTTCATATGTCATCCTAGTGGTGAGCGAATTTACTGTTTTCAAATATTAAACAAATTTTATAAAATAATCACATTATTGTTTTAGAGATCTATACCAAATAACACGTAATTTTCTTTTCTAATAAAATGACTAATCAAACAGGTCCCAGGAGGCGTTGAACACAGTTGTTTGTATAGGGAAACAATATTGAAACCGATAATTACTGCTGCCAAGGAGATTTCAAATCAGAATTCTGGGCAGGGCTAAAAGATACTGTCCAAAACATTTTTTCAAGTAACTCACCAAGGTGAAGGAGGAACTATTTGGAACGTTTTATACTTGGCTGCTTTAATATGGGATTGTCACCCTTGACTGACTGATCCCTTAGGAATAACTTGGAAAGAAATGACTTCACTTTCAGAGCAGCCTGGGTTACTGGTAAATTTGTTGCCTTGTGGTAAAATGTAAGGTCTCTGGCAGGTATTTTATCCATTGTAAGTAAGAAAGGACTAATGAGCTACTTGATTTGATATTCTTTATGACACTATATATACAAAGCACAAATCCAGCCGCTACCCTGTATATATGGATTTTACCTGGCATACAGCATTGGTGACTAAAGCTATCTCTAGCAAATATATAGGGATGTCTTCCTGGACGTTTTGTCCAGGATGCACCACGCATTCCTGTGGATGCATGAACATTACTGAATATGGGTTGGGCAGATATGGAATTACAATTTGACATTTTTTTCAAGCACTAATGTACTGTGAATGACTTTCAGAGACAATGCAAATAATAATGCAATCTATTTAAAGTAAAATTTGCCCCCCCACCCCAACCCCCAAAGACTGAAATTATAAAATGCAGTTAATAAATGAAATAGTGCAGCACATGTCTGATAACTGAAATGAACAAACCTTTTATTTTTTTGCTTTCTACATATGGCAAATTACAATATAAGTAAAGGGTCAAGGTAAGTATGTGACAGGAACTGTCAGGTGACTTATTTACAGCGTGTATGTACCTAAATGGGTGGAACAGGAAATGTTTTGTTGCCATTGTTTTTATGCATGTTTTTCTACATAGAATATTTGTCCCAAGCAGAGATTACATCTTCATAACCTTGCACCTTGAGAAACAATTTGCTTGGTGAGTCCAACCATTTCCTCAGTGTTAGACAGTGATTTCATTGAACAGGCATCATGTTACAATAGCGTACAATACAGTAATGAGTACTAAAATAACAGTACATCAATGTAACAGATGTAGCCAATCAAGAACTGAACATGAAACCTCAACAGGTACAATGAAAAGAATTTATTTCCAAGTCAGCTTAGGGAGCTAGTCCAACTCTTGGATTGTCATTGTCATTGGTTCACTCAACATCAAAACTTTCATGATTGCATCTTAACATAGTTGTAAAGGGAATGCCCATTTCAACTAATTCAACTTCATATTGATGTTCATTTGAAATATGATTATCTACACCGTCTAACACCAACGATGAATAATTTAAAGAAATAAATTTTACAATATTACAAAAGAGAAATCCATTAATCCCTCTGCCAACCACTTTTCTTGAGCATGGAACAATACAAATGTAAACATAAAGACTAATGCCAGTGTATACGTGTAATCAGAAATAAGGCGGGGGTGTCAGACTTAGCCACAAAAAGGGCCATAATTTAAAAACTGGGTTGAATTCGAGGGACAAACCAGGTCAATATTTACCAAAAAATAGTCTTAAATATGGTCTTAAATTGACCATATTTAGTCAGATGTATTATAACAAATCATTCATACAGAACTGTGAATTTATCTTCTCCCAAGGCATCTTTTCCTGGCGCTTTTCCACAGCGCCAGGTACGGTACTTTCAATACTTTCCCTTTTCCATTGACTTCCACTCCACTGAGTACCAGTACCAAAAGTTCCAGTAACCAAAGAAATTAAAGTGCCAAACAACTGGGGTACTTTTCTGGTACTTCGGTACTTTAGAGTGGAATGTGAAACGCTTTCTTTGTCAATTGGTTATGAAAATAGCCTGCCTCTGAAACACAATACAAATGCCATCTTGAAAAAAGTTTTGAACTCAGAAAATAAGAATAAACAAAGTAAAAAATATAAAAGTAATAATAATGAATGCGAAGACAAATGATAAGACCCAAGCAGGTCGGAAGAACAGATACATCAAGATCAAGGTGGCATGACGAGAAATGAAATATTTTGTATAATATAGCTACTAGGACAGCACTGTAATGGAAAATTGTCAAATATCACGATGTGATTGTGTTATAATAAATACTGGTGTATATATAAAGAAAAGGGGTTAAATATAAATTTTGCACAAACCTGTCTAGAAGTGATTTAAAGGTTTTAAGATGAAAATGATTTTGTTTGTCTAGGAGAACACATGCAGCACTCATGCAAAAGCAGTGTAGGTAAACTTTAAACTGATTTTTAAACATATACTAGATAATCCTGAAAAGGAATAATCGTTAAAATTGTAAAACTTGCTAGTTTTTTTTTTCCTATGACAGAGTAAAGATGTTTTAGCCAAACTTAAACTCCCTGCACTGTCCGTAGAATATGAAGGTAAGAAAAAGCCTGATTTTAATCTAGCTGACTAGCAATGTAGAATTGTATGCACATAACATGTGATGTTGGTATTAATATTGCACATTGCCCAACCTTATAATATACTATAGATATTTTTTGAATTCAGTGCAAAATGCCCTGGCTTGTGTTATGATGTCATTCGGAGTCCCCAGTTTTTAGGCCAGTGGAAAACCAACACCTTGAAGTACCATACTTTTTGTACTGTCTTGAAGTACCACTACTACGGTACCTGGTGCGCTGGAAAAGTGCCCCAACTGGCTTGAAGGCCTTGACTGACATGTCAACATGCCAGCTATCGCTGTGCAGTCTGGGATTTGTAGTGCCAGTGATGTGCGTGCTATATACCAGCAGGCCAGTTCTGATAGACATAAGATATTATCGTGCGGGCTGGATACAGTTGTACCACGCGCGCCTTGAGTTTGACACCCCTGCTTTAAGAAGTACAGCACGGATTTTGTTTTGAAAGGAAACAAAGGCAAATAAATCGTCATCATCATCTCAGTTTAAAATAAAAATGATACATCCAGTTTCAAATACTCATAATAGCAGCCTTAATAGTTACAGACTACCAGCTAAAAACTTGAGACAAAGAAATCATATAATCTACCAATATTATATTAATAAATATTATCCTTGTAACTAATACAGTGAGCATTCTTTTGGCACTCACAAGTGCCAGCAATAATTTCCCCATTATTTAAACGGTGTTCCCCAATTCCAGTCCTGGAGGTCCACAATAGAACACAGTTTGCAGGTTTCCCTACTCAAACACATCTTAATCAACTAATTACCAGGTTTAGTAGGTGTGTCTGAGCTGGGAAATCTGAAAACTGTGTAGTACTGTGGCCCTCCGGGACCAGAACTGTGGAACCCTGATTTCTAGTATTAGTTCCCCTTTTAGAAATAAGAAATGTGTGTAAAACTGAAGCCTGAGATCAATCTAATTGATTCGGCTTTCATAATTATCCAATATATGGTCACGGTGTGAAATGTGCTGCTGACATCATGTTAATATAGAGGAATTAACCTATACATATGACTGGACATATAATGCAGCCTTATAATGAAATCATGCTTGATGTCTCATAAAGCACATGGAGCTGCAATACTTTCAGTTCATGCTACATATAGTATTCTATAGTTTACTACAGAATTATCTGGTTATATTACAGCTGACAATAATAAAACTGCCAATAAAAAATAATCCAAAAGCAGCAGCCAAATGCCAGTTACTGTTTTTATATGTCAGAGACAATTTCATGCCCATATAGTGTGGATTTAACTTAATTAATTTATTCCATACCATCTTTAGCAGCTTTCGTTCAGATGTATCTACAGACAAAGTGTACCTTCAAACGTTTTGCAGTTGTGCAAAGTTTGCGTTGCTATGAGAACTGTGAGATGTCTCCTGTGTGACTACATATAATAAGAAGTTAGTCATAACATTCAAAAATAATCAGAAGGATAAAGGGAAGAGAAGCTCATCTCTGAGGTATCTATATCTAAATCCTCAGCCTGCTTTGATAACTACCCATTGCTCCTCTACTTCTCCTAGTCACTCAAGTCTTAACAAGTCTTGGTTGTTTAGTTTGCTGTTTGTGCAGCCTTTTTGCT
This sequence comes from Mormyrus iriodes, assembly GCA_011763525.2. Lineage (NCBI taxonomy): Eukaryota > Metazoa > Chordata > Actinopteri > Osteoglossiformes > Mormyridae > Mormyrus > Mormyrus iriodes. The sequence continues at coordinate 21,459,126 of JAAGVU020000129.1, forward strand.
GTTATGGGGTGGAGTTCCATTCAGTTACTAAAACTTGTTTCATGAACTGAAATGTATGGTAAAATCAAACCTTAACTCTTTCAACCAAAATTCTCGGCAGACCTTAACTCTGCTTTTAATATATGCAGAATTGTATCCATCCCACTTATTTTAAACAATAATGGATAGCTGCTTTATGCAAATACTTTACTGTTTTTGTGCAAAAATGTGCAAAGTGGAATTACTTCATATTCTGCAGAATGACCTTTCAATATCTTGTGCTTATCTTGACAGGAAAATAATAGCTGCAGTATAATGATAATACAAATATTTATTCAGATGAGGAAAGCTATCCAATTTGCAAAGTGCACAATGGCTGGTAAACTAATAATAAATAACAATATGCCTTATGCATGTGGGGTGGAATTTTTAAAAGTACATTTAAAAATACTGGTACCTTTTAAATATTCTTGTATTATCATTCACCTACAGCTTCAAACAAATATGCAGTGCGATAATTGTAGAACTTGCAAGGGGAAAAAAAATACATCTTTATTTTCATCACCCTAAAAAGCCTGCCCTTGTCTTGTAAAGCGAACCGTGGAAGCAATTAATTCCATTGGTGACAACACATCTTTGCAAAACAGGATTTTCGACACTTTTCAGTTCATTAGAACAAAAATCTGAAATTGATTGGATGTTGAACATGGCATGCATGTTTTGTCAAAAACCAGCCAATAGTTGAATATTTTTTATTCAAGAGAAGCAGCATTAGCCTTCACATTGGAATCTATAAAAAATTACATTTAATTTTAACTTCCTATATTTAAACATTGTCTTGTTATTTAGCACATTAATAAATAAGCCAATGTAACTGTACCACAATTTAAAAAATAACAGTATTTTGCTTGCTTTTGTAATCTTATGTATTTTATGCATTTTAAAAAACTTATAGAATAATGACATTTTCCTCCACGTTTTCTGGATGTTAAAAATGGTATACCCAAAACCAAGTACAGAGCACAAGCACCTGGTTCATGGATTATAGGCTATTGTGTACAATAATTTCAGTTCCTGGACTCACCTTGATAATTGCAGTGTTAAGTCCACACCAACCACAGAATTTTGTATATTAGAAGAACTTAAGCTTAACTGTATGTATGGAAGTATAGATAAGAACTTTTACTTAATTTGCACATATTCCACTCCACACACTCCCAACATGTACAAACTGAGTACTGCACCTATTTTAAAAGTGAACAGAAACCCTTCCTTACCTTAGAAGATAAACCTGCTCTGGTGAGAATTTTCGAGGTTTTCGTCTTTCCTTGCTTGGTACTGCTGGGAACTTCCTGAACATGAGTACACACAGAACGTATAGAGCTGACGGTCATGAACTCCTGCCCTGCATGTTTATTGGTTGCTAAGTGTAGTGATATCTGACACTTGGCATGATAGGTACAGCAGGTTTTTTTTTTCTTTTTTTGATAATCTCACTTATTCTCATGTAATATTTCCACAAAGACCATCTGATAAATGTCATTGTCAGTGTAATGATGCAGATAGTGTATAATGCAGTGCAATATACAATGTCAAACCACCCTATTTAGCTATACATTACTGACTGTCATAATAGTGCAGTAAAAGTACTTGGTGCAAAGTTAATTTGCCATTCAAAGTGTGGTCTTAACTGTTAAGTTTAGTCAGATCTTCCATCACTTGCACTAAATTTAGTGAATGAAGCTGTAAATGTTAAAATGGGTGTAGGAAATATATTTGTAAATAAACTACAGAAAGACAAATGAATATATGTAACCAATATATAGAGAAGAAGGTGTTCTGTCAGGGGTCTTTTTTATGATATTGTTTTAAAAGATTATGCTTGTTTCATTTAAGATTAGGAGTTAGATTAGGATGGGGAACATAATAATCTGGATAGATTTTACATACTGTTCTTGATGTACATTAGTTCTGTGCTGTGGATCTGCACCAAGGTTGTCAGCATAATACAGCCCTGAGGTGTTAGCCCAGTGGACAAACGGCTGTATGGTTCAGGATGTCTAGGACAAAATGTGAAATAGCATGCTGAGCAATGTAAATTTATCAGTATAAGTCACTCAAATATATTTTGTAAAACTAGTCTAAAATCCCTAAGAATTAATCATATTTTGAACATTAGCTACATTAGACGAGGGTGTCAATGAAGGAGCATATTTGCTCCCAAAGGAGGTTGACCAAAGTTCTCAGTTCAAAGTTCTCAAACATTGAATTGTAGAAAGTATAGTTCTGAGGTCATTCTAAGACTAATAGTTATTTGGTCAGGCTTTCAAAGACGAATATTCCAACATATTGATTCACTAAAGTTAATATACAGAAGTGAACTATAAAGGGATAATCCAGGTTGTCATATTCATGAGAAATGCTAAAATATAACATTAACCATCTTTCTTTTAGCAGGTGCTTTTGTCCAAAGTGTTATATACAACTGAGGATCAGAGAGCAGGGTCAGCCAGTCCCTGGTGCAAATGGGGTTAAGGGTCTTGCTCAAGGACCCACAGGATTCGAACCAGCCACCTTACAATTATAGGCACACAATCCTAAGCGACAGGGCCAGAAAAAGCAACTACTGCGTCCATACAGGGTTGACACATATTACTGATATCTTAAGGCACAAGCCTGGGAAATACTTTGGGTGGGATGCCAGTCCATTCCAGAACCCCCCGCAAAAGGTGGAAACACACACACACAGAGTAGGGGTGGGACTTGAAACCCTAACCCTGGAGGCATGCAGCAACAGTGCTGCACGTGATTTCACATTAAGAAAAAAGCATATTGAATGTGGCAAACTAACTGAAAATTTCCCCTGGTTTGTATGCACTTACATGCCAACTTATTTCAAAAGGATGACATTAATTGCAAACAAGTTAGCCACTTAAAAGAGTCCTTAGTTCCATGATGACAATGATCAAGATTTCAACATGACACAGAAGCTGCTGCCCCCTACAGGTTACCAAGAGATACCAGAATTAAGCAAGTAAGTAAAATTTATTTATAAAGTGCCTTTCACAGACAAGAGGTCACAAAACATTGTACAAAACTAATACACTAAAAATGCCATCAAAGTAAAGCACAACAAGGAAAAATACATTTACAAGAATACTATTAGTAATAGTATTAATAAAAACAACAGAATACAAAGAAGAAGACTACTCAGCTGTATCAAAATACCTGATTAAACAAAGTCTTTAGTTCCATTTACAAGAGTCAACTGACTTAGCTGAGCTCAATGCTAGTGGGAGACCGTTCCAAAACCTTGCTGCCACACACTGAAAAGCACAGTCCCCACGTGTCTTTAGCCAGGTACATGGGATGGGTAACAGGCCCTGTTGCCCAGACCTAAGTGCCCAACAGACTGTACAACAGTACAAGATGCTGGTCATGTACTTGGGTGCATGTCCATGCAGAGTTCTGTAGGTAATTTTAAAATGAATTCTATACTCAACCGGAAGGCAGTGCAGTGCATACAAGATGGGGGTAATATGTGCCTAGCATCCAGATTGGGTTAACCCCTGTGTTATTTTTGTGGTTGAAGTTACCCCAGTCCATTTTCAAAATGAGGATAAATTCTATATAATCTAGAATTTAGAATGGAAGAAGTAAAATACACAAGGGTTAAAAGCTTAGCAGTTGCATTTTGAAATAACTGTAGCCGGTAAAAGGAAGATTTGCTTAGACATGTGTACAAAGCATTACAATAGTCAATACGTGAAGAGATAAAAGCATTAAGGTATTTCAGCTCCAGCACTACACAGAGCACCTTTGTAGCATTGATTAAATTAAATATACCACACTATATATCTCATCTCAACAATGCAGTAACTCCTTTGCAATAACAATATACTGTACATGTTTTCTGACTCATTTGGTATATATTTGGTGATTACACTTAACTTTTCCACTTGGCTTACCTTTTCCATTAGTTTTTCCGATGGAATATTATTTAACTTTGTTAAACAGCTGCATCAAACAGATTGAGCAAAGATCCCACAGCAGTGCTGTAGGGGGTTCTTTGAAGCACATAGGAGATTTTGAATTTACTCAGCTACAAAAGATATGAGTTCCTAATTTACCTTATGTGATATTTAATCTGTGTCACATCTGTAGTTCTCTGTGACTGTGTTTGTATTTACCCATCCGTCTCCCATACTGCTGACCCAGTACTGTACCATTAAAAAGAGCTTTTTGTCACATGCATCGGTGGGGTTTGATGTTTGCACATAGGGGACAAGAAACCAAAACTGCACCTTGCTTACCTTATGTGTTAATGCACGTGTCTGATGCACATGTGACTTATTTTGTTTACCTGTAGAGTACCAACAAGCCACTTATGTAAAGGTGCAAAGTGCCAGTGCAGAACATGTGCAAAGCTGGTTTTGCCAGTTTGTCGCAATTTTGACTCAGGTGACTTGGGGGGGGAGGGGGGGTGTAGTACAGCCAGAACTCACCCATTGCCACATACATGAATGTATTGGTACACTAGCAGTAAAATTAAATTGCCACTACTCTAGACTAGAAGTTAAATAGCACAACATAAATTAACAAAATAAGTATTAAAAATATAGAAATATAGAAGAAGTATATAAAAGGTAAAAATAAGAAATAAGAAAATATGAGAAAATATTTAAAGTGCAGGTTTCAGTCATAGCTTATTTTGGTGTTTAATTGGTAGCGTTAATGATGCTAATGACCTGGGGTAGAAGCTTCTTCTCAGCCTCTCAGTCCTGGCCTTAAGACTCTGGAGGCGCCTGCCTGAGCACAGCCATGGAACAGTTTATAGCATAGGTGCTGAGTGTCTCTGATAACGCTTAATGCCCTGGACCTACATCACTGGATGCAGATGTACCAGGCGGTGATAGCTCCGAGAGACCCCAGATCCCACAGCAGCTCTGGAGGAAGTTTTTGCAGAGCGGATGAGATTTTGATTTTCCTCAGCTCCCTCAGGTGATACAGTCACTGTCTAGCTCTCTGCACCAGGGTGAACATGTGGGTTGCCCATGTCAGGTCCTCAGAGATGTACTGTAGCTGCTAACTAAACAAAGTCCCAAAAATCTTAAGAGGTGGGAACTTCCTCTGCTGCTTCTTCCAGTCCATGACCATCTCCTTGGTCTAAGAGACATTCTCAGAGGTTCAAGTTGTTAGCCTGGCACCACAGAGACAGCTTCTCTACTTCATCCAGGTATGCTGGAGATCAGACTTACCACCATCATGTTACCTGCAAATGTCACTATGGTGTTGGAGCTGTGTGTGGCTGTACAGGCACGTGTGTACAGGGAGTAAAGCAGAGGGCTGAATTTCTCTAAGCATATGCTGCTGGACCAGGGATGGTAAGATTCTCCGATTCACATTGGTGCACCTGCATAGATGTTCATGATGCGATTGCCCCAAATAAAGTAAGCACTAGGTACAATGTGGGTTGAACTCAGGATGCATCATTTGTAACATCTTTGTATTGGTAAAATCGAATTAATATACACTGAACAAAAATATAAACGCAACACTTTTGGTTTTGCTCCCATTTTGCATGAGCTGAACTCAAAGATCTGAA
>JAAGVU020000129.1:21466472-21477848 GCA_011763525.2 Mormyrus iriodes
TGGGAAGTAAATTTGAGTGTCATCTGCATAACACTGAAAGGAGACGCCATGTTTTCTTAGAATCGAGCCTAAAGGGAAAGTGTACAGGGAAAAAAAGTATAGGCCCCAGGATAGAGCCCTGAGGGACTCCACAGTGGAGAGGAGCTGAAGAGGATATACAGTCTCCAATGCTAACTGAAAAGGTTCTGTTAGAGAGATATGATTTGAACCATTCCAGTGCAATGTCTTTAATGCCCATAACATGCTCCAGGCGCGAAATAAGTATGCTATGGTCGACTGTGTGAAAAGCTGCTGTGAGGTCCAAAATTACAAGAATGGCACAATCACCAGCATCAGTAGTTAATAAAAGTAGGCTTAGAATATGAAGTGGCTTTGTACACATCCAATAAATGTATAAGCCACGTGTGATGTTTTGAGTATTTTATACCGAGATTTGTTTTGTAGTATATAACAAGAAGTGGCTATTACTCTGTTTACTTTCATTGAAAGTGCCCAAAAGTGTATTCAGTATAAAATCCTTGCAAATGACACTGTTTTTCTCTTTGTTGCTTTTCTTTTTCAAGCTCACTGGGCATTAATGATGGTAAACAACCGGAAGTAGGAGTGTCCTTTAATTTGGGTAATAATTTTTTCCTCACTGTACCAGCTGTACCATTCCTTTGAGATTTTGACAAATATTATGGCTTCCTATTGGGCAAAAAGGAGAAGTCTTAAAAAGCACAAATGAAACAGAAAATGAGATTTTTCATCGTTTTGAATCAACTGTTGCAAGTCAGTCTATAAATGCTCCAGCCAGTGAAACTCTTCATAATACATTTTGTCTGATTACTGATGAAAATGAGTTTGACAGTCACGCAACTCAAAATGACCCAGGAGTGCAAATTCCAGCGATTCATCTGATCTTGATGAGGGTGAATTTTTTGAGGAAGGAGAGCTTAATTCTAAATTGAGACACTGGGCTAAAACCTTTTCTGTTCCTCTTGCTGCTTTGACGTCTGTTCTTTGCATTCTACATGTCTGCCATCCTCAGCTGCCAAAAGATGCAAGAACATTACTTGGCAGACAGTCTAGAGCTACAGTGGAATGTGTAGGTGGTGGCGAATATTACCACATCGGTTTAGAGAAAGGGTTGAAAATTGCAGTCCATCCAATTGCCTGACTGGTTGAACACAATAAAGCTGCAGTTCAACATAGATGATCTGCTTTTATTCAAGAGCTCTAAACTTCCGTTTTGGCCAATTCTGTCAATGATCGACTGCGACTACATGAAGACACCCTTCATTGTTGGCCTCTTCTGCAGGTCAGGAAAACCACACAGTATATTTGATTATTTAAAGGACTTTGTGGATGACCTCTCCAAACTGTTGGTTAATGGTGTGACCTATGATGGTAAAACCTTGAGGGTCATTGTGTAATCCTTTGTGTGTGATGCTCCAGCACGTGCATTTATTAAACAGGTTAAGTCTCACAATGGCTGTTCAGGATGTGACAAATGCCATCAAGTTGGTGAGTGGCAAAATAAGATGACGTATACTGAGATCACAGTGAGACAAAAGTCTGATGAAGAGTTTTTTTAAATGGCAAATCAAGATCATTATCTAGGTCCTAGTCCACTTACTGGAATACTGAAGGTGGTGTCCATGTTTCCCATCGACTATATGCATCTCTGTTGTCTAGGTGTCACTAGAAAACTAATACATTTTTGGTTGAGGGGTAAAAATTTGTTGACATGATTGCCTTCCAGAGTAGTTTCTGCAGTGTCTGACAAACTGGTTAACCTTCACCCATACACACCATCAGAATTTGCTCGAAAGCCTCGTGAATTGACTGAAATAGACAGCTGGAAAGCAACAGAATTGCATCAGTTTATGATTTACACAGGTCCTATGGTTCTTAAAGACAACCTTCCAGAAGAGCTGACAACTTCATCCTATTTTCTGTAGGCAAGTTCTTGCTGCTGTGCCCCAGTCTTTCAGTCAGCTTTTAATGTGATACTAGTATACACATTATACACAATTTCTAGCAAACTTTTTCTTCTTATAATCCTTGACATATTCAGAAACACAGTAGGACATGGTACAGTTGTGGAAAGTGGTGAAGTTTGAGGACAAAGGTACAGCTATTGACTATCGAACTGGCTGAATGAGATGGATAATGAGAAAACATGCTACTGGCCACCATTTGATGGGTAGCAACTTCATAAGGCTGTCATAGACCACATCCCACCAGAACAGGGCTGGGCCATTCACATGCGTATAAGAGTGTTGGCAAGCTGTGATAAGGAACCTTTATTTTTTTTTATTTTCTTTAATGAAATAAAAAGTACATCAGTTTTTAACTCAAAACTAACGTTTTATGCTTCCCGTGTCATATGATAAAGCCAAACAATGTCTCAAGAAGTCTGTACAACCAGATTGCCCAACAACAGACATTCAGTCAGATGAAGAAATCGATGTGAGGCAGAAAAGAAGAGCAAAGTAAACATGAACATTTGACAATTCTTTTTGTATTTATATATGTATATGTGTGTGTGTGTGTGTGTGTGTGTGTATATAAATATATATATATATATACATATACACACACACACATACATACACATAGTTCCCCGACCTATAGTTGCTATGCCAGCTATGGTATTAGGAACAGGCACTAATTTTATTGATGCAATCAAGCCAGTATTCGTATTCCTTTGTTGGTTGATCAAGCCAAAATATTAGTGTTTTCCACAAACAAAATTTCCATATCGTACACCTTTGAACCTAAGCCACTAAAAATTTCACACTTCAGTTTATACGTCTGCTTTTTCATTTCATTTACATTTGTTGCATTGCACTAGTTTTACCATCCATTCAGCTCTTTTATGTTTCACTGCTTTGAAAAGCAGATCAAGGCACAGCTGAAAATGCTGGAGACAGAGGTTGCCAAAAGTCTTAAACCAGAAGCTAACAACCCCAAACATCCTTGGCATTTGCACCACCTGTCAGCTTGCCCCTCAAAAATGAAATGGATCTTGAGGATACGGAGAAGATTTCACTGGACGACACAGAGAGAAAGTATGTGGATGTCATGATTTGAAGAGTACTAGGGTTGGGAACTGATAATCATAAAATACTCATACAATACAATAATACAGCCACTCAGTCAGACAATACCAGTGCCAGCCTTTCCCTGCATTGCTGCCGTTTCTGTTACAGATAACATACTACACTGTGACTGGCGGGTATAACCCCACAAGTATTGAAAGATGCATACTTGTACAAACTTTTACAAATGCATTGGCCAGTTCCCTCAACTGGGCAGGGCGCAGAAAGAAAGGAGGCCCGAAATGTACCAGGTTACTGGACTGCATTTTCTGTAAGTCATGAATAATATTTTTATTACAGTTAATGACAGTTAATTGTCTGGACAGTTTCATTAGACAAGAGACATGTTTTATCTGGTTATTAGTATAGTCAGCTTCAGCTTGTAATTATTCCCAAATCACAGATAGTAGTATGCCAAAGAACATATTAAGGAAAGTTGAAAAAATCTCATCTGCATCCCTACATCTGTTTTAGATGCTGTGTGAAAGGTATTTTCATCTTGGACACATGCAGAGTTTTCAGTCATTGCTAAGCGCTGGGTGCGTTATGCCCCAGAGCGTGAGGGTGGCAAGCAGCGAAAACCTGCACAGCCATAGACACTTGGTGCATTTGCACTTTATGTATTTTTTTTTTTTTTATATATATTTTTGGCGTTTTGTTTGTCATTTTACTAAAAAGCAGGCAGGTAAATATGTCATTCAGGTTTTTTACATGAGTACAAAAAATAAAGGTTAAGTTCCCAATGTTAAAGTTACTACATGCTGTTTGTAAAGTGCTTTTTTCCCCAAACCCTTAAGTTGGTTAAAGGCAAATGTTTTTGTGAATTTAATTGTTAATAAAACATTCTAACGTTTGTACTTTCTGGATGTCCTGTGATAATTGTGTAGCCAGATAAATACAACATAGTGATTCAATGTTAATTCAATGTATGCCAGTCACTGTTAACTCATTGTTAATGCAACCACAAAACGACCATAAATAATAATTGAAAATACATTGTTGCACTGTTGTAATGCAACATATAACACTGAATCAACATTAGCTAAACCAAAAACTTATGTGCGCTAGTGAGTTAATTCTGATGTCGGACATGAACATTGACTTAATGCATTAGTCGATGGAAAAAAGAACATTGATCCAATGTATTTTTGCTATCTGTGAAGTAATATTGCACAATATTGTTTTAAAAGTATCATTGCACACGAGGTTTATAAGTAATATTGCAGTTTATTATTATTGTGAATACCAGAGCTGTCAGAAGAGCACTCCACCTTTGGTTTATTTTCAGATGCAAACATAGAAACCGCCTGCAGTATTATAAAAATGTCTGCAGTGTATGACTTTACTTTTAATAGCCTTATAATTGTACTTAAATACGCTACATGACACCTAATAAACCTACGTGTAAAACATGTTTTCAGTGATCCAGTGTCTGCTTTGTTTTGGGCTGTGGATCAAGTTAACCTGATCCAAACAGGATAAGCGAATGCCAGTCTGCTGTTTCGCGAGTTCCATGATTTACTCGTGGAGTCGGGATCTGTTCGTGAATGAGCCAGAAGAAACGAGTCCGCCTGATACGGTTGTGTTACAGGGCCGGTTCTAGGCAGGGGCACGGGGGGAGGGGGGGGGCAATGCCTCACCAAGTGCTCCGCATGGCCCACTAAAGCCAAAGATGCGACCCACCAACATCTCTTATTGCCCCCCCCGCCCATTTGATACAGTCTAGAACCGGGCTTGTTCTGTTATGTATCTGGCAGCTCCGAGTCTGCAGGGCGTTCCTCCGATCCGTCCACCGTGTCAGCTCAGTCCCGAGTAAAACATCTTATGCAAGTTATGTGCAGATGAACTGAGAGTAGTGACGAAGTTTATCGTTTTAATTTGCCTGGTGTTAACAGCACGTAGGACCAAATGATCCGGGTTAATGAAGACTACAGACTCATAACTCTCTGGTTACTAAAAGGATCCAGGATAATGATCCGAGTTAGTCAGGATTCGCTCATCTCCATTTGGGATGAATTTTTCATTTTTAACGTCTTTGCATCGGTACAAAAAAATATAATTGTAATTATATAATACATAAAAGCGATGCGTACTGAGTTGCAGCACTAGAGGCACAAATACGCGAAGTAAAAACGTCATTTTTCAATACAGGGTTGCCGCGATTAGTCGTCGCGGTCGATGACGTCGACGCTGAAAATGCGTCGATATCAATATTTTAAATCGACGCATCGTTTTTTTTTATTTTGATAAAGTTACTTTTATGATTTCTAAAATGCTTCAATTAAAGATAACAAAGGTTTTACTTTAATGTCACTGTAATTATGGGAATAGGCCAAATTATAACAGAACAGAAAGGTGGTTTTACACTGTGCAAAGAGCGGCGGCATATCATAGCGGCACTAGCGCTATGCAGGAGCACCTGAAGAGGAATCGCACTGGAGCTATAATGGATTAAATCATCCTAACTGCTGTTTATTCATGTTTGTTAGATTAGCATTAGAACGGGGAGCTTTTTAATATCTTTTGTCCTTGTAGCTGATAAATACATTCATTATGAACACTATAAAGACTATAATAATACCTCCCTGTGTTTGCCGGTCGTGGTGGTGGTTAGATTCCTGTGTTTGTTGTTTTAATGGCTGCCATGGTTACAGTTTCTCAGTGCATGATAACAATACAACCGGCCAGTCTAGCACCCGGACTCTTCTACTACGGAGCCATGCTGTTGTAATGCGTGCAGAATGCATTTTGGCATTGTCTTGCTGAAATATACAAGGTCTTTTCTGAAAAAGATGTCGTCTGGACGGCAGCATATGTTGCTCCAAAACCTGTATATATCATTCAGCATTAACGGTGCCTTCCCAGACATGCAAGCTACCCAAGCTGTGGGCAGTAATGCCCCCCTGTACCAACACGGATGCTGACTTTTGAACGGTCTGCTGATAACAAGCTGGATCGTCCCTGTCCTCTTCAGCCCGGAGGACGCGGTGATCATGATTTCCAAAAAGAATTTGGAAGTTTGATTCGTTAGACCACGAGTTTCCATTTTGCCTCAGTCCATCGTAAGTGAGCTCCCGCCCAGAGAAGTCAGCAGCATTTCTGGATCATGTTTAGATATGGTGTCTTCTTTGCATGGTAGAGTTTCATCCTGAATTAGTGGATGCAGCAACAAACGGTATTCGCAGACAATGGTTTTCAGAAGTGTTCCTCATGCAGTGATTTCCAGTATAGAATTGAGTCTGTTTTTAATGCAGTGCTGTCTGCGGACCCGAAGATCACAGCTGTCCAATAATGGTGTTTGGCTTTGTCCCTGATGTTTCTTTTGATATGTTGTCTTTGTTCTATTTTCAAAGAAATAGTGGTTTATATGATTTGCAAATAATTGCATCATGTTATAATTAACATTTTACACAGAGTCGACTTTTTTGGAAATGGATTTGTATTATTTCTTGTTTGATAAATATTTTTGAAAATCTCTATATATTTATACTGGTATATTTAATTGAAAATTGCTAATAAACGATACATTAAATCAGTTCACCTCCTTGTCCAGGCTGTTGTGTGCAGCATTGGCTGTTTTGCTATGTCTATTCTTCTCTAAGGCTGTCGGCCCCCTGTCTGTTTGTCAGTCTGCTCTGCATTCAGGGCTTCCAGATAAGACTTTTCTTACACGCTATATCAACGTTTATTTTAAAGTATAAGCCATGTAAACAGAAAGAGACAAGCTACCAGTCTGCCACCTTTCCATGCTGGTCAGGAAGCAGAGGGCATCTGAGTGTACATGTGTGAAGACAGCGCCCCAGGATACAGCCACGGTGTTTAGGTGTCTCGTCTTCATTTGTTTCACTTGTTAAACTTGCATGCAGCATTAAAGTTCGATATACTTTTGACCAGAATGAGCTCCTATACATCAAGGGATGTAAACTTAATAAATCAGCAAAATAATCTTACAGACTTTGCATGTATTCCCATGGAAATTCTTCAGAGAAACTCACCTGGAGATCACCAGCTGTCCTCTTGCAACAAAGAGGCGCAGTGACAGCACGTTCACACGACTGCAGAGAAGTGGCTTCTAACCAGTGCTCTCCAACATACTTCCCTCCAACGTGTGCTCACTCAGCAATAAAATGGACAAATTGAAACTGCTTGTAAGAACAACAAAGGATTTTCTAACTAGCAAACTGCATTTGCTTTCTGCTTCAGTGAGTGCTGGTTAAATGAAACTATCCTTGACGCCACAGTGGAGCTACCTGTTTGCAGCCTCTTCACACCTCACCCTTATCTTCTCTCCCCTCCACAACACCTATGAGCCTCCACCACCTCCCATCACCATCCCTGCACAATAGGTCAGCTCTGTACTCTGGAAACAGAAGATAGCTCGGATGGTGTCTCTCCTGCAGCATTGAGGTACCGTTCTTATCAGCTTTCCTCCATCCTCGCTGATGTCTTCCATCAGTCCCTGTCCAATGGAACTTTTCCACTGCCACCAAGAGCCAAGCCATACATGACCTGTACCGCGAATTGGCAGCTTTCCATTGTCAATTATGCAAGCCGTACCCACGCTGATATAGCCCTGCTTACTAGCTCCCCCTCTTTGAGGTATGGGTTGGGTATGACTTGGTTCATGTATGCCAGTGGAAAAGCACCACAAATCTGTTGTACTGGCCTGTTTTAAGACTCCATCATCATAACAAAAAAGCAGAAGATCTCCTGCCTGAATGACTACAAACCAATTGCCTTACCATTTTGAGAGCACCTCAAAGTCATGACTGATGCCTTCCAGAACCCTTCGCAGTTTGCATATAGAGCTAACATCGATCGTTGATGATGCCATTAACTGAACTAGGGCTGTGCAATACAGCAAAATATTTTATCATGATAATTTTTTTCATATCAAATTATATTGATTATCATCAAAATATAATTCAAGTCATTATTTTTTTACTTCAATGCTCTATGTTTGCTTAGAATTCCCATAGAATTGCCCTTAAACATATTCAGAACATGAACAAAGGTAATAAATTGAATGGACTGAAAAATGAAATCTAATTTTAATAAATGAATCATCTGAAAATATACTTTTTTGTCTTAGGGTGTAAAACTAAAACACACTGACAGTATGTGTTTTTCCTCTCTGACTGTTTGTCCCGAGGAACGCAGGGCTGGGCGATATGCCCTAAAAATGATATCATGATATTTTCAGAGATATTTATAATATCGATATTTATCACAATGTTCTAAAATTATCATGCAGAAAACAGTAACATGTGACAGGTGATTTTGAATTTTTCTGACCATGATGATCAAATTGTTTTACTATTAATTATGGAGCATGTGACAAGTATAATGATAAATGATACCAACAACAGACTCATACCCTGATGGAATTTGTGTAAAAATATGCATCAAAACTCTGAATTATGCAAGAAAACAAGTGTTTATGCTATGTAACGACACTCACGATATTCAAATGATGATTTGAATGTTAATAATCATGATACTATATTTTATCGATACATCACCCAGCCCTACTCTGAACTCTATCTGCAACACCTAGATGGCCCTAAAACATATGCAAGCATAACATTTGTGGGGTTAAGCTTTCAACACCATCATTCCTGACCTTCTACTGGATAGACTGTGGCAGCTCAATGCCCCCTACCTGTGCTCCATAGGGCCGTGTGCTCACTGCCCTGCTCTATGCTCTCTACACCAATGATAGCACTTCTGACAGTGACTCTGTTAAATTTATTAAGTTTACAGATGACCACTCCGGTCACTCTCATCTCAAACAACCATGCGTCCACATACTAGGAGGAAGTAATGAGGCCGGTTTTAAGATTTTAAGGCATAAACTTTCAATAAAATAGAACAAATACTACAAATCACAATATATCTATCCTGTGTATGCCCCCGTCTGGAAATTTTTTGGAAACAAAATAAACCAATTAATATCAGTTTCCCCAAGAGAAACTTAACAATGTTTTTTAGCATAATTTTAGTTTAGCAACCAGGAAGGAATACTATACATCTTTATTATAAATCTTTGTTCTTACTCTTCTCCCATTTGGGTATCAACATACTGAATGCATAAAAGCAATCAAAGAAATTTCCCAGCCCTAATTTATACACAACATGAGATTACACTCTGCCTTGTTTTTTTCAGTTTTTTTTATACTTCTGATGTGATGTAGCCCAGCAAACCATGTCATTCCCCCATTAAAGGAAAAGACAGCGTTTCAGTTGCCACTGCATGACCTGCATTCCATCTGGGTTGCACGGGCCATCCACCATAGCGTGCATCTTCCCAATGTGCCAAGGGAATGTGGGCCCTTCGTGCGGATCGCAAAGTCCAGGGTTGAATGTCAGTCCCAGTACAGCCCTGCATTCTGGTATGGTTACTGGCAGGAAACTTGGGCACTGTAGCCTCTTGGGGTCCCAGCCAGATTTACGCCCGTTTAAAATAGTAATAAAAAGACACTTCATTTATAGATTCTTGTGTGTGTGGGGGGTACCAAGGCCATAATTATAATATATATTAGGAGGTCATTGTTAGCATATCTGAAAACTGGTGGGGAACGTGCCCCTGGTTGAAATTCCTAGGGTGGTGTAGTGAACTATTCCTTGCGTCTGCAGTTTTGCACACATTTTTTGCAAGCACCGCCACACTTAGCACTAAAAAAATTACTGCATTTTTTTGTCATTTTTTACCCAGACATAAACCTATGAGAATAATCACAGTTCAGCTCCAACAGGCTGATAATTTGTTAGTGAAATGGTTATTGGTGCTGACACGGAAAGGTCTATCACTTTCAATAAATAAAATAGACTAAATATTAAAGGATTCCCTGTCACTGGGTGCCGAAATGGAGCTTGTGTTCCCATTGCTACCCATTTAGTACATAAAGGAGATTAGGTGGGTAGGCATCATTTTCATAGGATTAATGTGCTGGTAGTGCCTGAACACAGTTTTTTTTCCCTCATTTTAAAGCTCTATTTCCCAGTGCGTTACTTATTAGGACCTACCCTGTGGCATGTGTGGTACTGCAGAGCATTACCATAATCAGGTAACAGTTCTATCCGGCTGCACCACACATTAAGTAAGAGTAAGAACAACCCCACCACTTTGCAGACTACAGAGATGGGATAGTTGCTCACGATCACCACAAAATGAAATAAAGATAAACTGACTTTAGTTTTATTCACCTTCAAACTCACCTTTACCTGGTTTTACAGCAGACCAATTTCTATGCAATTTTTTTTCTTAAAAAGATTAATATGCTCCATCTAGAGATCAGACTTTCCACTTTGCTTCTACAGATGGGCCTTCTGTAAATCCTTAAGAGATGAAATGTCTTACTGCGCAGGCTGAGGAAATTTGGACATCAGGTGGGGGGGGGAACCATTCAATTGTCAATAACTGCTTACTGGGTGTGTTTCCCAAAACCTTCTTAACGCTACATCGTTCATAAGGTCTACTTTAAGTTGTCTCTTCACACTCTGATATGTTTCCCGAAACGTTCTTAGTTAAGTATATGTTCCATAAGATTTGCTTTCGCAAGGTTGGTCTCCGCCTGTCTTAGCTGTCTCTTATCGCCTTTGTCAGCTCATACCGCTTGTGGCCCGCACTGTTCGGACCGCAAATCAGTAATCTGCCATTAAACAAAATGTACTCAAACAATTGAACATTTGTAGGGTGACTGGGGTGCGATGTATATCGTGACATCGCAATGGGCACACATGTAACATATAGTGAAAGTTTGCGATGTCAGAAAGATTTTATTTAAATGTTATAATAATAAAGAAAAGATGTCATCATATACAATAAGCTCGTTAAGGGTGCAGTTTCACAACTAAACATCACTTAACTAAAAAATAACTGATCCATGTGATAAAAATGACTTCGTCTGATACATGACTACGGTGTTCCTTGGGCTTTATCCTCGTGCTCTGCATACGCAGTGAATTGGCCTCAGTAGCGCGGATTCATAATGGAAGATAAAGAACGTGCTGTTAATTTCAGTATTGGAAAGGAAGGGGGGCAGGTCGGGTCGGGTCGGGTCGGGGAGCATGCGCTGATGCAGTGCGTTGCTGCACCCACCACATGACGAAACGCCTCGAGATCCCAGCTGGCAACCCCCCAGGGAGACACACGGTCCTGTCCCACCCTCCGGAGATAGCCATCCATCTGCCGCAGCCAGGTGTTAAGTGGACGTCCCCTTGGCCTGGACCAGCCACTCGGGTCCTCAGCAATGAGGATCCTGCGAGCTGGATCACCCTCAGGGAAACG
>JAAGVU020000129.1:21477948-21489784 GCA_011763525.2 Mormyrus iriodes
AAATGTTCACTACTGAAGTTACTCAGTGGCAGAGGTTCAGCCTTATTTGTTAGATGAGCTATTGTTTTAAAAAGGTAATCAGGGTTATTTCTACTGCAATCAATAAGGTTGGAGTAATAAGCTGAACATGCCCTGTAAAGGGCTTGCTTGTATTGTTGCAAGCTTCTAACTTCTAACAAACCTCTAAACCTGTGGATTTCCATTTGCGCTCCAATCTGCGGCACTTCTGTTTGTAAGAGTGTGTGTGATCATTAAACCGTGGGGAGTGTCTGGTGGTTTTTACCACTTTATTTTTCAAAGTCGCTGTTTCGTTTAAAATCTGACTAACTACTGTATTAAAGTCATGGGTGACTTTGTTGACATCTGAACTAGACAAGAAGTTCACATTACCTCCTGCATTCATAAATCGTCAGGAGTTTATATGGAGGCTCATGAGAACAGTATGGCAGAAGAGGATCATACCCAAAGTGTGGCTTAGGGCAGGTGGAGTCTTGATCCCAAAGGAAAAGGACGCAATGAACATCAGCCAGTTCCATCCAATCTCCCTGCGTAATGTGGAGGGTAAAGTCTTCTTCAGTGTCATTGCACGGAGGATGGCCAAGTATCTGTGCAGAAATTAGTACATTTACACATCTGTACAGACGGCAGGGATATCGGGCTTCTCTGGGTGTCTTAAACATGCTAGCATGATCTGGCACCAGATACAAATGGCAACGCTGGAGAAAAGGGACCTCTATGTAATCTTTTTGGACCTCACTAATGCCTTTGGCTCTGTGCCCCACGAGCTCCTTTGGTCTGCCATCAGCTTCTTTAACATCCCAGACACCATCACAGCTCTGGTTAAAGCCTACTTTCAGGACTTGCAGTTCTGTTTTAAAACTTCAGAATTTACCACTTCATGGCAGTGCTTGGAGGTAGGCATCATGGCTGGATGCACAGTCTCTCCCTTGGCGTTTACCATGGCAATGGAGATCATCATTCGAGCCTCAAAATGGGTCGTAGGTGGACAAGAAGTCAGCTCTTGTCTGCGCCTCCCTCCCCTCAGAGCCTACATGGATGACATCACCACCCTAACTACCACCATCCCACGTGCCAGGAGATTGCTCAGAAAACTGGAGGAGAATGTCAGTTGGGCCCGGATGAAGGTAAAGCCATCTAAGTCACGCAGCATCTCAGTGGTAAAGGGAGTGCTTGCTGACCAGAAGTTCTTCATCGGAGATGAACCAATCCTCACAATATCTGAACAGCCTGTGAAGAGCCTTGGAAGGTGCTACGATGCAAGTCTGAAAGACAGAGACCAGGTGAAACAACTGCGCAAGGAAATTAATGCTGGCCTACGGTCCATTGACAACACCTAGCTACCTGGGAAATTAAAGACCTGGTGCTTCCAGTTTGGTCTCCTACCCCGGGCATTGTGGCCCCTTTCAGTTTATGAGGTCCCCATCTCAATAGTAGAAAAGCTGGAAAGAGGAGTCATAGCCTACATTATAGATATGCTCTCTCAAATATTCTGACATCGTGGGGAATGTTCAGCACGGAAGAGGAGGCCTTAGCCTAACAACTAGCCGCCCAGCCTGGAATAAGACCACTGCTCCAGTACGGAGGAGGATGGTGGTGGAGGAAGTGAGTCATCAGGAGGAGGCTGCAAGGTGGGCCAAGGCAGTCTCCCTTGGCACACAGGGGCAGTGGACATGGTGGGACAGCATTGAAAGGAGGAAGCTCAGCTGGAACGATGTGTAGGCCATGGAGGCGAGGAGGTTGAGCTTTACCATCAGAGCCACTTATGACATCCTGCCGACACCAACCAATCTCCATCAGTGGATTGGTGAAGATCCAGGGTGTGCCCTTTGCTCCAGGCCAGCCTCCCTCCTGCATATACTCACAGGGTACAAGATTAGTCACACCCAAGGGCGATATACTTGACGGCACCAGAGCAGAACCAATAGTTAGCAGATGCCATGTTTTGGAGCATCTGGGTCAAGGCCAGACATGATCTAATGGTCGGGGAGTAAACAGCCTTCAATTTAAGATTGCAAGGCTGAGGCCTGGGCAGTGCTCCCGGTCATGCAGGTAATATACTCGCGATGTTTTGGGATAACATAAATGATCCCCTCCAATTAGGATGAAGACCGTCCCCAAAAAAGGTCCCAATTATCGACAAAGGCAATGTTTTGAGATGCACACCAAGTCTCTAACCAGCGGTTTAGGGAGAGTAGTCTACTATAGGTTACACCCCCTCTATAGAGAATTGGTAAGGGACCAGAGACAACTAGATTCCAGCATTTTGTTTTAGCTTTTGCACACATAGAAATGAAGCTCCTCTTTAATACCTCAAATTGTTGGGACTTCATATGATTAGTTTCAGCGTGAACAACCAAGGTGGAGACTTCATTGCTAGAGAGGGAGTCTAATTTCGCCTCGATGTCGGAAACTCTGGCTCCTGGGAGGCATTTTACGGAAACCGCTGCTTTACGACTTAGAAACTCTAACGTTTCTAACGATTGAGTCTTCAATCACGAGCACCTTTTCTGCTCTGGCAGACGCACTGCTGAGAGCAGCGAACCTGTTACTAAGTGCAACAGCCAACTGGTGTGCAGGAGCTCTCAGCCTAGAGCTCCTAGGACCGTGCCTGACCGTGACCCAGGGCTTGTGCGTGCTGGCCACTGGTGCCGGACTGGAGACAGTCGCGGCAGGAAGAACTACGGCCAGAATCCTGTCCGCTAACTCTACAATAACTAAACACTTCTGGCACACTATGCTATCGGGAGTGTCGGAGGGATAGTCTATGCTGTACATGCCGCAGGAGCTACAGAACACCGGCGCAGAAGACATGGTGACCACTTACCCTTCTGAGTCTAAGTGGTTGTTGGAGATCGTCAGTGCCTAGCGAAGGAGTTTAATCCGTCGGAGTTCGGAGATTTTTTTTCTTTCCCATGGGGGATTTGACTTGCGGAGCTTTTTTTTTTCCTCCAATGACTTTATCCTAATTATCAGTTGTTGTTTTAGCTTTATGTATTTTAAAAGTTTGAGTGCTGCTAACTAATTTGGCTCTCGCAGGGAACAGCGGAAGTTACGAGTCCCTGAGTTCACTGGAACAAGTACCACATAGTGTGGCGATGGAGTTTTCTTGTGAGCAAATTTTGTCTGCAGGAAACACCAGGCTTTATGATTTTCCGTATCGGAAGGGTATCACCTTGTCCTGGTCAGACTTTAAGTCGATGGCGATATTATCAATGTGATTCTTGCAGAGCAACATGTAATGAATCCTGTCTTACGCAATTGTGACCATCGAGTTGTGTTCCCCCGCAATATATACACCACGTAAAAGGGGCTCATAACTGTCACCGACTCTTTGGTGTTCGACAATGTCTGAATATACGTAGATGGTATAGAAGCCAGCGCAAATGTCTGCGGGATGTGGTGCTGCCACTCTTTCCCCTATCTTCTGAAAAACTTTGGGCTCAAATCCCAGCGTCCGTGCAAGACCACCTTTTGTCTTAAATGACATGTGTGGCGGGCCCACCATATACACCTTGTTTTTATCACGCTGTAATCAAGTTTTAGTTTTGATATTCCTAGAGCATCGTTCATCTCACTGATCAGGTTTTCAATATCTCTGTAATGCCCCGCCTTTAATTTGTACTGCAGGGTAAGCGGCATTGCTGGTCCACCAGTCACATTAAATATAGTGTCTTCTTCTGTCAGTGAATTCCAGGTACGTGGGTACTGTATCTTACCTAGCCCCACTTCCCATTTACCGCTCAGATCAATCGGTGTGGCCAGTTTTGTCATGTAGCTAGATATGGTATTGTGCGGAAAACATCCATAGAATCATTGCCTGGGAGAGTAACGTAAAAACCACTTTCCTCCATGGTTGTCTTTGATGCATCTGCACACCACAAACATTTGTCGAAACATTTATATATCAACTACATATCAACTATTTATATATCAACTACAGCCATTAAATCTGTCCAGCCACCCTAACCACTTCACTAAAAACATTTTTTTTGCCATGCTGCATTTTCTCCGCCACGATTTTCTCAACTTTGAAGCTTTCATCCTTCCCTAGTCTGATCTTTTGTAGCTCTTCAGCGTAAAATGTTCCCTCTATGATATCAACGTCATAATCTTTTAGATAATACACTGAGGGTGTCACGTCCAGCCCCACCCTGCTTGTCTGTTCCCAGTGTTTCCCTAGGGCGTGGCTGTTAATCAGCTGTGCCTGTAGTTCATTAGTCTTACCTTTTGTTCCAGCCCTCTTGTTAACTAGCCACAGTTGCCTTGTGTTCATTCCTCTGTTACTCATTTATAAAAGTGTCTCTTAGTCTTGTGCTCCTTGTTCAGTCATTGTTACCTGTCTGCATATTGTACTTATGTTTGGTCCCCTTTGAGGGTTTTGTTATGAAGAGAGCCTTTCTCTGACTCCGACTAATGCCGACAGCCGGGGCTGAAAGGAGACAATGATGAGCAGGGTCCATTGCGTATGGAGGGCTCTGCAGCCGAACCGCTCTAGTCTTCCTGCTCCCAGGCCAAGCAGTTTTTTACCCTCCAGGGTTTGTGCTGGAGATTGAGGGATAGTCCCGAAGTTCGTGAATCTCCCAACATTCTGACACTCTTTGACTCGCTGGCCCAAGATTTTGTGGTGGTGACTCCCTTCTCTCAGCCACAGGAAATGGCCGCCATTGCGGAGAAGGTGAGAAGTTTTCACCGCGCAGAAAAGCACGATGCTGCCTTCCACTCTTGGGGAGAATCCCTTGCCTCTCGCGGACTTCCCGATGTTGATGACTGGGGCCGGGGATGGTACCCTGAAGTCTTCTGCCAGCTCTGCCAGAAGAAACTGTCCTCCACTTCACTCTCACCCGACCCTGAAGAACCGCTGCCTCACTAGTACCCAGTCCAGGTGAGGTCTCCACAGCTCAGTGCTCGCAGCCAGAGGATCCCGCCTGACCGCTTCTGCAGCTGAAGCTCTACGGAGAAGCTGCTCAGCGTGCATCCTGGCCTTGAACAGCTCTCCGGGTCTCCTGGCAGGGTCTTGAGAGAAGAAGCCTACTCCGTTTCTGGGCCCCTCGCCGGAACCGACTGCGTCCTAGCCGGGCACCCTCCCGGAGCCCTTCGTAAGACAGCTGGTGGTCACATTGTCAACCTCTTCTACCAACCACCGCCAGCTCAGTTCCTGATGTGCCGGCAGCCGGCCATCCGGCGACAGGCATGCATGTTGGTCATGACCCAGAGGAGACAGGCCCAGAGGAGGAACTAGAGTGGGACCCTCTGGGCACTGCCCTAGGTTATGAACCAGGAGCCCCGGTTAAATTTTTCAGTCCAAGGCTTGCATATCCTGAACAATACAACTGGCATTGCACCCCACAGCAGCCCAACAGTGGTAATCAAAACTTGGCTATTTTTATTATTAGGCTATCGCTTTGCATTATTTAAGCTGGCACACATTTATGTTCTGCAGACTGCAACACTGAAAGATGGCAAAATGAAAATCACCAAAGAGGTAAATATTGTTTAAGGTTTCTCTGAAAGTGTACAATAGTAAAGAATTAAAATTGTGTTACTTAACTGATTTAAAATGCTTTCTACTTAGGTTTTGACTTTGAAGATATCTATACACGCACACATGGTGAGAAAAGAACACTTCTGATTATTGTATGCAAAATGTAAAGAATCTGTTTTGGCCTGTTGGCATTTTACATGTAATTTTACTTTCATTCCAATAGACATACCACAGAGTGCCAGTCCCAAGCACCATCAGCCACAGTACCACACATCGCAGGTGCCTCCTTGCTACCATGGTTTGTGTTTTATTATTTTTTTAAAACCTACATTTTTTGTATTAGGCAACGTGGCGCACAAGTTATTAACTAAGCCCCACTATTCTGTAGGATCAAATCTGTCAGTGTTTTCTGGGGGTCACTCTGAAGATCCTCAGAAGATAAAGAATGGTATGAATAAACCTTGCGAAGACTTACTGACCTGTCTTATGAGTTATAGTTATTCATCGTTTTTTTTTTACATTTTTTTCCTTCTTTCTGCCCAAGACATTGCACTTCACAAAGTTTTGCTTGCCTTAGGGCAAATTAAAGAGGAGGTCTTCTTCATAAAGCACGTGACTCTTCAGATCAAGGCACAACTGAAAATGCTGGAGTAAGAGGTTGCCAAAACTCTTAAATCAGAAGCTAACAACCCCCAAACATACTTGGCATTTGCACCACCTGTCAGTTTGCCCCTCAAAAATGCGATGGATCTTGAGGAGACAGAGAGGAAACTCGTATGTGAATGTCATGATTTGAAGAGTACTAGGGTTGGGAACTGAATCATAAAATACTCATACAAAACAATATTACAACCACTCTGTCCAACAATACCAGTGCCAGCCTTTTCTTGTATTGCTGCTGTTTCTGTTACAGATAACATACTACACCATGACTGGCAGGCACAACCCCACAAGTATGCAACGACGCATGATTGTACTAACTTTTACAAATTAGTTTGCCAGTTCCCTTAACTGGGCAGGACGAGGAAAGAAAAGAGGCCCGCAATGTACCAGGTTACAGGACTGCATTTTCTGTAAGTCATGAATAATATTTCTATTACAATTTTATGACAGTTAATTGTCTAGTCAGTTTCATTAGACGAGACACTCAGGTTTTATCTGGTCATTATTATAGTCACCTTCAGCTTGTAACTATTCCCAAATCACAGTAGTATACCAAAGAACATTACGGAAAGGTCAAAAAATCTCATCTACATCCCTACATGTTTTAGATGCTGTGCAAAAGGTATTTTTGTCTTACACATGCAGAGTTTTCAGATGTTAAGTGGTGGCTGCGGTATGCCCCAGAGTGAGGGTGGCAAGCAGAGCAAACCTTCACAACCTTAGACACTTGTTGCACTCGCACTGTATGTATTTATTTTTATTTTACATATTTTTGGTGTTTTGTTTGTCATTTTACTAAAAATCAGGCAGGTAAATGCCGTTCAGGTTTTTGACATGAGTACAACAAATAAAGCTTAAATTCCCTTAATGTTAATGTCACTACATGCTGTTTGTAAAGTGCTTCTTTCCCCAAACTCTGACGCATTGTTTTAAAAACAGATCATTTTATTTAGCAAGATTACATATAAAGAAAAAAAAAATCCAATCACCCTTAAAAAATTCTTAGAATAAGGCATAGACCTATGAGTCAGTTACTACCAGTTATATATAATCGCTATCAATCAATAATTGTATTTAAAAAATACAAAACAATGTTAA
The DNA here is from genome assembly GCA_011763525.2 of Mormyrus iriodes. Taxonomy (NCBI): domain Eukaryota; kingdom Metazoa; phylum Chordata; class Actinopteri; order Osteoglossiformes; family Mormyridae; genus Mormyrus; species Mormyrus iriodes. The sequence goes on from JAAGVU020000129.1 coordinate 21,485,213, forward strand.
ACAAATCACACAGTGGTTATTTTTAAGCTTGAGACGCAACAAACATCACACAGCTGTATCCATTTCACCATTTATGGCCCCCGCCAGAGACTGATCCATCTGGTTTATATCCCAGAAAGCATTAATCGTGGCATCTACAGCACATTCATACTCTTTACCTTCAATATCACATTTCAAAACACATTTTTTCACGGACATTTATTTCAACTTTAAGATGACACATTATTGCCTCGATAGTGCCTTGTTCCTTCACAGGCGGCGGCTGTGGGTGGAAGATCGCAACAGCTTTCGCCATGACATTTTTTAGCCATGGTCTATAAGGTTTCTTGGACAACTTTTCAAATTTGTTAAAGTAAAATGCATCGGGATCGTAGAGACACGTGTGTCGGCGCTGGCTTGGGTGGTTTACAGCACACCCCAGGCAGTCTTCCTGCATGTCCTCCTTGATTTATCCGATCGAGAATACAGGCCAGAGTCCCTTTTAATTATCTTTTAACGGGGGTTGTGATGCAGCCATCCACAGAATCTTCCATTAAGCTCAGTACATCAATGTGGCCGCACAGCTCACCAAGTGACGGCATTTTCAGGACTGGGTCCCACGATGTGTCCATGCAGGTACTCATGCAGGATCTCAGCAGCAGGCCAGAGAGCCCATGTAGGACTCAGTGGAGGTGGTGACGGCCATATTGTCCCCCCCATGACATCATCAATATCATAGCACTCACTAAGCCCCTCCCATAGTGCCTCAATCAATTGTGTCCAAGTAGGAGGCCTTCTGTCCCTACTCAGCCTCTGTTGCTGTGGTTGCGGGCTCTCTATAACTCCATCCTGGGTTTCTTGCAACACCATCCTCTGTGACACCCCTCCTGACAGCTGTTTGGTCACCACCTCTGCCCCCGCTGATGAGGTACCTTGGCACCTCCTGCTCCACTGCAGTCCCAGGCACCACCACTGGCCTCTCTGGCTCCGCCGTTCCACCACTACCTGGACAAACTCTTGGTTGCAGAAACCACCAACTAGCAGGGGGGTGGGTCTCTCAAGGCCATTTAATGCCCTCTGCTCGCCTCCTCCACTCCATTCACTGTACTCCAGCTCCGTGAAACACTGGGGCTCCCTCAAAGGAAGGAGAAACACAAGGTTTTGAACAATTAACATGAATAACTGTTTCCCCCCCCCCCCCAATGTACTGGGCATACCCTATACAATATTTCTGAAATCCGCACCACCACTCTAAAAGGGCCCTTAAACCTTCTTTGCAGCTTGGGCCACATATCCCTCCATCTGGCTTTATCTCGCACAGATACCAGCTCATTCTCTGTGAGCCACTGGGGTTGTGCCCTAAAGTCATAACACCTTTTCTGCTGCCCTGAAGCCTTAATCTGATGTCACTTCACTGCCTCCACTACAGTCTCTAACGTTTGGGACACGCTTGTCACATATTCAGACACAGGTCTAAACTTCTCCCCGTGATCAAGATTTAACATAACATCAACAGGGAGCACCATTTCACATTCAAACAACACTTTATACAAGGTATACTGAGACATCCAGCGTGTAGTTAGAGTGTGGAATAGTCTTCCTGCTAGTGTAGCGCAAGCTAAAACCCTGGGTTCCTTTAAGTCAGAGCTAGATAAGATTTTAACAACTCTGAGTTATTAGTTAAGTTCTCCCCAAACGAGCTTGATGGGCCAAATGGCCTCCTCTTTGTACATTTCTTATGTTCTTACAGCGCATCTGCATTAGTATGCAGCTTACCTGCCCTATGTACATTTATATATTGGAAGTTAGCCTACTGTTCCATCCACTTAGCCAATTGGCCCTCCACCCCCTGAATATTATTCAACCACTGCATCAGTTATGATCTGTGCGTAATACAAACTCGTGTCCAATAGTGTTGGAAATACCTCATAAAAATGACCCAACTCAGAAGCTGCTTCCTTGTGGTGGCATATTTCCTCTCTACCTTAGTCAAAGGCCGACTAGCATATGCCACCACCCGCTCACCTTCTTCCGTCTCCTGGGACACCACAACCCCTATGCCTAAATCACTAGCATCAGTGTGTAACATAAACCTCTTCTCTGGGTCAGGGTACGCCAACACTGGACGTCTTCTCAGTCAACTGATGATGAGGGTGCACAATCTCAGCAAATCCTTGAATAAATCTCCGGTAATATGAAGCCAAACCCACAAAACTGTGCATCTCTGTCTGGTTCTTAGGTACTGGCTACTCCCTCGCAACCTTAACCTTGGCAGGATCCGCTCTGACCCCCTCAACAGAAATGACATGTCTCAAGTAATACACCTGTTTAGCAAATAGATCGCATTTATTAGGTTTCACCTTCAGGCTCGCCCCTTCCAATTTACCCAATACCTCATCTAGCCACTGAAGGTATTCCTCAAAGGACTGCCCAAACACAATGATGTCTGGAGGAGATAATACTGAAAAAAGCGTATATGTCGTCCAAAGTATGGAAGTGGTTCGGCTATCTCCGAACGGACAAAACACAGATAAAGCCAGTTTGCAAAATATGCCGCTGACAGATTCCAACAAAGTCTGGTAATACAACAAATCTGTTTCACCACCTCCAAAAATACCATCCAGTCGAGCACGCTGATTGCCAAAAAGAACCTTATTATTATAGATACTGTGGTATGTTGTTTTGTTCACTTTAGCTATGGTACATGTTATTTTGAGTACTTGATAAATAACCTTTTATAATTTAAGGAAAGTTTGTATTTATATAGTTTGTGCCATTCGTTAAAAATCTTACTTGTTAATAATATTGTTTGTTTATTTTAACTTGTTCATTCAGGTTATATTAGGATACATACTCTTTGGAAACTGGAACAGCGTTATAAAACTATAATATCGATAATTATCGATACCGATCAATACAGGTAAAATTATCGTGATTTTTTTTGTCACATTGCCCAGCTCTGCTGCTGGGTAATAAAAGCAGTTTTGGACTTATCCTTTATATCAGTTTCCACCTGCCAATACCCATTGACCAAATCAAGAGTAGAGAACAGAGACTATCTAAAGCATCATCAAAGCGTGGCAAAGGATATGTATCCCTGCGAGTGACCTAATTTAATTTATGATTATCTACACAGAGGCGCAATGCCCCATCCATCTTTCGGACAGGCATAATTGGGGTTGCACAAGTACTGCGAGAAGGTTGAATAACGTCAGCCTCCAACATCTGTTTCAAACAGTCATCTACCTCTCCCTGGAGCTGCAGGGGGACCCGCCGGGATGACATTTTTATGGGTCGGGCATCACCGGTGTCAACTGCGTGTGTTGCCAGCCGGGTTCTACCTAAATCCACCTCACCGGTGCTAAATACAGCGGCATGCTTATACAAAATCACCTGAACAGCCTTTACCTCAGAAGGACTCAGCCTCTTTTTATCAAGGCCGAGCTGACAAAAAAAAAGTTCTGCACCGTTCCATGGCTGTCTGGACCCCTTATGGTACGTTCATACGGAGAACGGCGAAAGCTCTCTGACGTAGGTGGGGTGGGTGGGGACAAGGCCGTTCGGAATGCTATGGCTCGCAAACTTTTTAAAGGGGTTACAAAGCAAATAAACTTGTAGCTCATATTTGTGCCAACAGCGTATAATTAGTTTTATAATCTGTTTTACTAGAATATGTAATTATGTTATGAGAAACCGTGAGGTTATAAATAATGTTAACGTTACAGGCAATTCGCATTATTTTACATGCTACATGGCGCCAAAATTAGTACGCAATTTCCTTCCTTTTTCACAAAATTATATTATGCATTTCACCAACTCACCTGGAACACCAAAAATTTTATACCTTGGTCCATGCCTCATTTTCTTTATTCATGTCCCTGTATGCAAATAGAAGCACATAGCTTCTCCTCCATTGCGCTTGGGACTAATTTGAACGGAACAAAAGTTTACACACTTGTGTTTCGTGGAACTCTCTTTAGTGGAGCATCTCTACATTACGATTGGTTGCCGCCGAACCGCGTCATAGTTCATTACCATGAAGTTGACTGGGCTTCAACTTCATTTTGACCTTCTAGCTACCCAAATAGCGACACCACGCGCCCTCCCATAGAGAATGAATGACTTCCGGTCGCTTTGACGCTCTCGCGGTGTGAATGTACAGTTAGGTTGCCCATGGGTAGCTGCCACCCCACCTCAATATCCGTCACTAGCGAGCTCACCTCCAACCCCCTATAAGTTTACACTCCTCTGAGTCACATTAATCACCCTAACCGGGATTCTCTTCAATCCACACAGCATACCACTCGTACAATCAAAACATTGCACCAACCAGTTAAGGGCGCTGCCGGTTCCAACATACCCACCAAAGGGCTGTCAGCAACCACGTTCAAAACCAGTATCAAAATCTGAATGCGATTCCATAACAGAAAAGAACATAAGAACATAAGAAATGTACAAATAAACAGCTCGTTTGGGGAGAACTTAACTAATAACTCAGAGTTGTTAAAATCTTATTTAGCTCTGATTTAAAGGAACCCAGGGTTTTAGCTTGCGCTACACTAGCAGGAAGACTATTCCATACTCTAACTACAT